>CAMTDV010000021.1:29075703-29613203 GCA_947069175.1 Scalesia atractyloides
GAGGAGGTTACACCACTTGAATTTCATGAAATTCTTGTTGGTAGTTCAAGTGGAGCAACTACTACATATGTTGAATCCACTGATTTACATCTGGACAGTAGTTTCATAAATAAGTCTCCCTTGAAGGCAATTTCTACAAAGGGTATCTTGGTAACCACTGTTGGTGTTAAAACCACTGTTAAGTTTGCTGAGAAACCCTCTGTTATAGAAAGAAGTCCACAGTACCAAGAAAAAGGGGGCATCTAAGGTTGAAACAAGTGTCTAAACACATGCTCATGATATCTTAGATACAACTACCACTTCTGGTAGGAGCTCAGATGATCCTACTAAGTTAAGTGATGAGCTAAAATCTAAAGATTTGACGGAGAGAGTTACAAAAATTGAGACATCAGTGGCAGATATAAAAAAATATGCTGCAACAGATGTTAGAATCTTCAAAGTCTCAAAACACTGCTCAATCCTCTGCTTCTCAAACGACTGATATAATCAAACAGGTATATCCTATGTTTCAACAACAATGCCAACATGCTGACCACCGACATTAAAATACGTGTAAAAATGTTCAAAAATGAGGTTGAGACAAGATATAAGAACACTCAGGCAGAGCTTAAGGTTATCAAAGAAGCTCTCACAACATTGCCTGGCACTACCCCTGCACCCATCTTTGAAAGAGTTGATGATGCCAAAAAGGGGGAGAAAAATGAATCTATGAAAAAGCCAGAGCCTGCAAAAGAGTCCTCATTAACTTTTGCTGAAACATCTGTCAAAGAAAAGAAAAAGGGAGGTGATGAAACCCTGGAAATTCAAGCAGATGATGAAGTTACAACAAAGAGGATGATCCAATCTCAGGATGAGACAAAGGAGAGGGTTTTGAAAATGGAGCAAAAGAAGTTGAAGAACACTGCAACAGATGTTGATGTTATAAAAGGCACAACAGATGTTATGACAACAGTGGTTTCCACAAACACTTCTAAATTTCTATCAGAATCAATATTCACCTCTATAACCCAAACTCCTACAAAAACTCCTTCACCAAAACTACTGTATACAAGAAAAAGAAAGGCCACACTGAATGATGACGATATACCTGCACATAATACTTTATCATCTTCACCATTATCCAAACAAATCCAGAACCTTTCATCACTCAACCATCACCAACATCAATCATACTCACTCAATCAGCTACTGGTCAAAATCCTTCTAGAAACATACCCCTGGAAACAACATACCCTTTGGAACTGGCTGCAGTTCAAAAAGAAATGTTACAATTTTATACAGAGGCTGATCCATCCAAAAGAATCTTCCCATCTCTTCATGGATACATAATTCCTAAAAATGTTGATGAATATCTAAAATTTAATGCCAGACAAGCTAAACATATAGCAAAAGAAGAGGGAAAAGGGAAGGGTAATGCCTACTTGTCAAAACTTGAGCAGCATGAGCTAAGTAAACTTAGAAAACTAGAAAAGTATGCAAAAGAGTTAAACAAGAAGATGTCAAACTTATCACCTGATGATGATCCTCAAAAGAAGCTAAGGGAAGATCTCATAGGGCTTATCATGAGAGACAAACCCTATTAAGCATATGAGCATCAGTTTAAAGATTGGCCTATCACAGCTCTTAACCAAGAGGCAATCAAATGTGAAAGGATGAAGAATGATCCTCAGATGAGAAAGAATGCACTCGACTGGAACTGATTTAAAGACAAAAGTGCAGATCTTATATTAGAAGCATCCATTCAAGCCTTAAATCAAAGAAAAAGGCAGTTACAGATGGATATGGAAGATAAACAGACAGAAGCTGACATCAGTAAATAGGTCAACAAAAATCAATCTCTGCATGAATTGGAAGATGGTTCATCAAAGCCTCAAGCTCAACCTGCTGAAACTGTAAGCAGTTTACCTCTCTCAAACTCATCACAAATAAAACTTCTTCCAAGAAACCCATTAAACTCAAAAATACTAAAGTGGATGTCTGATAAACAGACCCATGTATTGACTTTGCTCAAGTCCAATGGAAAAGTTGCATATATAACAAGGAAGGATGCACTAAGCCTGGGTGTAGATGACCTTCAAGATCCTCTGGAACTTCAACTGTGCAGGGATGAAGATGATGAAAATTTCCAGAATTTTGAACTACAGTTGAAGAGACAAATCAGGGAAAAACTGATGAGAGAATAAAGATCATGAATAACGAAGAGTTTTGGCATCATCTGTTCTAGTGGGAGATTGTTGGGATTAACCCCTACAAAAGAACAGATGATAAAATGCCAAAACAGGTTTGTACTAAATGATCCAGAACAAATAGTGTTTTGACTCACAACTTCCTTCAATGACAAGATATCTAACATCCGATGGCTCTAACATCTGCTCAGTGCTAAGTTCTGTTGGTTTGTAAAGACTGTTGAAGACCAAACCTCTGTTAAAGTCAAAAGTCTGCTGGAAGTCAAAGGTCTGATCACCCTTTGAAGAACATCTGATAAAGCTTCATCAGTGGTTAAGCTCATCAGTGGTTAGCATCATAATTGGCTAGCAATCAGTGTTTTGTAAATATGTCAGAGGATAGCATTAGCAATGGTTAGAGTTTGTTAGGTTTGTTAGATGTCATTGTCTTGGTGGCGTCAGCAAAGATGCCACAGAGGTTAGGATTAGTACTATAAATAGACAGTGCATGTACTGTTCTATTTAACTCTCTCTCACACACACACACACTTATCTTGTACGATCTAACCTGTGTGAGCTCGGGCTGAGGGGGAGTTAGTGATTCATGCATGTAACTGTGTGTAATCTTTTCAATCTTTTGAGCAATGAAAACATTGTATGATGAAAGCTAATCTCTTCTTGATTGTGTTACAAAGTTTTAAATCGTATTCAGCTACAAGGTATTATGTGTTTTATCTTATTTTATGATCAATTTGTTTAAAACAACACAATCAGGTCAAACTCAAATCCTAACAGGTTGATTTACCTCCGAGTTGTAAACCATTGAGAAGTAAATGGATCTTCAAGAGGAAGATGAAGGTGGATGGTACTGTTAATAAGTTCAAATCCAGATTGGTAATCCAAGGATTTAGACAAAAGGAGGGTATTGACTTCTTTGATACATATGCTCCTGTAGCAAGGATATCCACCATTAGATTATTAATAGCACTTGCTGCTATATATAATCTTGCAATTCACCAAATGGATGTGAAAATTGCATTTTTAAACAGTGAATTAGATGAGGATATTTACATGAAACAACCAGAAGGGTTTGTTATGCCTGGAAGTGAAAACAAGGTGTGAAAACTAATTAAATCTCTTTGTGGCTTGAAGCAAGCACCTAAACAGTGGCACCAAAAGGTTGATGAGATTGTATTGTCTAATGGTTTTGTTTTAAACCAAGCAGATAAATGTGTTTATAGCAAGTTTGATGTTTCTGGAAATGGAGTCATGATCTGTTTATATGTAGATGATATGTTGATTTTTGGCACTAACCAAGATCAAGTTGATAGAACAAAGGAATTTTTATCATCTAAGTTTGCTATGAAATCTATGGGGGAGGCTAAGGTGATTTTAGGTATTAAAATCAAACGTGAGAATAGGGGCAGTTTCAATCTCTCAATCACACTATATTGAGAAGATCTTGAACAAGTTTAATTTCAAGGATTGTTCTCTCGCAAGTACTCCTATTGATCCTAGTTTGAAGCTATTAGCAAATAAAGGTATTGCAGTATCTCCACTTGAGTACTCAAGAGCAATTGGATCACTTATGTACGCTATGATCAGTACCAGACCAGATATAGCGTATGCTGTTGGAAAGCTTAGTATATTTACTAGCAATCCTAGTACTCATCACTGAAAAGCATTAGGTCGAGTATTCAAATACTTGAAAGGAACCATTGATTATGGTCTGACTTACATTGGATTTCCTTCAGTGATTGAAGGATATTCAGATGCAAGTTGAATAAACAATAAGGAAGATCATTCTTCCACAAGTGGTTGGGTATTCCTACTTGGGGGAGGTGTTATTTCTTGGGCTTCAAAGAAACAGACTTGCATAACTGATCCAACAATGGAGTCTGAGTTTGTAGCATTAGTCGCAGCTAGCAAAGAAGCTGAGTGACTAAGAACTTGATTTATGAGATTCCATTGTGGCCAAAACCAATGTCTCCCATTTCTATAAGGTGTGATAGTGAAGCTACACTAACTAAGGCATATAGTCAAGTGTATAATGGTAAGTCAAGACACTTAGGTGTGAGACACAAGATGGTTCGTGAGCTCATCATGCATGGTGTGATTTCGGTTGAGTATGTGAGAACTCAACAGAACTTAGCTGATCATTTAACCAAAGGGTTAACTAGAGATCTCGTGAAAGAATCAGCTGTGGGATTAGGGTTAAAGTCCATTTGAAAACTCTCATGTTAAGATACCAAATTCCCACCTAATATGACGTTAGGTGCAGACTTCAATGTGGAAAGCTTAACATCTAGAGTTTGGAACACAACATTAAAATTATCCCAAAGGTATGTGTTTAGATCTGCAAGTTAAGGAAGGTTGAGGTATATCTTCTTAATATCTCTTTGAAAAATTGCATTTGCAGGTGCAAGAGTAAAAGAGCTACCTATATGAGCATGAAGTTTAGCTGCTTCAAGAAGCTTGGACTTGGCTTTGATATGCTTATGAAGGATAGGGACATAGGCTAGTAAAAGATAGTGTCAATTTAGATTTATGTATGTAAACTAATGTGTATATTATCTTCATGTATTCAGTATGGATATTAACGGTTCAATCCTTAGAGACACCCTTAAATTCGAATATTTTGAATGTGTAATATACTAATATGAAATTCAATCGTCACGACATTTCATTTATGCATTAGTTTTGTTTGAATGTTGTGAACAAGTTAGTTAATCTATGATTACACTAAAATGGGCAGGTATGTTGGATATTTTAGTGTAATCCAATGTAACATTTGTCAAAAACGGGTTTTCCAAACCCGCTCTGTTTGTAATCGAATATCAAGTTATAAATGTCTCGTTGCGTATTTATGTCCATTTTAATTTTTAATGACTCATAATTAATAAACAAACTAAACTATAAAAGTTATAATTGATAAAAAGTAAAAATAAAATAATTAAAAAGAAAATGAGGCTGCCGGGACTCGAACCCGGGTCAGCCGGGTTTAATCTCAAGGTCTTATCACCCACACATACAACCACTCCGCCACTTGATCTTTTTGTGAATTCTGGGAAACAATTAAATCATATGTTCTACTGAGAATCAACCTGTTGCGCCAACTGAAACTGATATCGGCTTTCAAACCGTTCAAGACGGTTGAGTGTTCGCGGGATCTTAATCATAATCGATAAACCGACATCTTAAATCAATTCAGTCGTTAATGAAATTGAATTCAGATGATGTTTGATTTTATAACCGAAAACATTCATTCTTGGAATTACTTCAACAAAAGCTTCATTTCAAGACTCAATTACACTCCCAGAACTCTATTCTCGCGTTTACTCTCGTTTCTGATCGTCGGAATTACTTTCTGATCATCACCGGAATTCTCTGCAAGTCGCCAGAAAACCGTGCCTTCCATCAAATCAGTAAGTCTCTCAATTCTTTCGTTGTCTATCAATTGTTAAGCTATTGCTAACTCAAACCCTTCATTCGAAATCAATTTCAGACGTCGATATCAGATAATTCCCTCTCGCCGGAAAACCTCTGAAAATTCTTATCTTCCGCTGTTAAACGGTATAGACATTCAAACCTTCTGTTAACTCTTGTTTAGTACTTCAATTCCACAATTAGCTAATCAAAACTGTTAATTTGTCCGCTCAGTTGAAGTTCATAAAAACAGAGCCGACGCCTTGCCAGAATACTGAGATAAATCGTTCTCTGGTATGTTTACTTCTAAAAAATTGTCTCTGTCATTTCATATTAGTCTGTTGAATGTTTGTCGATCGAATTAAACAAGAAACAATAGAGTAATCGCAGACTGTAATTTTGTAAAGAAGAAGACGATGATAGTTTGATTATAAGTTTAATAAAATCTGGAGATTATCTCGGGTTAGACACACAGTCCAGCGGTGGACTGTGTGCACATACATATCACATGTTGCGAGTTTGATCCTTGACACACGTATGCTCTGTAATAAAAATGTTTTGTTTTTCTAACTGAACCGGATCCTTTCGCCGTTAGATGTTAAGTATAATAAAATCTATATATTAACCAAGTTAGACACACAGTCCAGCGGTGGACTGTGTGTAACGTTAAAGCACAGGTCCCGGGTTCGAAACCTGTTGACGGCACCGGGTTGATGATTAAATTTCTTTTTAAAAAATAAATGAATTTTGAATAAACTAAATTAGTATATAAATATAAATAAAAACAGGATTATTTCGGGTTAGACACGTAGCTCAGTTGGTAGAGCTGCGTGCACGCGAACGGGAGGTCTCGGAGTTCGAGTCCTGCCCGGCACATACATTTACATAATAAAACCGGTCAAACAGTCAATGGTCAACGGTCAACGCAAAAGTCAACATTTTTTTATATATTTATTTATTTAATTTAATTCAAAAATCAATTAAAAATACTTAAAAATAATGTTTTTAAAGATAGGAAATAGCTGTAAACTCACAAAAATATATCTAAAAATCCTAATAAAATTATCAATAAAATCCACTCATTAACTATACTTTCCGTTATTATTTAGGTTAGTTAATCCTCTTTGTTCAATTCTTCCAACTCGTGCGCATCTCATCATCTCCAACCGAATGCACCCAATGTGAGTGAATCTCTACAAATTCCCCGTTTTAATCACGTTTTTTGGGGTGTATCTTGTGTCTTACCATTTATTATACTTAAATCATTGTGCATACATCATATCATGAACCAATGTGTATACAGCTTGTTTCAACCGTTGTGTGGTTATTGTTTAAATTTAATTTATTATTTTCAGTACATGCAATTTCATAGGCCGCCGCTCCCCATTACATTATGAGCGTTGAGCAGTTCCCCATTACAGTATGAGCGTGAACCTGGCGTTGCCAACATACGATCGGCTCCGTTTGATTGAGCCTTGATCGCACAGACATTCATCATAGGCCGTCCGTTCCCCATTACATTATGAGCGTGAACGTGACGTTGCCAACATATACAGTTTCATTCATGTTATACATTCATGCAAGTTCATATGTTATTGTATGTTATTGTGTGTTATAGTTTGTGATAGTTATTGCTGTTGTTTGATTATTTATAATTGCTCACATATGACTATTGCACAATTTTTTCCTTGATAAAAATAATAAGAAATCAATAATAAATGTTTATCTAACAAGGTTCACTCGCCAACTTATGTTGACCCAAAAACCCCCATTTTTACACATGATACAGGTGAACCAGCTGCCGCAAGAAACACATAGGATTGGCTTAGAAGAATAAACTGGTTTAGAGCTTGGATTGTTTAATTTGGTTATTTTCCTTTGTATTTGTATGGACATGTTTGGATTATTGAGAATGTAATTTTGACTTTAATAAATATGAAACATATTAGTAAATATCATGAGCTTTGGTGATAACCCAATTATGCCCCGACTCTTATTCCGCTGCGGGTCGAGGTGTGACAGATTGGTATCAGAGCCATGACTATAGGGATATAGGATAGGTTATTAGACCCTTAGAGCCTATACTATAGTTGATTAGAAATTTTTAAGATTTTTGTGTGTTACATGCAAAATTCATAATGTTCATATGTTTTATGTTTAATGTTACATTCAATGTTATGCAAGCATGTTCATAAGTACATATTAGTATATAATGCCTATCATGAATCATATTCTCATAACATATCATATCAATGAAAGCACACATCACATCATTATCATGATTATTTTTACAACGATTTTTGTATTTTCAAATCACATCAAAGTAAGTTCTCATGACGGTCATGTAGTAACTGGAAGGGTACAAGTACCGGTAGTCGGAACGTCCTGTCTAGGCTGGCATTCGTATAAATCCAAAATAAAGGACCAGTTTGCCTACCTGGGACTAACGATGAGAGTACGAAGTACCTATTAGGCCAAAGCATGCTATACCAAACGTCGTGTGAGCTAACCCCACTTTGAGTTGTCACTGTGTCTACACCTGGACACATTCCGACCATACATCTCGTAAACATATTTTGTGGTTTGCATTCGGGTGATGCGAGTGTTAAATCGCCAATACTAATGTGAATCCTACCAAGCCAATAGTCATGGGGGCCCACATGACTATACAGGTAAAGGTATGGGGGACATTTGAGGCCCAACATGAGCAAACCCAAGACATCCTATGGATGTAGTTGCATTATTGATATTTATGTTATTTGTATTTTCTTTAAGACACATGACACCTAAAAAAAAGACTCCATAAACTCACAATCTTCTTATGTATGTTCCTGTAGATGTCAGCTAGACAACAACGAGGGGTAAAAGATCAGGAAGGTTTCACGAACGCTTGGCCACACAAATCGCGAAACAAATGGCCGCGGTGCTTCCTGATATTGTGGTTCAAGTACAACAAGCTCTCGCCACAAATCCCACTAATCCTCCCCAGCAAGGAGACCAGAACATCGGCAACCCGCCTACCAAAAAGTGCTCATATAAACATTTCAAGTCTTGCGATCCTCCTAAATTTGAAGGGACCGAAGGTGTCACTGCCCTCCTCCATTGGTTTGAGGAAATGGAAAACACCTTCCTCAACTGCGATTGTCCCGATGATCGCAAGGTACGATACGCGACCGGGAGACTATTTGGGGTAGCTCTTACCTGGTGGAATACTGAAAAGGGTAAGAGGGGAATCGAAGATGCTATGGCCTTAACGTGGGAGGAGTTAAGGGAAATCATGACGAGGCGATTCTGTCCTAGAAGTGAGATTAAGAAGTTAGAGGACGAATTCCATTCTTTGAAGCAAAAGGAGGGAGATCATACTTCCTACAACAAGAGGTTCTTAGAGTTGAACCAAATGGTCCCTAACTTGTTCACCCCAGTTTACCGCTTAATCGAGCATTATATTCGAGGTCTTCCCTCGAAAATTCAAGATTCAGTTCTCAGCACTTCACCAGTAACACTTGAAGCTGCTATGGAATTAGCTACTGAACTGACCGAGAATCGAATTCGCAACGGTAAGTTTAAAGAGGAGAAAAAGAAAACCCCCGTTGAGGGCCAAACTTCAAACCATTCCACCTCCTCCTCTAAGTTTGCTAACAAGAGGAAGCGTAACACCAGAAACTTCGCTGTCACACAAACCAATTTCCCTATCCCTGCTGCACCCATTACCCAAGTTGCCCCTTCACCTGCACCATACAAAAGACCATACTCTGGTCCATTACCAAAATGCAATCGTTGCCAATACCACCACTCTCCTGATCATCCCTGCCAACATTGCACCGGCTGTGGTCGCGCAGGTCATACTGTTCAAACCTGTCGCATACCTCAGCGAACGAACCGCCACCAGCCTTCAACCCAAACCCACCAACAAATAATGGGTCAAGCCCCACAACCCCTACTACTACCACCTACCCAACATTTAGCCCAATCATACTACCAACCCAACTATCCATGGTACATCCTATGCGGGCTTGCTACAATTGTGGAGACCCAAGCCACTTTAGAAACACTTGTCCAAGGTTGGTGAACATTATTCATGCTCAAGCCCAAGCCAACCCGGTGAATCAAGCTAACCAAGCTCCTCCACCTGCAAGAGGAAGGGCTTTCAACATCAACGCTAATCAGGCTAGAGCTGACAGCAATGTGGTTAACGGTACGTTTCTTATCAATGGTAGTTATGCATCCATGTTGTTTGATATTGGCGCGGATAAAAGTTTTGTGTCCTTAGAGTTTGAACCCATCCTAAACCAAAATCGTGTTAAGCTCATGGAATCCATAACAGTAGAAGTTGCTGACGGGAAGCCGGTCTCATTAAACTCTATTATACGAAATTGTACTCTCACCTTAAACGATCACGACTTTCCAGTTGACCTTATTCCTATGAAGTTGGGAAGTTTTGATATTATAATTGGTATGGACTGGCTCAGTCAACATCAAGCAGAAGTTGTATGCCGCGAAAAGTTTATACGCATTCCTCTTTCAAACGGTCAGACTCTACGAATATTTGGAGAAACCTCGTCTAAAGGGCTCAGATTAATGTCCTGTCTTCAAGCTCAAATATTTCTTCGCAAGAATTATGTCGCATTTTTAACCCATGTCGTCAAAAGGGGAACCATGGAGAAGAAACTCGAAGACATCCCAGTAGTAAAAGATTTTCCGCAAGTTTTTCCTGACGACATTTCAGGACTTCCTCCCGTGAGAGAAGTCGAATTTCGCATCGATCTCGTACCTGGTGCTACACCAGTTGCAAAGTCTCCTTATAGGTTAGCCCCCTCTGAAATGCAAGAGCTAGCCAGTCAATTACAAGAGTTGACTGACAAAGGATTCATACGTCCTAGCTCCTCGCCTTGGGGTGCACCTGTCCTTTTTGTGAAGAAGAAAGATGGATCGTTTCGCATGTGCATCGACTACAGAGAACTCAACAAGTTAACAATCAAGAATCGCTATCAATTACCTCGCATTGATGATCTTCTTGACCAACTTCAAGGCGCCAACTATTTTTCAAAAATCGACCTTCGATCTGGTTATCATCAACTTAGAGTACATGAAGAAGACGTCCCAAAGACCGCTTTCCGAACTCGTTATGGTCATTATGAATTCATGGTCATGCCATTTGGTTTAACCAACGCTCCAGCTGTCTTCATGGATCTAATGAACAGAGTCTGCAAACCTTATCTCGATCGTTTTGTTATAGTCTTCATCGACGACATTCTCATTTATTCAAAGTCTAAGTTTGATCATGAGCGACATCTTCGACTCATCCTTACACTCCTAGAGAATGAAAAGCTTTACGCCAAATTCTCCAAATGCGAATTCTGGTTAAAAGAGGTACAATTCCTTGGACATGTAGTCAATGACAAGGGAATACATGTCGACCCCTCAAAAATCAAAGCAGTACAAGAATGGCAAGCGCCACGTACACCAACTGAAGTAAGATCATTCCTTGGTTTGGCTGGTTATTATCGTCGTTTCATCTCGAACTTCTCTCGCATTGCTGTACCACTCACGGCTTTAACTCATAAGGGAAAACCCTTCTTATGGGGACCCAAACAAGAAGAAGCCTTCCAAACCCTTAAACAAAAACTCTATGATGCACCAATCTTCACTCTGCCTGAAGGTTGTGATGATTTCGTGGTTTATTGCGACGCGTCAGGGCAAGGACTAGGCTGTGTTCTAATGCAAAGAGGAAAGGTTATAGCTTATGCTTCGAGACAACTCAAGACTCATGAGAAGAACTACACCACCCATGACCTAGAACTTGGAGCCGTTGTGTTTGCTCTTAAGATATGGAGACATTATCTCTACGGTACTAAGTGTGAAATATACATTGACCACAAGAGTCTTCAACATATCTTCAATCAAAAGGAGTTAAACATGAGGCAACGAAGATGGGTCGAACTTCTAAATGACTACGACTGTGAAATTCGGTACCACCCTGGCAAGGCAAATGTGGTGGCTGATGCACTCAGTCGAAAGGGTTATGCGAACTCCATTCGTCTTCTATGTTCGCAAATCATAACTGACATTAAAGATCAAATTCGAGAAGCCCAACATGTTTCAGTAACGGAGGATGTTGTACGAAAGGAGCTGTCCTGTGGAGCTGAACTTATAATTGAAACTAAATCCGACGGTATTCTGTACTATCTAGATCGCATATGGATTCCTGACCATAACAACCTTCGTGAATTTCTTATGAATGAGGCTCACAAAACACGATACTCTATACACCCAGGAGCCGATAAGATGTATCAAGACCTTCGATACACCTATTGGTGGCCTGGAATGAAAAAGGATATTGCTGTTTTTGTTTCCAAGTGCCTTACGTGTTCCAAGGTGAAAGTTGAACACCAAAGACCCTCAGTACTTCTGGTCCAACCTGAAATACCTGTATGGAAGTGGGAAAACATAACCATGGATTTCATTACCGGGCTACCTCGCACTTCTGGTGGGTATGATACTATATGGGTAATCATTGATCGACTTACAAAATCAGCTCACTTTATTCCTATCCGCGAAGATTTCAAGAACCAAAAGCTAGCTCGTATTTATATCAGCGAAATCGTAAGCCGACATGGTGTACCGTTAAGCATTATTTCTGATCGTGATGGTCGTTTCACTTCACGAACATGGCAAGCAGTACAAGCCGCTTTGGGTACACGATTAGATCTCAGTACCGCTTATCATCCCCAAACTGATGGACAATCTGAACGCACCATTCAAACTCTTGAAGATATGCTTCGAGCATGTGTCATAGACTTCAAGGGAAATTGGGACGCTCATCTACCATTAGTTGAATTTTCGTACAACAACAGCTATCATTCAAGTATCGGCATGGCACCTTTTGAAGCTTTATATGGTCGTAAGTGCCGGTCTCCAGTATGTTGGCACGAAATTGGGGAAGCTCAAATAACCGGTCTAGAATTGATTCAAGAAACCACAGACAAGATCCATCAAATTCGAAACAATCTTCTAGCGGCTCAAAGTCGTCAAAAGAGTTATGCAGATAAACGACGGAAGCCTTTGGAGTTTAACATTGGTGATCATGTACTTTTAAAAGTATCACCGTGGAAGGGAGTAGTTCGTTTTGGTCAAAAAGGCAAGCTAGCACCGCGCTACGTAGGACCTTTCAAGATACTCGAAAGAGTAGGACCTGTAGCATACAAGCTTGATCTACCAGAAGAACTCAACAGGATTCATCCCACATTCCACGTATCAAACTTGAAGAAGTGCCTAGCTGATGAGAACCTCCATATTCCTCTGGAAGATATTCAGATTGATGAATCTATGCATTTTATTGAAAGACCAGTAGGGATCATGGACTTCGGAGAAAAACGTCTAAGACGAAGTCGCATCCCAATTGTTAGGGTACACTGGGAGTCAAAACGGGGACCTGAGTTTACTTGGGAACGTGAAGACTCAATGTGCGAAAAATACCCGCATCTTTTTCCTACTACTACTTAAATTTCGGGACGAAATGCCTAAAAGTAGGGGATACTGTAACATTTGTCAAAAACGGGTTTTCCAAACCCGCTCCGTTTGTAATCGAATATCAAGTTATAAATGTCTCGTTGCGTATTTATGTCCATTTTAATTTTTAATGATGCATAATTAATAAACAAACTAAACTATAAAAGTTATAATTGATAAAAAGTAAAAATAAAATAATTAAAAAGAAAATGAGGCTGCCGGGACTCGAACCCGGGTCAGCCGGGTTTAATCTCAAGGTCTTATCACCCACACATACAACCACTCCGCCACTTGATCTTTTTGTGAATTCTGGGAAACAATTAAATCATATGTTCTACTGAGA
The DNA here is from genome assembly GCA_947069175.1 of Scalesia atractyloides. Taxonomy (NCBI): domain Eukaryota; kingdom Viridiplantae; phylum Streptophyta; class Magnoliopsida; order Asterales; family Asteraceae; genus Scalesia; species Scalesia atractyloides. Next base: position 29,089,147 of record CAMTDV010000021.1, read on the forward strand.
ATCAACCTGTTGCGCCAACTGAAACCGATATCGGCTTTCAAACCGTTCAAGACGGTTGAGTGTTCGCGGAATCTTAATCATAACCGATAAACCGACATCTTAAATCAATTCAGTCGTTAATGAAATTGAATTCAGATGATGTTTGATTTTATAACCGAAAACATTCATTCTTGGAATTACTTCAACAAAAGCTTCATTTCAAGACTCAATTACACTCCCAGAACTTCTATTCTCGCGTTTACTCTCGTTTCTGATCGGAATTACTTTCTGATCATCGCCGGAATTCTCTGCAAGTCGCCGGAAAACCGTGCCTTCCATCAAATCAGTAAGTCTCTCAATTCTTTCGTTGTCTATCAATTGTTAAGCTATTGCTAACTCAAACCCTTCATTCGGAATCCATTTCAGACGTCGATATCAGATAATTCCCTCTCGCCGGAAAACCTCTGAAAATTCTTATCTTCCGCTGTTAAACGGTATAGACATTCAAACCTTCTGTTAACTCTTGTTTAGTATTTCAATTCCACAATTAGCTAATCAAAACTGTTAATTTGTCCGCTCAGTTGAAGTTTATAAAAACAGAGTCGACGCCTTGTCGGAATTCTGAGATAAATCGTTCTCTGGTATGTTTACTTCTAAAAAATTGTCTCTTTCATTTCATATTAGTCTGTTGAATGTTTGTCGATCGAATTAAACAAGAAACAATAGAGTAATCGCAGACTGTAATTTTGTAACGAAGAAGACGATGATAGTTTGATTATAAGTTTAATAAAATCTGGAGATTATCTCGGGTTAGACACACAGTCCAGCGGTGGACTGTGTGCACATACATATCACATGCCGCGAGTTCGATCCTTGACACACGTATGCTCTGTAATAAAAATGTTTTGTTTTTCTAACTGAACCGGATCCTTTTCGCCGTTAGATGTTAAGTATAATAAAAATCTATATATTAACCAAGTTAGACACACAGTCCAGCGGTGGACTGTGTGTAACGTTAAAGCACAGGTCCCGGGTTCGAGACCTGTTGACGGCACCGGGTTGATGATTAAATTTCTTTTTAAAAAATAAATGAATTTTGAATAAACTAAATTAGTATATAAATATAAATAAAAACAGGATTATTTCGGGTTAGACACGTAGCTCAGTTGGTAGAGCTGCGTGCACGCGAACGGGAGGTCTCGGGTTCGAGTCCTGCCCGGCGCATACATTTACATAATAAAACCGGTCAAACAGTCAATGGTCAACGGTCAACGCAAAAGGCAACATTTTTTTATATATTTATTTATTTAATTTAATTCAAAAATCAATTAAAAATACTTAAAAATAATGTTTTTAAAGATAGGAAATAGCCGTAAACTCACAAAAATATATCTAAAAATCCTAATAAAATTATCAATAAAATCCACTCATTAACTATACTTTCCGTTATTATTTAGGTTAGTTAATCCTCTTTGTTCAATTCTTCCAACTCGTGCACATCTCATCATCTCCAACCGAATGCACCCAATGTGAGTGAATCTCTACAAATTCCCCGTTTTAATCACGTTTTTGGGGTGTATCATGTGTCTTACCATTTATTATACTTAAATCATTGTGCATACATCATATCATGAACCAATGTGTATACAGCTTGTTTCAACTGTTGTGTGGTTATTGTTTAAATTTAATTTATTATTTTCAGTACATGCAATTTCATAGGCCGCCGCTCCCCATTACATTATGAGCGTTGAGCAGTTCCCCATTACAGTATGAGCGTGAACCTGGCGTTGCCAACATACGATCGGCTCCGTTTGATTGAGCCTTGATCGCACAGACATTCATCATAGGTCGTCCGTTCCCCATTACATTATGAGCGTGAACGTGACGTTGCCAACATATACAGTTTCATTCATGTTATACATTCATGCAAGTTCATATGTTATTGTATGTTATTGTGTGTTATAGTTTGTGATAGTTATTGTTGTTGTTTGATTATTTATAATTGCTCACATATGACTATTGCATAATTTTTTCCTTGATAAAAATAATAAGAAATCAATAATAAATGTTTATCTAACAAGGTTCACTCGCCAACTTATGTTGACCAAAAAACCCCCATTTTTACACATGATACAGGTGAACCAGCTACAGCAAGAAACACATAGGATTGGCTTAGAAGAATAAACTGGTTTAGAGCTTGGATTGTTTAATTTGGTTATTTTCCTTTGTATTTGTATGGACATGTTTGGATTATTGAGAATGTAATTTTGACTTTAATAAATATGAAACATATTAGTAAATATCATGAGCTTTGGTGATAACCCAATTATGCCCCGACTCTTATTCCGCTGCGGGTCGGGGTGTGACATCCAAGGGGCGGCAGCCCCTGGCGGGTTCCAAGGGGCAGAGCCCCTTGCTGGGGTCAAAAAATTCAATTTCTGGCTAAAGTCCCTTATCGAAAATGCATCAAAAATTCAATTTCGGGCTAAATATGCACTCTTGGAACTTGAGGGACTAAAGGTGTTTTGTTCAAAATAGTAATCGCAAGCAGTTGTGGAAACAACTGAAAATACGCTCTCGCAGATCAATTTCAAACCCTGGACGAATTTTTTACTCTGAAAAATCTCTCAAAATTTCTCAATCAAAGTTTCATACAGAAATCTAGAATCAATTCTGATTTTATCCGATCAAAGATTGGTAGCCACTCCAATTGTTTGATCTGAATGTGATTACACGACTTCAGATTTATCCAAGAAATTTCGATTATCCCCAACACTAAGGACCCTTAGCGAATTCAGAATGAAATAAGATTGTACAACTTTTACAGTTTACAACACATAGTGTAAGTGAATAAATATCAATATTCCTCATCTTATTATTGAGTGACAACATGTACAACTAAAAACACAAACTCATGAATCCATGTTTGGTCTCAGTAAAAACTAAAACTGAAGTATGAAACATCTACGTATAAAAATTTCATATTTGCCAAACCCAACGAACAACGAGACTGACATATCAACAGTGGCGAAGCTAGCCCATTAATTTAGGGGTATCACAAAAAAAATTGCCGCCCATAATGAAAAAAAATTACCTGATTTCAAATAGAGAATCACGGAAACCACATAAACACGTGGATGTAGTATTGCTGTGCAAAAAAAATAATGTGAAATAGAAAGAGAGGTTGTTATGCGGTTACATAAGCATCTTACACATCACAATTTTACAAAAAGATACAAGTGTTTTGCGGGGCTACTCCGTTTTGTAAGGGCAAGGAATGTAAGTCTCTTAACATAATATTTCAAATCAGGTTTGCATAAGAAAACAACTCAAGTTGATATGTACAACTCAAGTTGATATGTACCTCTCCAGGGCCCGTAATATTGATTTATGGGTCACCACAAGAAAATTGTCCCCCTAAAATATCAAACATTTTTAACCATAGTAACATATGATAATGGTAAAATGTGTAAAATGCCCTTATGCAAGGTCAACATAAAGGGATAACAATGGGTTAATTGGTAAGCTTTGCATATACTTTTTGCAAGAAAAGAAAAACGAAAACACTTTTTGTTGGGTGCTAAATGGGTCATATTTGCACAGAACTTGTGTCAAACAGATGAACTGACACACAAAATGTGTAATTCAAGGATTAACATGACCCATTTAACCCCATTTAGCTAAACATGTACACGAGTTCGACATGAAACTGACCAAAACCTGTTTAAACTAAACTCAAACCGTGAATTTCATATCAATGCATGGGTTATGGAAGACAAATGTAATTAAAGATGGAGCTAGTCTTACAGGTGTAAACAAGATTTCCTGCCAAGCTACACTTGCAGCTTCCCATACTTGTGTAAGAGGATAAACACTATTTATATTGAAATTAGAAGGATCTTCTATCCACATTGTGTGGTCCTTTGGATATCTTTGAATAGCCTCCACTTCCTCCAATTACTCAAACCCGTTTAGTACGGTGTATATATGAAAAATTACCAACCATAAGTGTGATTTAGTTGTATAATCTAAATGACAGAAAATTATCACTTTATCCTTCTATATGATCTATTTGTACAATCTGAATGACATAAAATTACCAATTTAACCTTTTGGATGACACTATGATGTATTGATGAATGATACATAACTTGTTTTAATAAGTGTTATGAATTTTAATAATCTATAAATCAAAAAATAAGATGTTTCAAGATTTGTGTATCAGACCATTTTTCATGCCTTCAAGGTGGAATAGATGTGCCTCCTTCAGGGTATCAAGAAAGATCACACGCTGTTCCCTCCCTGACCACAAGATCTTAGCGGTCGACTGCAACCAAATCATATTTTTAAAATCTTAATAAAGGGTTTTTAGATGCGCGTCTATTTCATCTAAAATAACAACTTCATATGAACCTTGGCACGAGAAATTGGACTCAAAATCCACTAATCAAAGTGTATTTTTACCAAAGCTTTTTTGCAATTTTCTGCTTGCATAAATATCATTTCTGTCAAAATCGACAAGTTTGAGCTTCCCTAAATGGTTAATACTTTGCATGAATCAGTGGAAGCGATCAAAATGTTGCAATAGTAACAGCGAGACAACGCACAAGTAAATTTTATTTAAAATCATGTCAGTTCGGGTAGCATTTTGTTAATAACAGGGCAACTATGTAAGATAAAAAAAAATATTAGCAATATAGAAAACGAGTCATATGGATCAAAAGTCACCTAAACTGTGATCATAATCTTACAAACTCTTAAAGCGTTTTATTGAATTAAATACTATTATCTTTATAATTTAGTTTTTGAGTAATCATAATTAAAACATTAGTTATTCATAAAGTCAAAAGATAAATAAAGTGTTAACAGGTCAACCTAACCCCATCCAAAACCCATTTTGAGCCATTATCCAACCAGCCCGACCAACACATATTGCTACCTCTATAAGTTTTGTTAGTGGTTTACTTTGGTATCAAAATGCAGGGACGCTCACAATGAACACTACCATCATCAGTTTAATCGAAAACTTTACCTGAACTAGGTTTTCATCGTTCCATGTGCTTAATCCATGCCTTACAAGAGTCACTTTCTTCGGGGATGACAATAAATTTCGTGTAAGAGAAGTTGTTTCTTTACTAAATCATACGCACCACCCGTCACCGAACCATCATTCGCAACTATCCCTACAACAGTCACATATACACCTCAAATTAGCCTTGTAAGTTCTGGTAAATGGCGATCAAAGTAAACAGATAACATAGCAAATCCGTTTACTTATGTGAGATAAAATGTGATGAAATTTAGCAAACTCATTCTGGTGTCAAATCTAGCCTCTCAACCAATATTGTTCGTTTTACCCGGAAGGAGCTCACTAAATTGTGTTTTGACGCCCCAAAACAAGTTGATTGTATAAGATTAAATAGTACAAACTTAAACTGAACACATATTTAAAATACAAAAAAAAAAAACCAACATATAAGGCTCTCATTCTACCAAAAAGAAGACACTGAATATTACTCTATGGATCAGCCTCAAATTCAAAATAATTGATGTGTGAAGAACATTGAACTTGAAATGCTGGACATGACAAGGAGTGTAAAATTGGGGAAACTGTGGGGGTTTATCTGCAATCAAATTAAGGGTAAATGAGTAGTTGTTAGAATAAGTCTATGATATGTTCCTCACCTTGGAAATTCATGCAACGTCCAGATACATTTTGTTTAATTCTTTTTAGTTTGTGTTTGTTTTAATTAAGCATGGGAGTTAAAATAAAGGGACTAATGGGAGGCCCATGTTCCCACGTGTCAGTAAGTTTAGGAGATAATGGTTGCAATTTGTTATTTATTTGATTTCCTTGTATCCCTTTAAAAGGTACGTTTGTTGGAGAATGAAGGCATGAAGATTATGAATTAAATTGTCTGGTTTCTCTCTAAATAGCTATATGGCTTCCTTCTTAATTTCTTTGGTCAACAATTGATTGTTGGAACCACAACAGTGGTACGTGATCTCCCCGGACCATGGTTGCTCACACACTATCCGAAATCGAGTTCTATCAATGGATGAAATAATCCCTTGTGATACGTGCTTCAATCTTGGTCAACCCAGGATCACCATGTACACCCACGAAGCCATGCAACTCATTTAGATATTACTGTGAAGTTGTTTTTAATTCCTAGTAGTGGCATAGTGGGTGGTTAATTTTATCTCTTTATGTTATTCGTATGTAAGGCTATTTAAGCCATTAGTTTCTTTTAGTTTATCATGAATGAATGAAAAAAAGTTAAAATAGAGTCATGTCAAAGTCTTGGTTCTTACTATTTTCTTTTGACCTTAATCCACTTAACGGATTATTTATCACAAATCCGATTGGTTCATATCAGTCTAGAGGTCATTTTGTGAAAGTTTGTCTTGTGTCTGATTTAGCATTTTGGACTTCAGGTTACTAAATTGGAGAAATTGTGACATTTGGTTTTGTGGGTTTAGAATTTAAATATTCCTTTAAAGGGAATGGAGGAGAAGAAACCATGTCTTATATGACTGGATTGTGGGGCCATCATACTTTACAATGAAAATAGGGCTGTAAACGAAAACAAACAAAGCCTTGTTCGTGTTCGTTCATTAAGAAAATAAGTATGTTTATAAACAATTCATAAAACACTAACCGAACGAGATTTTATGTTCGTGTTCGTTCATTAAGGAAATGGGCGTGTTCACAAACGCTTCACGAAAACAAACAAACACAAATAAATTTGGCGAACGCGAGGAAGGATGAAGATGGATGGCCTAGAGAGTAGCATTGGAACTTGAATCCCTTACTGTGAAATGGAGGTCGATCGTATTCGTCGATGTAAATAATGAGAAAGGAATGAGGAATGATGCATAAAGAAGTTGAAATAGGGTTTCCTAGTTTAATTATTGGGATAATAAAATACAAAAAAAAACTAATAATATAATAAGCATAGATAATAGTCATGAAAGTACAAAAATCTTTAATTAAAACACAAACAAACAAACATAAAGGAAACAAATGTTCACGAACACGTTCACAAACATCTTACCGAATGTTCACGAACACAATTGAATGAACGAGATATATGTTCATGTTTGTTCATTTAGTTAATCAAACGAAATTTCTTGTTCAAGTTCGTTCGTTTATTAAACGAACGGACATAAACGAACTTCCCGCCGAACGGTTCACGAACTGTTCGCTAAACGTTCGGTTCGTTTACAACCCTACATGAAAATGGGTGGGAGAATGCTCCTGAATATGCTTCAAAAGGAACCCTGAAAAGATACTGCTAAAAGAATGATAATACCATGCATACAAAATACTTAAAAGTTAGGACTTGTATATAAGGGCTATGCGTTAGCGATGCATACAAAATACTTAAAAATAGAAGACTTATATATAAAGGCTATGTGTTAGCGATACACATCCCTGCCCACGTGGTTGTTAAAGAGTGTTAAACATCATTAGGCTTGGTGGTGTGGTCATTATCAGTCCAGTTCATTACAATACTAGTATGATATCGGCATTTGGCATAGCAATCGTCACGCATTTCACACTGATTGAAAACCATAAAAACAAATACATGTACCGGTACCTGTGCTGTTCTGTCGGTATTCATTTGATTCGTTAAGGTACCAAAACATACAAACACTCAATGTAGCTTAAGATACCAAAAAATGTGTTAATGCAATTATAACTTTGTGTTCAACCAATTTTATATCGTCACATGTGGAGAAAACTATAAAATCAAATACGATACGATGTTTTTTTATAGATGATAAAAAGGTCAACTATAATTGACCAGTTAGAATAGAACTTTTATCAAATCGTACATAATAATAACCACATGATGACGGTATATTCGGAATTTATTAAAACATTATATTATATTTATATTAATAAAAAATGAAAAGGATAATCACCGTCATTTTATATATAAAAACTAAACCATTTTCATACGGTGCCGGTACCGATATTGTTCGGATGGTATCGATAATATTAAGAAAAGAAAATCATAAAAGTTAGAATAATAAAACGTGTTTAAAGTTAAAAGTAAATTTATAGTAAACTACTATAATATATAATAATAAAAATTAAAAAGAGAAAAGTGTCCGGATAATCCCTGTGGTTTGCCCAGATTTCAACTAGAGTCCCTACATTTCTAAAGTTACAGTTATAGTCCCCAACTTTTGCAAATTCGTTCTCAAATAGTCCCCAGGCCTAACATCAGTTAGGTTTCTCAGTTAAGTGGGTGTAAATTGACTAAATTGCCCTTACCATTAAAAACAATAACATAAAAGGAAATATAATTGAGAGACCCGCCACCCTCTTCTTCATCACTCTAACCTTTCATAAAAACTCCACCACCACCATGTTCAGAAACCACCATCGCCACCATTGCATCCCCACCCTTACCCACCACCGATGTAAACCATACAATCTGGCCACCCTATGTTGTATCTACTCTCTCTCGTCCCAGACATATCACATCTCTCTCTACTCTCTATCCTTTAAAAAAACCACCACCATCACCACTGCCACAACATGATTACATCATAAACACACAAACAGATTCGCACTAAAACAGAGTTAAGACATACCAGTGAGTAAACACTTTGACAAACTGAGCGATGAGCAGTGAAAAAAACAGTGAGAATCGGAAGATTTGATGGTAAAACAGACGATTCCAACGAATACGAACGAAGACTTTAAGTTGCATCAGGCGTTGTATTCACCACATCCATTACAATAACGAAATCGAAATCGCAATTGAGATTGATGTTTAATTGTTACTAAGCCCTAATTCATCAAAGACACCAATTGTTTGCAAGTAATGAAGTTATAAGAAGATTTATATAGGTTTAGTGAAGTGTGATTAGACGAATTGTACGACTGGAGTTGTGATCGGTTAAATTTTTGGTCGTTTTTTCGGGATATGACCGAAAAGGGGTTGGTTAGCAATGGTGACGATGGCGGCTCTGGTGGTGGTGGTGGTGGGGGTGGGGGCGGTGGTTATGGCTGTGGTGTGGTGGTGGTGGTGGTGCTGAGTGGTGATGCCAGCGGTGAAGGTGGTAGTGGTGGTGGTTTTTTTTAAAGGATAGAGAGTAGAGAGAGAGAAAGAGTAGAGAGAGGTGTGTCTGGGAGGACAGCCAATGGAGTAAATTGTTTTTTTATAGTTAGTGGTGGGGTTAGTGTAAAAAGGGATGGTTTTGTGAGAAGTGTAAGAAGTATTTTAAGCCCTTAGATCTTGTAGTTAATGGTTGAGATAAAAAAAGGCTTAAAATGTAAATTATGTTTTATTGTTTTTACTAATTTGGCTAGATTAGCGGTAACATTGTCTTTTTATATTGTATTGTTTAAATAACGAAACTGTCATCAACTTTAATGCGCATTAAAGTTCCACCCATCTTTTATGAACATCAATAACTTTTTATAAGTAACGTTTTTTAAAAAGAAATTTTCACCATAATAACGAGCTTTTTTATCATTAATATGAGTACCATATTGCTATATTTATATTGAGAAAAAAATTACGTATAGCATCATATGAAGCCTATTGGAATGCAAGTTTAAAACACCATACGAATAACATATATTGGAATGCAGGTGTAAAACACCATACGAAGAACAACTACTTGAATGCAAGTGTAAAACACCATGAATGCAGGTATAAATGTAGGTGTAAAACACCATAAGAAGAACATACGAAGAACACATACTGGAATGCAATTGTAAAAACACCATGAATGCAAGTTTAAAACACCATACGAATAACAACTACTGGAATGCAGGTGTAAAACACCATAAAAAGAACATACGAAGAACACATACTGGAATGCGGGTGTAAAACACCATAAAAAGAACATACGTAGAACACATACTGGAATGCGGTGTTAAAACACCATGAATGCAGGTTTAAAACACCATACGAAGAAGATCTACTGGAATTGCAGGTGTAAAACACCAGACATGTGTAATGCAATCATTCCAGATGTTAAAACACCATGACTGTATTACGATTCAAGTCGTGGTGTTTTTAGAATTTGAATGGTGTTTTATAATTTCAAAATCATCAAAATCATTCCAAATGTTAAAACACTATGACTATATTGGATTCAAGCTTTGGTGTTTTTTGGAATTCGTATGGTGTTTTAAACCTGCGAATTAACAAAAATGTTGATACAAATTTTATGGATTAAACAATACTTGATACCAGATTTCGAATAATAGAAAGATATCAAATATATATGGTTTCCTAAAATCTCTCAAAAGAGTTATGGAAACATTTTGTTAATTAAAATGATTATTATTGAAATTACTTTATTACCCTTAATCTCTAATTTTAATTAAAGACACATGTCCTCACCATATTATTTCTTACACTTCTCACACACTTCCCACTTTTTACAGGATCCTTAATCATGAATCTATATATGCATTTATTTAATTTATTTTGTTTTGCATTAAGGGTAAATTGGTTATTTCACACCCACTTAACTGAGAAAACTAACCCCCCATCCACGTCACAGACTATCCGAGAACAAATTTGCAAAAGTTGTGGACTATAGCAGTAATTTTAGAAGTGTAGCGACTATAGGTGAAATCTGGGCAAACCACAGGGACTATCCAGACACTTTTCTCAAATTAAAAAAAATTATATATTATATTATATTATATATTATATTATATATTATATATATATTATAAAAATAAAATCACTATTCATAGTAGGTTTTATTATGAATTTAGCTGGTAGGTTTTATTATGAATTTAATATGTGTTCAATGAATTTTATGTCATCACATCGAGAAAACCATATATGACCCTTTAAAATTAAACTTTTATCAAAATGTACATAATAATAAGCACATCATGACGCTATATCTAGAATTTTATAAAACGTTAAATTCTATAAATAAACAACAAAAAGAATAATCAACGTCATTATATATATATATATATATATATATATATATAAAGCTAAACCGATTTTATATAGCACCGGTGCTGATGTTGTTTGGACATGACACTATCGATAATATTAAGAAAGTGAAATCATTAAAAACTAAAATAAAAAAGGTGTTTAAAATTAAAAGTAAATATAATAGTAAATTCTATATATACTTAATATGTTATTCTATCAATGTCAATCAACATTGGCTATTTACTTTGATAATGGCATATTTAGCCCCTCAACTTTGGTAATGACATATTTAGCTCTTCAACTTTAATAATAATACGTTTAACCTCTAAACTTTTGTCAACATCTACCAACTTTGGTCCCTCAACTTTGGTAGTGACATACTTAGCCTCTTAACTTTAATAATGACATGTTTAGCTCCTCAACTTTGATAATGACATACTTATCCCCTTAACTTTAATAATGACATGTTTAGCCCCTTAACTTTTGTCAACATCAACCAGCTTTGGTCCCTTAACTTTGGTAATGACATATTTGCCCACTCACCTGTGATAATAACATACTTAGCCTCTTAACTTTAATAATGACATGTTTAGCCCTTCAAATTTTGTCAACATCAACCAAGTTTGGCCCTCAATTATAATAATGGTCATGGTTTGATTTGTAATTACATAATTATCAAGATATGATTTGTAACAAAATTATAAAAGAATGAAGTGAACGTCGTTTATAGGATGAGGTGCAAGAAGGGGTGATTAGTTTTGTACATGTGGAGTAACCGTTTTGGACTTTTTCCAATATAAATTTAGTACATAGTAAGAAATGGTAACTCTGAATGCAACCCCCTAGCTGCAAGAGCCATGGCCCTATGGATTTTCATCGCCCTCCAAACGAAACAATTGACCTTGGGTTCTGCAATTCTGCAAGATCCATCCTTACCTACTTAACTGAAAAATCCACAACCATATCCCCACTGTCCCATTTCCACTCCCCACATTAACACTAGCCCAACATGCACGAACTGGGTGTTAAGGTTTAAACCCGCCTCACAAAAATCTGCATTCCTTTTTCTAATGTTATTCCAAACACCGCTAAGAGTCTTTTTTTCCAGGAATGGATCGAGGCTACAACCTTGGCCAATAATTTTACCATGATTCTTGTATCTCCACCACCACTTGGCGATGAGATCCAAGTTTAAGTCTGTTGGTCCCAGATTAGAGATAACAAAGTTTCTTCACCTTAATATGGCAAGTGATTTCAACAATTGAGAAAATATTGTGCGGAACTAGAAATCAAACTTTCAACAGACAAAAGACATCAAATACAAAATTTTCATGTTTATATCACTTTGTAAAATAAATTAGTTTACAATGTGATTATTAGCTATTGGAAAACAAATACTTTGAGAATTCTGTGATGAAAGGAGAGAGAGTGTTGTAAGATGTATTAAATGCTATGCACATTCTTACTCCTCTTATGATTGGTTCTTCTATTTATAGAAGGCCTGGGGATGAATAAACAATAGTTTATTCATCTACTTGCATCCGTATCAAAAATTGCCCTTGTGGTATGTTCAATGAATTTGTATGGGTCAATTTGTAACGTTCAAAGCTGGCAGAGGCAAGTAGATAAGAAAGTTGACAGGATCAGAAATCTGATCATGTCAACTCATCAGAATCTCTGATGTTTAGTTTACAAGAAATTCTGGTAATCAGCGTTCTTATCAGATTTCGTTGATCTCTATCAGAAATGTTATAAGTTTTATCAGAAATGTTGTTCTGATGGTTTTTCTGATTGTGGTCTTTTGTGCTGATTATTCTTTTCTCATGAAGGAATCTTTGTCTTTCCTTGTCTTGAGTGTCTTCTGATCCTGATGACATTTATCCTCCTGTTTGGTCATATTTTTCTTCAATTCTTACAAATATAGTTTCCTAACAATTTCCTCCTAAGTATTGTAAGAAAAATATCAAACTAAACAATAAGATATACTTAAAACATCCAAAGTACTGATAATGCAACATAAAATTAAACAGTGTTTTTCAACAGAATTAAAACAAACTAGAATTTAGTGATCTTTAATGCACTCTTGTAGAGATCACCTTTCTTCAATCTCTTCTTGTGATCTATAATCTTGTTGCAGGTTCTGATCATCTCCTTGTACCATCCTCTTGCAGTTATCCAATCTGTTATAAGCTCATCAATTTCTTTCCTTTGTTTTTCCGTATTCAAACCTTTGGCTTCAAGTTGAGCTTGTTTGATGTTCATGCATTCTTGAATGTACTTGAGAGTTTGGTTTGAGTATTTGTAAATTTCATGAACTCTGAACAGAGCTTTCTGTTCCGATTCATCTCTGAATGCCACAGAGAGTGTATGTGTTTCAAGAATCATACATGTTCTTGTTTCTTTTTCAAGATATGCTGGTATGGAGGTATTAGGTGGTGAAACGTGTAACTTGTTGTTTGCAAGATGATCAAATGTGATACATAGATCAAAATCAGCAAGGGCTGCTCTGTCATACATTTTTCTTGCTACTTTTTCTATATTATCCAGCCCTCATCTGACTTCTTGAGTTTTTCCTTTCTCTTGATCCAGCAGTTGTTTGATCCTTGTAATATCCAAAGGATGGAGTTCTTGCAGTTCACTATCCAGCACTTTTTCTTCACTGAGGTCTTCTCTTTGCAGGTGATACTTGTTCTGTTTATAAGCTCCTAGTATTTGATCACTTTCACTCTTTGTTTTGATACCCATGAATCTCTTGATTGGATTTTTCAGTGGTTTGTGAAGACATTTCCCATCTTTTATTATCAATTCTTTGATATCTCTACTGATTGGACTAAGAGGTCTTTCAAGCTTATCTTTTGTGTCATCCCAGTAGTAGGTAGTGGTGTTCGAGGTTGAATTCTGGGAACATCATTGAGTCTTGATCAATTTCTTAAATAAAACACTAAATCATTTCTCCGTCTGGGCTTTTCCTTACACTATGTTTTGGTTCCTTTGATGATGTGGCTGAGCTTTCCCATTTTCTTTTTGTTGACTCATTCAATTTTGGCTAAAAATGGTTTCTCCAGATGAAGCAGGTCTTTGTGGAATGCTTGATGATTCTCTTAATTTTTGTATTTGAGGTGGAATTGCTGCAAATCTTTTGATCATGTCTTCTTTTGGTACTGCAGGTGGTGGTCCCATTATGGCAAGAACTGGTTTGACTTCAAGGCTTTGATCAGGGATGTTTTCTGGTTGAACTTCTTGTGCTACATCATCTTCTGATTCGGGGTCTTGAGCAGTGTCTAGTGCATGTGTTGTTTCTGATGGAAAATCTTCTTGAAAACTTTGCTTGCTGAAGTTGGCAATCTTGGCCATGTCTTGTTGGAGTTTCATCACAGCATCTTCTATCATTTTCATATTTTTCTTTTCTTTTTCATGCACCAAAGTAAATTCTTTCTGAGCTTGACCTTTGAAAGACTTCCATTCATTTTCCAACTTGTTCAGAGCATCTACCATGCTATTGTTTGTTTCCTTTAAAAATTCGAACTCTTCTTTTATAGTGCCAGATGATGATGATTCTCTGCTTTCAACGTATTTCTTGATCTCATTATTTCTTTGACCAACTTGTTAATCTCTGTTTCAAGCTTGCTGCTCTCTTGCTTCTGTAGCATCTCCAGAATTTTTGCATTGTTTTCTGATTGACTTATGATAATTTCCACATTTTCGGATATGGTCTTGATATCAAATCTTTGTTCTGCCAGTTCCTTTAGTATCTGATCCAATTTCTCTTCTGTTGATGACTTGGTGCATGCTTTGACAACGTTTTCTAGTACTTGAACATCCATATCTTCTTATGAGATTTGTTTTTGTTGTATGGGCAAGGATGGTCAGATGTTCCCTCTAACTGACCAGGCCTTTGAAACATATTCAAGTTGAGCACTTAGTTCAACTTGAATTCCTTTACCAGGCCTTTGAAACATATTCAAGTCTGGATTTTCCTCACTTCCTCAAATCATTTCAGTGAATGGTTCTTGGTGAGTTGTTGAGAAATGCACCTCTCTCTTATCTAGGTTTCCTTGATCATTAGAGTGACCTCCACCTGTTGTTGTCTCAAATTCCTCCTCATTATCTGGTTCGAAAGGTGGACCAATAGAACTACTGATTTCTAAATTTTGCATTTTTCTAGCTTTTAACCTATAGCTACTACACACAAAATCACATACAGAGTGATAAGCCTGTTCACCTATTGTTTCCAGAGTGAGGCATTGTTCTTTCTTGTGGACATTTTCTGATGAAATTCTGATGGATTGTTCATCAGAATTTTCAGCTTCCACATCTTCTTGGGCTGCAGATGCTTTATCTTCATCAACTGGTGAGCTGCTATCATAAGCTTCTGGTTGGTTCAACCTTTGTTGTCTGATAAGCTCATACTTCTCTTTGTAAGGTGAGTTTTCTGGTAACAAGCTTGTGAAGGACTCAGATAATTGTGGGTGATCTCTGAGGGCTATCCATGCTCCTTTGGCGTTCCAAGGCTTCATGACAGATGTTCTCCATATGTTTTCTGATGCTGGTAGTTCCATATCTGTTTCTTCGAATCTCTGAGCAATAAGAATTGACCAGAATCTGGGAAAGGGTAGATGGGTTGGCATCCTTTTGTTGTGTGTTATCACTGATCTCATCAAGTGGAATATTTCTGTTGCATAATCAATTTGAAACCCAATGATGAGTCCATACATGATTGTGAGAGCACTTTGGTTTATCTAATATGTTCCTCTTATCTTTAATGTCAAACACTTTGTTAGTACTTCCATCATTACTTGCCAGAGGGCAGGTAGTTCCTTTCTTTTGAAATCAGCAATTTTAGATATCTTTTTCTTATAATTCAAGAGATGGATTAGTTGTTCCAACAGTTGCTCTTTTGCTGGAATTGCTATTGATTTTGCGTGGGTTTACCTTGTTGGTCAGGTTCCCCCAAACATGTGCAGAAATCTCTGTTTCACTAGAATCTTCTAAAGTTTTCACTACTTGTTGAATAATTTCTTCCGATACTTCTATGGTTTTGGTTAAGGCTTGTGCAATTAGGCATTTGGTCAGGAATTCTATCAGAACTTGGCCCTTTTCATCATACTCTTTGATGTTTGAGCTCATCTGTAGATTGTTTTCTTTGTTTGGCAGGTAATATTGAGTATCAATGAATGGAACAGAGTGTTCTACTGGTTGTAGATTCAGGTTTATGTTTTGAACAGCCATTTCGGTTGAGTTTTGTGATGGTTGAGTGGTTTTTAGGGTTTGAGAGAGAAGAAGGTATTTGTGGTTTTGGCTGTTTGAACTTGAGTATATATGGAGAACGTGGGCAGAGTTGTGGAAGATGGTTTTTAATGAATATATATAACTAATCAATGAGATCAATTATAATGGGATGTTGTGGGTGGTTGTTTGGATAATGACCAATTAATGTAATAAGCCGTTTATTTAGATGTTTTGATGTCTCTCAACATTCGTCAGTCCTTATCACATATGAGAAATTTTGATTGGCTTACACTAACGGTCAAGTTGTACCTTTTTCTTCTTCAAGTGGGCCCCAATTTTGTAAAAGGTCCACTTATAATCCCTCTTGTTTCTTTATCACTTTTCAACTCCTTTTGATGATCTTCATTTTTCTGATGATGTCATCTGAATTTCTGATAATTCATTTGTTTTATCGGCAAACATAGAGATATCCGAAATTTGATTTTTCCTTTTGAGTTTCATCAGAAAGTTATCAGAAATCCATTTCTATAATTTTTTTTTAGATGAGAGGGAATGAGTGGAGTTCATGGATGATCTTACATTGCTTTGCTGTCACTGCTGCTCCCTCCTTTTTTTTGAAGGCAAAGAAAGGAAAATAAATTCTTTTTGTGTTATTTCTCAAAATAAATTGATAATATTTTTTTAAGGAGTTTAAGTAAACAATCCTTTTGAGAAATGCCAAAAATAAACTTTTCCATGTAATTTCTCATTTCATTCTTGTAACATTAAAATCATCATGAGAAATTTTGAAATGATTATTATTTTAAAAAGGTTGAGAAAGTTTATCTTTCCTTTGTGAAACTTCCCCCTTTCCTTTTAAAATTTTCTTTAATGTATTTATGGTTGTTGTTCAGAAATATACTCTTCCTCTCTTCCTTCTTTTTTTAACAATAAAAGAAATATAACTTACTTATATATATATATATATATATATATATATATATATATACATAAAAAACAAAAAAGAAAATTAAAGAACATATTTAACATATGTCCATAGAACTGTAACGGTTCCGGTGTAGTGGTTGGTGGGTATCAGGCTCGGGTTTTGTATATGCTCTTGAAGAACAACCTGGAGTCTTGGATACCAATTTGGTATGCCACCAAACCCTATTTGTTGATTTATGACTTTCGTCAAAAATCTTGGATATATGAGGAAGGGTTTGTTGGTGTGCATGTTGTTGAGAAAATCTCTCATTAGATAAAGAGAGTAGTTGTACGGCATATCATTCACCACAACATGCACTACTTCCATGATTTTGTAGGAGAACTCATGGAAGTTTGCATGCTTTTGTGAAAAGCATACACAAATCTGGTTCACCAGGACCTGCTAGGGTTTTATGAAGCCCGATTTGCAGATCCCTTTTGATATGTTCCCTATGAAGTAACCCATTCTCTCCAAGGTTTGGTCCAGCACTTGCCTATCATAAATTGTGTCTCCATGATCATTGTTGATCTTTAAGGCTCCTCTGATCGTGGATTCACTCAGGATGATGGGGTATCTATTCATGACGATGCTGCGGAAGGCTACACTGGCTTGAAGTTGTTGTAGCTTCAGCATGAGTCCAGAACTCCTGCGATATGTCTGGATAGATCATGACATATGTGGTGAGAGCATACCCTAGTGGGTTGTGCAGCACCAGGATTTTTAGGTTATGCCAGCAGTCCTCCCATGCATTCCCATGAAGCATGCCTCGCAGCCTCATGTTGTGAGTGGGAAAGTACTTGAGGGGAAAGTGGTCCCGGTTGATTTGTGCCATGGTGGAAGTTGTTGGAGCGTTTTTAGGGTTTCTGAGCAGAAACTGGATGTGAGAGTGATGGTTTGGTGGTCCAAGTGGTAGTTATTTATAGAGGAGTTATAGTTTAATTATCCGAGATTCTTCTCTTTTGTATCCTTTAATCATCCGAGATCTTGTCAGGTTCAAATTTAGGGTAATGTGAGATACATTTTTTTTCTTTTAATTTTTAGGCGGCTATTTTCTGAAACTGTCATCATTAAATGACAGGTGTCTTCAATTTTCTTCATTAGTGATGCCGAGTAAGCATAGAGACTTTGAAAGATATAGCATTAGCCATTAAAAATTGCCCAGATTTTTGCCCAAGTGACGTACTCACCCTATTCTAAAATGATAGACCTATATATATATATATATATATATATATATATATATATATATATATATATATATATAATGAAATAAAATAGGAAAAATCTATACATTCTTTGGATTTCGAGAGTTTTTTTTAATTTTTCAAAATTTATGCATGAGAAAAATGAGTCCTTTTATATGTATCAGAAAAGTTTTGTTATGGTGATGTTTCAGATTTCTGATAGTTCATCAGAATTATTCTGATGGTTTACCAGAAATTCTGGTGAAACTATATATTTTATGGTCAAGTCTCATCTTTTCTGATACTTTTCTGATCGTTTTCTGATGTTTCATTTTTCTCAGTTTGTGACAAAGTTGGTTGTGTGTTTTCCTCCTCGCTTATATTGACCATTTCTAATTTGCTGACCAGAAAATTGTGCCTTCTTTCATCAAGAGGCTTTGTGAAAATATTAGCAATTTGTTTTTCTGTCGGGACAAAATACATTTCTATGTTTCCTTTTTCCACATAATCTTTTATGAAATGATACCTGACATCTCCGTGTTTGGTTCTTGAATGATGCACTGGATTTTCTGTTATTGCAATGGAACTTATTGAATCACACAGGGTTGGTGTCTTGGTAAGATGAACTCCATAATCTCTCAGCTGTGTCTGCATCCAAATTACTTGAGAGCAGCAGCTTGCAGTAGCTACATATTCTGATTCAGCTGTTGAAGTTGAGACACAGTTTTGTTTCTTGCTTGCCCAACAAACAAGTTTATCTCCCAGTAGTTGACAAGCACCTGATGTGCTTTTCCTGTCTATCTTACAACCTGCATGATCTGCATCTGTGTATGCAATTAAATCCAAGTTTGTATCCTTAGGATAAAATAGACCAAAATTAGGTGTGTCTTTTAGATATTTAAAAACCCTTTTTACAGCTTTCAGATGAGACTCTTTAGGATTACACTGATATCTTGCTAGAAAGCATGTTGCAAACATTATATCTGGCCTGCTTGCAGTTAAAAATAAGAATGATGATATCATTCCCCTGTAGGTTTTGATATCTACACACTTACCATCTGGATTAGAATCTAGCTTATTGTTGGTTGCCATTGGAGTTTTAGAGGTTGAACTGTTTTCAAGTGAATACTTCTTTAAAATTGTTTTGACATACTTTGATTGACTTAAATATATGCCATTAGTTCTTTGTTTGACCTGAAGACCTAAGAAAAAGGTTAATTCTCCCATCATACTTATTTCAAAATGATTGGTCATTAATTTTTCAAACTTTTTACAAAACTTATCATTTGTTGATCCAAATATAATGTCATCTACATATATTTAAACCAAGAGTGTGTGTGACCTTTGTGTGTTTTTATAAACAAGGTTGTGTCAATTGTACCTTTTGTGAATCCAGAATTGATCAGAAATTTAGAAAGTGTTTCATATCATGCTCTTGGAGCTTGTTTTAGAGCATATAGTGCTTTGTTTAGTTTGTAAGCATGTTTTGGAAATTTTGGATCAACAAAGCCTTCTGGTTAATGGACATAGACTTCCTCTTCAATTTTACCATTTAAGAATGCAGACTTTACATCCATCTGGTAAACCTTAAAATTTCTTGATGTTGCATAAGCAAGGAATATTCTAACTGCTTCTAGTCTTGCTACTGGTGCATAGGTTTCATCATAGTCTATTCCTTCTTGTTGACAATACCTTTTTACTACCAGTCTTGCTTTATTCCTTGTTATGATTCCTTGTTCATCTGACTTGTTTCTGAACACCCATTTTGAGCCAATGATAGATTTATCATTTAGTCTGGGTACTAGATCCCATACTTGACTCTTCTCGAATTGGTTCAGCACTTCTTGCATTGCTTTTACCCAATCTGGATCATTCAGAGCTTCTTTGACAGTTTTAGGTTCTATCATGCTTAGAAATCCAGTATATAGACACTCATGAGCAGTTGCAGATCTTGGTTTTACTCCATCTTCAGGGTTCCCAATTATATTTAATTGAGAGATACCTCTGATCCATCTTTGATTGTTATGATCGTTTGTGTTTTCTGATGGTTCTGCGGTTTCCCCCTGATTTTATGATGAGTCCATAGGATCGGAATTCTGGTTTTCTGATATAGATGTTGTTGTTTGTTTAGAATTCTGATATTCTTGCTGATTTTCTGATAATTTCATTTGACTTTCAGTAATTAATTTTTGAAAAATTGTCTCATTTTGTTAATGGTTTTCCAAAAATTCTTCAGTTAATGTATTAAGAAGATGAGTGAAACTTTCTGTTGATTCATTATGATGAATTTCTTTTTGAATTTCATCAGAAACTTCAGTTTATGATGCATCATCGAATGACACATATAGACTTTCTCTGATTGTTCTTGATTTTAACACAAAGATTCTGTAAGCTTTAGACGTCAATGAATATCCATTAAAAATCCATTTTTCTTTTTCTGTCAAACTTCTCAAGACTTTCAAAATCATTAAACACAAAACATCTACACCCAAAAGTGTGTAAAAATTTGACATTCGGTATCCTACCATTTATGATCTGGTAGGGTGTTTTCTGATGACTTTTGTTAATGATGGATCTGTTTTGAGTAAAGCATGAATTGGCAATTGCTTCAGCCCAGAAGTAAATAGGTAACTTAGCATAGGTTAGTATGGTTCTTGCTGCTTCTACTAAGGTCCTATTCCTTCTTTCTACAACCCTGTTTTGTTGAGGTGATCTGGGAGCCAAAAAATCATGAGATATTCCTTTAGAGATTAGAAATGTCTCAAGTTTTGAGTTTTTGAATTCTGTCCCATTATCACTTCTAATTATTCTAACTTTTCTTTGCCAAGAATTCTACCCATGTGTAACTTGAGTAGTCATCCACTATGACCAGAATGTACTTTTTACCTGAAAAACTTGCCTTACTTATTGGTCCACAAAGATCCATATGTATGAGTTCTAAGTTTTGTTTTATTGAAGATTCTGACACAGTTTTATGTGAGCTTCTTTTGGATTTTCCCACTTCACAAGCATCACATATCTTATCCTTTTTAGATGATATGTAGGGTAACCCTTTTACCAGATTTTTGCTAGCTAATTGGTTTAGATGTTTGAAATTCAAGTGAGCCAATCTTTTGTGCCACAACCAACTACTCTTTTGGTTTCTTTTGAAAATAAACATAGTTGTGGGTGTTCAATTTCTTCTTTAAAATCAAAGTAGTAGATGGATTTTCTGATTCTTTTTCCTCTTAAATAAATTTTGTTATCATCCAAACCAATTAATAAACATTTTTCTGGTAACAATGTTACCTGAAATCCCTTGTCACAGAACTGACCACAACTTAGTAAGTTGTATTTCAGTCCTTCCACATATGAAACCTTTCTATGGTTAAAGAACCATATTTTATGCACCCGAAACCTAAAGTTTTTCCTTTCACACCATTACCAAAATTTACAAGTTTCCTGGCTTAGAAACAAAATTACTAAGCAAGCTCCTATTCCCAGTCATGTGCTTGGAGCTTCCAGAATCGCAGTATCAGATCTGCTGCACATGACGGTCCTGAAATGGTAAGCTTAGAAGAATTTTGGTACCCAAACTTGCTTGGGTACTTTTTCTGATGAAATTTTAATCAATTTCTGTTTTTCTGGTGAGTATTTTTCAACAGAGTTTTGTGTTTTTTTGAGCTTTTAACAGATCTTTTATCTTCCAACTGCATATGTTGTTTGATTACTTTGAGTATGTCAATACACATGCAGTTCTTGTTTTGCTCAAAAGATGTTGATGGAGAGCTATCAGATTTTTTATACAACTTTTCAGCAAAAAAGGGTTGATTTGATTTGTTTTGTTTTCTCTTGAACTGAAGAGACAGTTACTTGAAGTTTCTGATTTGCAGGATTCACTATCTGATTCATTAGTTAGTTTCTCAAGATTTTCTTCAGAAGCTTTCACAAAAACAGTTGGGTTTTTACATATCCCAGTCCTTCAACCCTATTTCTTTTGGTGGATTCAATATAATTTATGAAGTTTCTTGCCTGTTGAAAACCTTTTACATTGATTTCTTTTTCATGAATCTTTTTGTATAACTCTTTTCTTTCACTCTCATAAAACTCTATTTTTGCTTGTTTATTTAAGCTTTCTTTTACTAGCAATTGATTTTCAAGTTGTACTATTTAATTTTTGTTGCAAATTTTCAGAATTTCTATGTTCCAAATTTTGTTATTCTTGTAATTAACAAAGTCTTGTATCAGTTTATCTAATTCAGTTCAAGATCTGAGTTGTTGTTACTTACAGAGTTTTCAGCAATCTCAGCTTTGTCTGAAAGCTTAGCCATTAAACAGAAGTTGGCCATCTCCCCTTCTTCATCGTCAGATGAATCATCTATTAACCAGGAGTCTATTCCAGTTATTAGACCAACTGGCTGTTGCTCTTCTTTGCTTCTTCCAATTTTTTCTCATAATAGGCAACATCCTTTAGCCTTTTGTTTTTACATTCTGAAGCAAAATGACCTTTTGTTTGCATTTGTAACAAACAACCTTTGCTTTTCCTTTATCTTTCTATCTTCCTCCATCTTGGTTTTATCACTCTTCTGGTATCTACGGTTTCCCCCTCTTATTCTTTGCTCAAAGGTTTTGGTGAGCAAAGCTATTGCCTCAGCAAATGCTGAAAATTCAAAGGAAGTATCAGAATTTTCTGCACTCTGGATATATGAGATTGTGGGATCAAGATTAGAAGTTTTTTGTGAGTTGGAGATGAGAGCAATGGGACCTCCCCTTTGATTGGTGTCTTCATAGATTTCTTCTTCCCTAGGAACTAGAATGCTATAAAGGTCATGTAGATTCATGTTTCCTAATTCTAATGTGGAAGCTAGAGTCATTGTTAGACTCCTCCATTCTCTGGGTAAGGAATCTAAGAATTTGACATTTCTCTCATCATTTGACTTTTCAATACCAAATTTTTTTAGTTCGTTTAAATTTTTGCAAAACGGTTGTATGTTTCATACAAGTTTTCATTTGGTAGACTTTTGAAACGCTCATATGATGAAACATAGTTTGTTCTTTTGTTTCTCTTTATTCTTTCTCATCCTTCACATAAATTTTCCAATTGATCCCATATTTTCTTGGCAGAAGCACATGCATCTACTTGAGAAAATGTCATTAGGAAGTGCCATAATCAAGAGTGATTTGGCCCTTTCATCAGCTTCCACCAGTGCCTTATCTTGTTCATCCCAATTTTATTCAGGTTTTAGCACAAATGACGCAGGCACTGCTGGTGTATTGTCAGTAGTTGCTGGAATATCTGTGATTTCAAGTTTGGGTACATAGGGACTGCTCACAATGCATTGAAACAGTGCTCGATCATGTCCATTTAGGAAATTGATCATCCTGATTTTCCATTGGGGGTACTCTTCCCTCACCAAGGTTGGTGGTTTTGACATTGACCCAATATTGAAAGCATTATTCCATGTTTGAAAGTTTGCCATATTTGGTTATAGAAACAAGAAGTGAGCAGTTGATCGTTTGAAAATAGTTTATTCAATCTGCTCTGATACCAATTGTTGGTCTCAGATTAGAGATAACACGGTTTCTTCAACTTAATATGGCAAGTGATTTCAACAAATGAGAAAATATTGTGCGGAACTAGATATCAAACTTTCAACAGACAAAAGACATCAAATACAAAATTTTCATATTTATATCACTTTGAAAAACAAATTAGTTTACAATGTGATTATTAGCTATTGGAAAACAAATACTTTGAGAATTCTGTGATGAAAGGTAAGAGAGTGTTGTAAGATGTATTAAATACTATGCACACTCTTACTCCTCTTGTGATGGGTTCTTCCATTTATAGAAGGCCTAGGGATGAATAAACAATAGTTTATTCATCTACTTGCATCCGTATCAAAAAATTGCCCTTGTGGTATGTTCAATGAATTTGCATGGTTCAATTTGTAACGTTCAAAATTGGCAGAGGCAAGTAGATAAGCAAGTTGACAGGATCAGAAATCTGATCAGGTCAACTCATCAGAATTTCTGATGTTTAGTTTACCAGAAATTCTGGTAACAGCATTCTTATCAGATTTCGTTATCTCCATCAGAAATGTTATAAGTTTTATCAGAAATGTTGTTCTGATGGTTTTTCTGATTGTGATCTTTTGTGCTGATTATTCTTTTCTTATGAAGGTATCTTTGTCTTTTCTTGTCTTGAGTGTCTTCTGATCCTGATGACATTTATCCTCTTGTTTGATCATATTTTTCTTCAATACTTACAAAATAGTTTCCTAACAAAGTCTTTAATACTACCGACACCCAACCCACACAACTTTTTGAACATAAAAATTCTCTCCCATGCCACCCACCGAATTTTACATGTCGTGGAGGATCCTCCCCATAGAAACCGCCTTCGGATGCCCTCGAAGGTTTTATACAATCAGCAAGGGGCTTTGAAAATCGAGAGATAGTATGGTTATCAATTGTGTGATATATATGTTTCGTTTGGTTGTAAATTCTCATTTTTTTAGTGTTGTTAATTGTGTGTGTGTGTGTGTGTGTGTGTGTATATATATATATAATTCTCAAAAGTTAACACTTTGAAAAAAAAATAATGGTCATAGTTTGATTTGTGATTACATAATTATCAAGATATGATTTGTAACATAATTATAAACGAATGAAGTGAACATCGTTAATGTGATGAGGTGCAAAGAACGCGTGCGTAGTTTTGTACATGTGGAGTAACTGTTTTAGACTTTTTCCAATATTAATTTAGTACATGGTAAGAAACAATAACTTTTTTTGTCTTTTAGTATCTTTTGGTTATTTAATGAATTTTCATTTACATCGTGTGTACTTTACTTGATTGTCACTTAATGCTTCGTTATTAAGCAAAAAAAATTACACCATTTGTACTTTACGCCTTTATGTTTACTGAATTTCCATTTATACCCTCTAGCCTTAACACTTGGTGAATTTCCTTTTACACCCTTGTTCTTTATTCGGTTGTCATTTAACAAATTATCGGTTACTACGTAGTACGACATTACGACCCCCATCCTGCGACATTTGTAGCACAGTTTATCTTTGGCTTTGTCGTTTAGTGATATTTACATGCCTTGTACTTTACTCGGTTGTCATTTAGTGATTTTTCATTCACTGATTCCGCTACTTAGCACAAATTTTCCCCATCCATACCCCGCAACGATGGTAATAAGGTTTTGATATGTAATTACATAATTATCAAGATATGTTTGTAACAAAATTATAAACGAATTAATTGAACGTCGTTTATATGATGAGGTATAAGAAGACGTGATTAGTTTGTACATGTGAAGTAACCGTTTTGGACTTTTTTAAATATTGATTCAGTACATGGTAAGAAACCGTAACTTTTTTGTCTTTTAGTATCTTTTTATTTAATTAATTTTCATTTACATCATGTGTACTTTACTTGATTGTCACTTAGTGTTTCGTTATTAGCAAATTTTTATTTACACCATTTGTACATTACACCTTTGTGATTTATTGAATTTTCATTTATACCCTCTGGCTTTAACACTTAATGAATTTTCTTTTACACCCTTGTACTTTATTTGGTTGTCATTTAGCAAATTCTCGGTTACTACTTAGTACGACATACGACCCTCATCCCGTGACATTGGTAACACAGTTTAACTCTAGCTTTGTCATTTAGTGATATTTTTACATGTCTTATATTTTACTCGGTTGGCATTTAGTGATTTGTGATTTACTAATTCCTTGTTTGCTACTTAGCACAATTTACCTATCCATACCCCACAACGATGGTAATAAGGTTTTGATTTGTAATTACATAATTATCAAGATATGGTTTGTAACAGAATTATAAACGGATGCAGTGAACGTCGTTTATATGATGAGGTGCAAGAAGGTGTGATTAGTTTGTACATGTGGAGTAACCGTTTTAGACTTTTTCAAAGTATTAGTTTAGTACTTTGTAAGAAACGGTAACTTTTTTGGTCTTTTAGTGTCTTTTGTTATTTAATGAATTTTTATTTACATCCTGTGTACTTTACTTGATTGTCACTTAGTGCTTTGTTATTTAGCAAATTTTTATTTACACCATTTGTACTTTATTCCTTTGTGATTTACTGAATTTTCATTTATACCCTCTGGCTTTAACACTTAGTGAATTTTCTTTTACACCCTTGTACTTTATTCGGTTGTCATTTAGCAAATTTCCGGTTACTATTTAGTACGACATTAAGACCCCCATCCCGTGACATTGGTTGCATAGTTTATCTCAGGCTTTGTCATTAGTGACTTTTTTACAAGCCTTGTACTTTACATGGTTGTCATTTAGTGATTCCTTATTTACTATTTAGCACAATTTACCTCATCTATACCCCGCAACAATGGTAATAAGGTTTTACCCCCCCCCCCCCACTACCCATAACGCGGGTAACTTCACTAGTTATACATAAACATAATATTGTGATGCAACTGTTTTACTATTCTGTTACTTATAAAAGTCGTGAATAATGAAATTATTTAAGGATAACATGAGCAAAATAAGTGTTTCTTAACTATCTTCGTTTAAATATTGAAAGTTATTTAAGGGTAAAATCCCTATTGTAAGAAATGATTTTAAAAATTCCCCATGTCGCAATCATAATTAGAGTATGTTTGGCAAGGAGCTTTTAGGAGCTTCTAGCTTTAAGCTTTTAAGAAAAACTCATAATTAATAAAGCCTTGTTTGGTTGAAGGAGCTTGAAACTTTTAGGTTAGAACTTGAAGTTTTTGGTTAAACGCTACTACTAGTAGCGTTTAGAAGGAGCTACAAGCTTTTAGGAAAAAATGACCATTTTAACTTCTAAGATAATAAACCTTTTAATGTACCAACTTTTTAATGTCCATTTTGATCATTTTATAAATTTTATTAAAAGCTCAGCTACTCTATCAAACACCTAAATATTCTAAAAAACTACGGCTACCAGCTACAGCTTCAGCCTCCAGCCACCAGCTACTTTTACCAAACATACCCTTAGTCTCTTACATTTATTTCATTAAACTAATATTAATTTAAATATTACTTTTTGATTCCTACAGTATAAGAACATACATGTCAATTTTTTTCTAATTGTGTCTTTATCTCTATCCCCTATCTCTTCTCTATATTAATACTCAAATATTCATCATATCTTATACCTAAACCTAATAAACAAAAACATTCGGGACACATAACACAATTCTAGTCATTAATTTTTGTTTTTTCTCCTAAATTGTATAACCATTTAACTTACACGCGAATCTTTATCCGTTTCAAATTACCCGATTTCCTTTTCAATTTTATATTTAATATTTCTTATTTCGTTTTCATCAACCTCAAATGTTTATCTTTATTTAAACTTTACTTTTTTATAATACACTTTTAATTCATCGTAATTTTGTTTTTATTTTCTAAATTTAAGAGTTATGATTTTAGTTGTCCTCTTTGCCTTTTATGATCCCACGAATTTAAAATTACATAAAATAAAGCAAAGGTTACTAATTCAAACTATGTAATAGACGAGGTTATAACCTAGCTGATAATAAATGAATAAACATACTCAAGTATTATGTTTAAGAGCATTCATATTGAAATTTGTAAACCATCCCTTATGCATATTTATTTATGGTAAAGCTAAAAAACCACTATGTACCCTGTAGTTTTAAGTATGTTTGGTGATGCTTATATTGATAATAGTTTTAAGTATGTTTGGTGATGCTTATATGGTTTTGCATATGTACCCTGTAGTAAGTTTGCTGGTTCTGTTCCAAGTGAATATATGAAAACATGTATGTTTTTATAAATGGGTTTATAGAATGATCATTTCTTTTATATGCAATAAGCAACTGTGTTGAACATATCAACAATTTCTACTGGTAATTAATGCCTATTTAATCTAAACTCACTTCATAGGCTAATGCAACCCATAGCTTTGAATTACATTTTTTATAGGTACTGATCTCTCACTTACGACATCATATGCCTCGTACGTTCTTTTGCAAATTGTTGACATACTCATCCTCCGAAGATGATAGCGATGTTGAACTTAATGAGTTTGCCGATGGGCAGTCAACAAGGCAACCGCAAACGCCGTAAGTTTATTCGACGTGATCATATTCTAGGACACGAGCATCTATATCGGGACTATTTTGCAGAAAATCCAGTATATCCCTCTAATCTATTCCGAAGGAGATTTCGGATGAGTCGTCCTCTATTTCTCCGTATTCTAAATGAGGTAGTGTCTAACGAACCATACTTCGTCCAAAAAAGAGATGGTGCTGGAAGGACTTGGTTTATCTTCTATGCAAAAAATAACTGCAGCGCTTAGAATGATGGCGTATGGGGTTACCAGAGATTTATGGATGAATATATACGTATCGGCGAAAGCACCATAATGGAGAGCCTCAAAAAATTCTGTGAGACAATAGTAAGTATTTTTTCAACTGAATATCTACGCTCACAAACACCAACGATATTACGCGGTTGCTTGTTGTTGCTGATCAACGAGGATTCCCAGGAATGCTTGGAAGCATTGACTGCATGCATTGGAAGTGGAAGAATTGCCCCTCGGCCTGGAAAGGTATGTACTCAGGCCATATTCGTGAACCCACTATTATTCTGGAGGCGGTTGCTTCATATGATCTCTGGATATGGCATGCTTTTTTTGGTATGCCTGGTTCCATAACGACATTAATGTACTAGAGAGGTCTTTTGTTTTCCCGGAACTTGCGCAAGGACGTGCTCCTCCTGTTAATTACACAGTCAACGGCCACAACTATACTATGGGGTATTACCTTGCAGATGGTATTTATCCTAAGTGGCATACTTTTGTGAAGACAATTGCATTACCAAAAGGAAATAAAAGTAAAAATTTTGCAAAAGCACAAGAATCTGCACGGAAAGATGTCGAGCGAGCATTTGGTGTACTTCAACAACGATTTGCCATCATTCGAGGACATTCCAGAATGTTTAAAGTGAAGGTACTAACAAATATAATGAAAGCATGTATTATTCTACATAATATGATAATTGAAGATGAGCGTGATGATGGTGACACTTTTAACTTTGAGTATGATCAACTTGATAATGATCTCCTCGAACTGTCGTGCAATAACTCAATTGAGCTTATGGACTTCATCCAACGTCATCTTCATATTAGAGATAGCTCGGCACATCATCAGCTTCAAGAAGATTTAATTGAACACCAATGGCTACTTTATTCTGAGCAATAAGTTTGTAGTTGTCTTTAAGAAGATTTGGGTTTTTGTTTGTAGTTGTCTTTAAGAAGATTTGGGTTTTTGTTTGTAGTTGTGTTCATGAATATTTTGGTCATATATGTATCTGATGTATGTGTTACCTTTTGAACATTTTGAAAGAAAACCATAATGTATCTCTAGATATGTTATAAGTTATCATACTTTTAATCAAATATACTTAATCCGAACCCAAAAATAATAATCAATACTCAAACTTCTATAAAAGAATTATTAGATACCATTGTAGATAAAAATATAATAAGACAAAATAGTTTGTAGTTAAAATAGTAAATGGAGGAAAGAGAAAGAACCAATAAAAAAGAATATAAGGATAAGTATAAGGAAATGGATGTAGGAGGTTTATAAAAATAGTTAAAAAATTTTATGAATGATGGTTTTTAGTTAAATTATATGGATATAGATAAAGAAATCAATGTGAATGCTCTAATAGCACATCGAGTGGAGAGAAGCCATATAAAGGACCGTCTTATTATAAAATGTCCCAAACATTAGGTTTGATAAATTTAGAAACGGGTCCGGAGAAAACGTTTTGAAGTGTAAGAACGGTGAGAATGGATCCTGGCCCACACGAGGCAGGGAAGTCTATATGATATACGGGGGCACAATTGTCATGATCTACCCCCGCTTAAATAGATGGCGTTTTCAATATTAGGCGTTTTCATTGTTTAGAACTTAGTCTTTTTTGTAAGCTGGCGTTATTGCCAACTTGGCATTTTTATTAAATCATAGACTTGGCGTTTTACATTCCACAGAAAAGAATAGATAACAAACTACATAAAAAATATGTATTCCAACTTGGCGTTTTACATTCTAAAAAGCTGCATCTAATATTTGTTCCATATCACTGGCGTTTTGGCTTCGCGTGATTTTCATGGTCGGTTTTGAAGTGGCTTTTTGTGGTTGTTTTGGAGACATATATCGACGTTGTGTGGGTGGATGCTATTTGCTCTCAATCTTCTTTATCATCATGGAGTCAAAACAGCATTTGCACTTGTGTCGGTCTCCTTCTCCACATGCCAATATTCAACAAGAAAAAAAGCACACAAAATAACATATCGTTGTCATCAGTCTTTTTTTCTTGAAGATCTGTCCATCTCATTCAGCAAGCTTTTTGAGTCATTCATCTCACCTAAGAATACATTCACCGTAACTTCATTGAAAACAATACTGAATAACCAAGAGAAGTTGTTTGCCATCTTTGATTTTTTTTAACTTTTTTGGTGTTTTTATAGGGGGTGGTGTTTAGGAATCAAGGCGTTTCTATTTTTTATGTGATAAACGGAAGGTGCTGAAACGTAACTCTTTATAGGACATTTTGGCGCGTAGTTTGGGCGGGATATTATTATAACTAATGCAATTAGTAAAGTATCTGTCATTTCAGTTTTACTGTTTTTGTCCTGCTTTATCTGTTAATTCTGTAACACCCTCCCCCCCCCCCATATTTTCAAGTTTGGCGTTTATATTTTTAGTGGCGTTATTATATGTTTTTTTTTATGATGTATTTTTGTTTTTTGTTTTTCGTTTGATGTAGGATGCAGACCTATAGTGTAACAGGTGATTATTGCGTTTAGAAAATATAAAAGTTTTGATTTGTGCGCCATTGTGTGGTTTTTAATATAATAAATGGTAGTAATCAAGTATCAGTCACTTCAAGTTACTGTTTTTTGAGACTGCTAAGGCTGTAAAACTTCTCATATTTTTAAGTTTTTTTTATTAATGGCATTTTATATGGAACCCTTTTTTGTCTAGCGTTATGTTGTTTGGCGTTTTTTGCTATTAATATAGATGTTTTTATTAGCTCAAAAGTAAACAACAAAACACAGAAAATGACACCAAATAAAAAAATAATTAAAAATGCTAATCTAATCTTCACTGTTATCAAATGTCTTCTTCGTGAACTTTTTTGTCCCTTGAACCTTTGTATCCGTTGTATTCCTTAATCTGTTTTTGTCCTACATTGTTGAAACGCCAAGCTCTAGACGAAGCCGATCGATCAGTAAAATATGGCGTTTTGGTTTTTTGTGTTTAACATATTGTTGTTTTGTTGGGGTGGTTCTTTTGGATGTTGGAAAGATAGACCGATGCCGTATACTGCCAATGCTATTATTGGGGTGATTTGTGTGTGGGCTTTCTCGCTTGGTGTCCAAAATAGCGTTTATACATGCTATCATCTTCAAGCTCATCACACTTTACACCATTTAATAACGGAGTCCAAAATAGCATTTACACTGGCATAGGTCTCTTCTTCTCATCCAAATGTTTCTTGTGTACAAGGCTACAAAGTGAGATCATCCTCACTAGAGCCGTTTTCTAGAGGATTTGTCCATCTCATTCAGCAAAAGTTTATGGGTGTGACCAGTGTTGTAAAATCACGACTAGGCGACGATTAGTCGGCGATTAATCGCTAGTCGTCCAGTTACAGAGTAATTTTTCTTGAATCGGTCCATTAACCGACTAGGCACAACTAGGTCCGACTAGGCCAGCCAAAAATCGACGATTCCAACAAAAAACCTGTATATTTCGGCCAAAACCTCTAAATTTCGGTTAGTTTCCAACCAAATCATATGAATTCCAACAATTAATCATGTATACTTAAATAAATGAGTTGAGTAAGATTTAAAACCTAGCTACTTAAAATATTTACCTATAGCAATGTATATACATAAAACTGAAAATTACATATACAAAACCCGATCCGATTAATCCTGATTAATCTCGAGTAATCCCGAGTAGTCGCTAGTCCTCACTTCACCGGCCGACTAGCGACTAGCGAGTTCTCCAACCTTGGGTGTGACAAAGTGAACCCGGCATTTTAAGTGAATGTTATTGCAAGAGAGCATGGTTTTTTAAGTAAAGAGTTTGACAAGAGAACATGGCCGTGAATAATGAATAGTTTGCTAAGATATAATGGTTTTTTTTTATGTTTTTGGTTGTGACTAAATGGATACTGAGATGTTTTTTTATATAATAGTTTTTTGGCGCGTAGTTTAGGCGAGATTTTTTTTATAAAATGGTAGTAATAAAATATACGTCTCTTCAGTTACTGTGTTGGTCAAACCCCTTTATTCTGTTGATGGCTGCTAAACGTCCCTTCTTCCATATTTGGCGTTATGTTTTTTTTTTCATTTTGTGGCGTTTTGGCGTTTTATATCAAACAAAGCATAAATTAGAGAAAATAATATTTACCTTAATCAGGCGTTTTATAATTATTGTGGCGTTTTAGAGGTGTAGAAAGACCCTTTTACCCTTAATGAAGCACGTTCAAGTAATAATGTTTACGTTATTTACGGAAACGCCACCGCGCCAATCTAATCCACTGATTGTTTTGATCCAACAGCTGATGGTCGTTCTCACCGTTTTCACACTTTTCAGCGTTTTCTCTAAATCCTAGCCCAATAAATTTGTAATTTTATAATAATAAGTTAAAATTAAACTTTTTATTATATAACAAATTTTTATGTGTCTATAATTAATAGTTTAGAACACTTAAGAGTTTATATTATTATTATTATTATGGTGTGAAAACGTTTATACCCTTGAATTGACTAACCAAAATAGAGTATTCAGAATCGATCCTCTTGTTTTCGAGTGAAAGAGAGGGAAATTCTTATTATTCATCTATAAATATATGAGAAACGTTGTTTAACCTTATAAGTTATTCAAATATTTGAAAGTATTAGTGAGTGGAGAAGAGAAAAAAGATATTCATATAGGTATAAAAATTGTTACTTGATTGAAAAAAGAGAAAAAAAAGTAGTGATTTTTATTGTAATTTTTTTTTAAATATCAACGAATGAAAAAAAGTTATAGTTTTTTAAAATCCAGGGGAGAGTTTAAGTGAGAAAAGAGTAGAATACTTTTTCTCTATTTGTTTCTTCAATTGTTTGAACCTGAGATTCACAAAAATGCCTCCTTCTAGTTTTGAGTCATTGATCTTGGGAGATCAATGGCTGAGCTTGTCTCCTACACTTTATACAATAAATCTCTATTGTATATAATCTCTTATCTAATTGTTATAGTTATATAATCTTTCTAGATGATAACATCCATACATGTAATTATAGGGTTTTGGTAATAGATACAAATTAAATGTAACGTCACACATGTAATTATAAATTTGTAATTGTGTGAAAATTGTTTACATCCACCTCATGTAATTACAGGGTTTCGGTAAGACGTCGGGGTGTGGATCGGGAGAGGTCATCGGGAGACTGATGTGGAGGCCCGCCCCCAACGGGAACACCCTTCCCCCGAGCGGGGATCGGTGGACTCGGGAGCCTAGCCCCGATTGTCCCGATCTATCTCTTTCTCTCTCTCTCTTCATTCTCTCTATCTCTCTCTTGAATCTCTCTCTCTCTATCTCTAGCTTTGATTGGATGGAGATGATGGGAAACCATTTCCTATGGTTGGGGGAAGAGGAGGAAGAAGAAGGTGATGATGTGAAGGTGAGGTGTAGATGATGTGGTCAGGATGAAGGGGAACGACACCCCATGGCCTAATAGATATCCAAATTAAATGTAACATCCACACATGTAATTATAAATTTGTAATTGTGTGAAAATTGTTCATGACCTCCTTCCACACTAAATTAGCACCATTTCACAAAAGGAAATCCTGATCTCACACAGTTAAACAATTAAAAAAATGGACATTTTGAAAGTTTTGTAAGGACAATGGTTTCTCCGATCCCATGCATTGGCGGAACCACAGGAGGGTCTGGGTCCGATAACCCTAAAACGGCCGACATTTCTCTTAACCATGGTACTTCATGGAAAAACGTTTTCAGCTTTTGACCCTTCATTAGTTTGTCTGATCGGCATAACTTAACTTTACTACTATGAAATAAGTCAATCAAGGTTTTTTTTCAATGTATCACTAGCAATGTTGTAAAACAATGTCTGGAAGGTCTAGTAATCGCTACAAGGTAGGTTGCCGAGGTGATTTTCTTCAACTCCGACTAATTATTTGGAATCGATCAAACGCAGTCAATATCGACCAAATCGGATCTAATTTTTCAACTCGGGTCAAGTTTAACTTTAAAAAAAAACTTAATTCCTATGTCTATCATATTAAAGAAAAATGAATACCATTTTTTAAGAAATGAATGTCAAATTTTGAAATACTTTACTATTTGAATGTGTATGTGTTTTATGTATATTGATATTCGAGCATTTTGTTATAAATATTAAGAAACTTATGATATTTTGACATATATTTGACATAATTTTTTTATAATTTAACATGTCTGAGTACTCCGTGAGTACTCTCCGTCTAGGCCGAGTACTCGTAACTACCCAGTCGACCGATTTGGAAGCGTCTGTTGACTTCTGCAACCATGATCACTAGTATACGTAACTTTATTAAAGGGTGCATCTTGCTTATTCTGCCTCGCTGGATAAACTTTGGATGCAAGCCTTGAATAGACCCTAAAAACGAGATGTTTCACCCGGTAACCCATATCCCCGGAAAAAAGGGATAAATCCCCAGAACATACATTCCTAGAGGGATGAAACACCATTTTATGGCTTTTTCAATCAACTCTTTCATGATTTTTTCAGTCGCAGGCTTTGCAAACTTGAAAATTCATTTATAGAAACCCTATTTCGGTTCACTTTCAGCCCTTTTCTTTTCCCTATCACCATCTGCCCACGGTGGTGAGCTATGCTCACCCAGATTAGTGGTGAAACGAGAACGATGCAAAACTTTACCTGACTTGTGATTAATAACACGTCTCTAATCAGCCGTGATAAAACTTCTAAAGAATCAACAACTTGTGACTACTAATAAAATTGGCCCGTTAGCGTGGCTATGTACATACATCATGTGTTTTATTATTAGTATGCTTATAATAATCATTATGTTGTGCATATTCGTTAGTAAAACATGATTTATCGATCTCATATTCGTCATGAGACCGTTGGGTGGGAACCCTGAACTGGCCCGCTGTAAAAAAAACCTTCATTGATTGAGTTATTAGAAAGAAAAGAAAAAAAATCAAGGTATTCGTAATACCATCTAAATTATCCAATACAATGTAAGGTTAATCAATTTCATATACAATTATTCAGTGACGGATCTAGACTAAATTTATAGGGGTAACGTTCAAAAAAAAAATTTTTGCCATACTTTCATACAATGTACGCTCACTTGCATATCACTATTAGCATTATGAATTTGGAGTTGGACCAATATTATCATTTTGGGGCTTTTCTTTTAAATTAAGTGCTAATAAGAGCTTGTTTAGAAAGTTGTTTCCAACTTTTAACATAAACCCTAAAATTCCAAGTGAACAATATAAAATTATGAACAATTTATAAGTAAACAATATAAATTTATAACTTTAAAGTGAACAAGATACAATCATACAAACAAATAGCTAGTGACAACACATTTGTAGGATGAGCAGATTACGGACCAACTAAATATTAGTTAAATATTTATATATCATATAGAAATACTATGAGTATATAAGAGAGTAAAAAGTATACACCTTTTTACCAATGTTTTTTGACGGTTGAACCCTTTTCCACCGACTCAACAAGGTTATTGCCGGTGGTAACGTAAAAGCACCGGTGGTGGAATCGGACTTTTATAACCATGGGTCATAATGTAACTTTTACATACATAAATACAAATTAACTACCTGTTTTTATTCGATGTACTATGACCTCTATAACGATTTTAACTTGCTAACTTACGGTAACCTAGATTAAATATTTTTACCAATAAAGTTTTGTTTTGAGTTTTTTTTTAAGTTTATTATACAAATTACGTTTTCAGATTTTTTTAAAGTTATTATACAAACTGAGTTTTCAGATTTTTTTTTTTTAAGTTATTATACAAATTACTTAAAAAACGTAAACAAACAAATTTCCACTCATATAAAATACATCTTTACATCTCTAAGTAAAGGATTATATAGAAACGGTAATAAACTAAATAGATTAAAAAATAATTTAGAAACAAAAGCCTAGTTGTCCGGTAATGAAAAATATAGTATTTATTAGGTTGTTTTTTTTAATTAGTTTTTGTTAAGAATGAGATGGGCCATTAAACTAATTAGCCCAGTAACAATAACAAATTAGGGCTATATCTTTATTTCTCTCTTTCGTCTTCATTATCCACTCTTACAGCAGCACCAACATTTAAACCATCATATTGTTGGAGAAATAGATTACAGTGTTGTTGCCTCCTTGTTTCTATTTTTCTTTCAAATAGGAATAGAATTGAAGCGTCCAAGAATCTGAGGGGTAACGTAATTTTTTTTCAAGGGTACCCCTCCGCCCCTACTTGAATTATTCAAATATGTTTTAAGAGGATTGTATATTATGTATTGGGTTTAACTGTTTGAAATTTGAGTCTTTTAAAACTGAGTGGGATATTTTGTCATTAGTTATTTAGTTTACGTTTAAATTTTGGGCATTTTCAAATAGTTGTAACTTTTAGTATTATGACAGACTGGCCTAGTTAAGAGTAAAAATATAGAGGTTTTTAATATATACTATTATTAAGGCTCTGCGTTGCAAACGTAAAACTGTGTCAAGTAGTACCATGCTTTACCAATATCAGCGACCAGCAACACCGGAAAAGCTCGTAAAAAAAATAAATAAAAACGGAAAAAAATAACGTCGCGTGGAAAGCGGACGTAAAATCTTTGAATCGCGCACGCTCGTTGCAGAGAAATTAAACCGAAACGTAAAACATAGAAAAATATAAATAAGTCAATCAAAGACCAGCGCGTTGCGATGAATTTGTTAAACGAAGAAAAATAGATGTGTTACGACGGGCAAGTCATACGGGAAAAAATATACCAAAAAAATGTTGGCCCCACACGCACGTTATAGTGCATTAACTCACAAAATTTTGACGAAAAGAAAAACTTGGGAAAGATGAAATGTATGATGGACCAAAATTGAAAATAAAAGAGTTGGGGTTAATTTTTAAAATATGAAAAGTTTTAGGTTAAAAGTAAAAAACAAAGGGTTTAAATTGAGAAAGAATAAAAGTTTTGGGTTAAAAATGAAAAATGTTAAAAAAAACCCTACACATGAGCTACAACACCATAAATTACAAAACAAAAAGTTAAAAATTTTATTTTTTTTTAAACTTGAATAAACTATTATTATATATTATATACTAACAGAGTAAACTCTAGTTAATGGTCAAAATACACGATATAGTTTCAATTTATTTTTTAATCTTCGATTAGTTTAATATTTATAAATTATTTTTTTCATATTAGTTCAAGAGATATTAATAATTTATTAAAATTAGATTTATATATTAATGATATTATTAAAAGACTAAATGAGAAATTGACATGTGGCATTAATTAAAGTTAATTATTAATCTTAGATATAGATAAGTGATATCTATATATTAGTTATTAATATTAAAATAAATATATTACACAAATATAAATAAAATTTATGAAGTTGAATAAGAGAAAGTCATGTGACATTATTTGGAGTCTTTTATTATAAAGGGTGAGGTTCCTATAAAAAGGACCATTTTCGTGAGAAGTGTGAGAAGGCATTAGAATTAACGTGTATGCATCATGTTTTGAATTTAGCCATGATGTATTGGGTTGTTTTGAAAAGAAAAACACCAAACATAACAATTTAAAACACAATGCAATGTAATTTATGCGTGCAATTTAAAAAAACACTATTTACCACTTAAAACACATTACTTAATGTTCTTGGCATGGTGTTTTAACTTTTAAGCCTAGAATTCATTGCACTGTGCCTTAAATTGTTATGTTTGATGTTTTTTATGCCAAAACAACACAAAACATCATGCAAAGACTAAAACATGATGCCTATATGCTAATTTCTATGCTTTCTCACACTTCTCACGAAAAATGTCTTTTTTACAGGATCCTAAACCTATAAGTTAGATTAGATAGATATATGTTGAGTTCATCCTAAAACTCTAAATAATTACATAACTTAATAAATAGTTCTTACATATAAAAAACTAATAGAGATAATCTTTTTCTAAAAAATAGATAGGGTTGAAACCAAAAACTTTTAATTGAAGGGTCACGATATATTTCTATACTTGTTACTATATAATAAATTTTTACTGAGTTAAAAATAGATAAATATAGAAAAAGTAAATTAGATAAAAAATTAAATAAACTAATAAACGTATAACATATAACATAACATAATAATAAATAAGAATCTACGTGAAATAAATACTTTCTTTTAAGGTTTTTATGTTTTCATTATTAACTTTTTCGTAATTGTAAAAAAAATATATGTCAAAGTTTGAAAGGACAAAAGTGTGGCAGAACTAAAAAGGGTACACTCCCTTTTATTTATTTATGGTCTAAAATGCCCTTACTAAATCACTTAAATACTCCGCATCCTCTTCATCTTTGCACTCTTTAAGATCTCCGGTGCAACTACTTCTTTCCGGAAAAATATTCCAGTCAACGTTCCAGATAAAATTAGAGGGCCCGAGACCCACCTCCCGCCACTGCCCAACCTTTTATGTATAGATATGTGTACTATATATAAAAAAATCGGAAACTTTTACAGACCTTCTTTGGTTTTTGGCCCTGAGTGGTCGCCCACTCGACACATGCTCAGGGCCGGCCTTGCCCTTTACACAAACAAACCAAACATCGTTCATCTAATCACCACCACCACAAATTAAGAACCTTAGAAAATCGCCCTATTTTCAAATCCAAAATCCGTGCTTCATAAATCATAGATCACAAATAAAACCTTAGGGCTCTTGTTTAGAAAGTGAAGACGAGCAAAAGGTATATAAAACTCACCTTGAATCATTGCTTGTTACACTATATTAGTAGAATAACGAAAATGGTAAGGAAAACATATACGTTAGTGCTTCGATTACTATACATAAAAGCTCAAGGTGAGTTTTAGATACCATTCTGCTCGTCTTCACTTTCAACTCTGATTCGGAAAAGTTTTATATCGACATGTAAATAAACATAGACATGTCGCAACGCAAAGGTCAAAATACGTATCTTACAAGTTACGAAGAAGAAAATTATATATTTAAATGTATTAGAATAATATATTAATGAATTAATCATAATTTAAAATCAAACAATACTATAGAAATTTTGTTAACACTATTTAGGGGAATTTGTTTTAATATGTATACAATGTATAATAATTATAATATATAGTGAGGTATCAAAGGTTAAAAATGGCAAAGCATATGAATTATTCGGGCAATTAAGTTTATCAAAATGGACTATATTGCATCGAACTGAAATACCCATGCTTGTCTTCATCTTCAACAATATATCTGTAACAGGACACACCATTAATCACAATTACCAACTCTACCCTAACCATCACATTCGAAAAAAGAAAATGTAAATTCTAAGGCAATTTGTGAAGAAATCGATTAAGTGATTCGCAGTTTGCTGACTTCACCGCCAGAGGTGGTTCCCAGCAGTTCATTGGGGTTGAAATGGATTCTTTTTTAGCTCATGTTAAGGAAAATAGAGAAACAAATGAAGAAGAGAACGAAAAGAAGAAGGCAGAGGATAACGAAGAGAAAAGGCCATTCTATGAGTTAACGTCGAAATTTGCGAATTCAGCTGCTTAGGGAGTTATGAAAGAAGTTGTGTAAAAGGGTTTGCAGTGGTGTTGGGTCACACTATTAATTAAATTATATAAATAAAATTAGTGAAGATACTCTTTTTCAATATTTGGGAAATTGTGGTAATGTACCGTGTATAAATCATAACGAAAATAACTTATAATACAATATATGTAATTACACTGATTCAAACCATAGTCTTCAAAAAGTGCTTTAACTGCGTCTTCATGGACGGACCGTTATAGCCTTCAACGAACTCTTGAATCGCTTCTTCTTGTACGATCCTCGCTTTGTCTTTAATGAGTACTTGGACCATGCCTTCTTGTACAATCCTTCGTGGCTGCAATAATGAACGAACTGATGTAGATGGTTGTGGTTGAGGCACGTGTTCAACACGCTTCTCTTAAAATAGATTCCGTGCCTCTATTAAAGATGACGCGTCTGCTTCCAAGGGTACAACAACCGAAACAGTCCGTACACCGAATAAAATTGTAGTGTTAGAACTTCTAGAAAAATAAGGATACGAATGTGATGAAATCAATTAAAGAAAACTTATCTCTTTAAGTACCCAGCATAAAACTTTGTAAAACTCTACATAAAAACTTTACGCTACCCGTAAAAACATTGTGAAACTCTACATAAAAACTTTGTAAAACTCTACATAAAAACTTTACGCTACCCGCACAAACCCCATTTAAAAAGTTTTTTATTCTCAAATTTTTTTACGGCCCCCGTAAAAAGTTTAAAAAACCCCTAGCCAAACAATCGACGCTTTTTTATGTGAATATTTTTTCTGCAAACTTTTTTTACGCCCCATATAAAAACTGCAAGGTTTTCACACACGACCGGGGAGTAAAAATAATTTACAGCGGAGGCTGGGGTAAAAATAAAAAATTTACGTGTCCGCAGAATAAAAAACAATTATTTAAAATGTTTTGTAAATTCACGTTTGTAAATTTGTAGTCTTTACATACGTTTAAAAAAATGTTTTTACATTCGTTGCAGAATGTAAAAAAAATTGCGCATGGTGTCGAAAGTAAAAAATGTTTTTTTACATGCGGCATAAAAATATTTTTTACACCTCTGAATTCCCACTCGAGCTCCTCTAAGCGTCACTTTTATGGAATGTAAATGATATTTAATTTGTTTGTAGAATGATAAGTTGGGATTTTTACATGTTTTGTGTGGCGTCCGTGCAGATCTCAGACGATAGAGGTGCAAACTATCATTTACTAACGACGACTTCGCTTTATTTATTTTAGCTTATTTTTTCATTTTCTTGTGAATTATTTGCAATGTAAACATTTTACCTCAATTTTTTTATAAAACAACAATCTTATTAATTAAAGCACAATCATTAATGAGACCAATCATTAATGGTCATAGTAAAAAGACCAACTAGCCCTTATCTCACTAAAAACAAAAATCTTATTAATTAAAGCACAATCATTACTCTGCTTTATTGTGTTTTAATCCCATCCATCAAAACACATTTGACCAATGGTTAATATTGGTTCCTATAGTTCTCACAACTCAAGTTGGTTCTCATTTTACTCATTATATATATATATATATATATATATATATATATATATATATATATATATATATATGGGATGGGTAAAATGAGAACCACCTTAAGTTGTGATAACCATAGGAACCAATATAACAAGAGTGTTTTAATAGATAAGATTAAAAGATAATAAAATAGTTGTAATCATTGTGCTTTAATTAATGAGTTTTTGTTTTTAGTGACATAAGGGTAAATTGGTATTTTTACTAAGCTCTTTAATGAATTGTAATTGAAGTTGTAATCATTATGCCATAATGAATACTTGTGATTTAATTAATATTTTTTTTGAATCATGCAGTAAGAAAATTATTTTACGTAGGGGTTCAAACCTTTTTTGCGCGCCGGTTTTAAATATTTTAACTGTAGGAACGTCCACGAACAACTCGGGAACCTAAATTTGTTATCTATTGTCCAATTAGGCGGAAACTAATGACAAGTT
This sequence comes from Scalesia atractyloides, assembly GCA_947069175.1. Taxonomy (NCBI): domain Eukaryota; kingdom Viridiplantae; phylum Streptophyta; class Magnoliopsida; order Asterales; family Asteraceae; genus Scalesia; species Scalesia atractyloides. Next base: position 29,131,322 of record CAMTDV010000021.1, read on the forward strand.
AATCGAATAACAAGAATTACTCATTTAAAGATTGATTTCATTGATCTAAAGTTCATATACATTCGAGATCCAGATCCGACAGAGCTTCGCCGTCTCTGTGCCAAAATCTCTAACTCTTCCAAATGAAAACCCAAGGCACCTATTTATAGGAACACAAGTTCGGCCATAAAAGACACAAGTTCGCCCGAACTTGCATAAGCAAGTTCGGCCGAACATGCATTGCATGCTAACAACATGGGCGAACTTGGCCAAACAAGTTTGCTGATAAGACTGTAAGTTCGCCCGAACTTGACCTAGTCAAGTTCTGCCGAACTTGACTTCTCAAGTTCCATCTCAAGCGAACTTGCTTACAAACTCACTTAAATACGCCTCGTTTCTCACAGATTAAGCCCTATTCACTCAGACTCGATACATAATGACATTCATGACGAAGGCAACAGACATATGCACCAACAGACTCCCCCTTGGATGTTGCCGTAGTCATCTTGATGTAGACATCCTTTTGATATATGCACCAACAGACTTCCCTTGACATCTTCCTCTTGGATAACGTCTGTGTCATAGTCTTTTCTTGAATGCCCCGTAGCCATTAGACTTGATAGGCTCCTGAATCTTTATCTTTTTCCTTGAATAAAACTTTAAGATCCAAGCTCCTCCTAAGCTTCGAGCTATGCTCCCCCTTGCTTTGAGCTTTACTATAAATCATGTTTCGTCCTGCTCTTCCTAAAACTTTGCTTCCTGTTCCAAAGTTCTTCAGTATACTAGTAAACGTTTCAGATTTACTTGTAAGAACATGTCTTTCTTTTAAAAACTTTTAGTTATTCAAGTTCAAGTTAATGACCTTGAATTACTTTTAACATTTTAAGACCTTGACCATTCTCATGATTTTCAATTATTAAAATCCACTTAGTTGACCAAGTCCAAGTTAATGACCTTAATTAACCAATTTTGTTTACCAAGTCCAAGTTAATGACCTTGGTTAAACCCGTTGTGAACAACTGATGTTTTTGTCAATTTTAAAGTTTCAAATTAATGAACTTTTTCTTACCAGACTTCGATGATCCGTTCTCCGACATTGGCTCGTTGAAAATCTTTTTGGATTTTAAAAAGTAAGTAACGTATTTACAGAAATTTTTAACAAGTAAAGTAAACCATGTATAAACATATTTACAGACATATTTTGTGAATTCGTGTCTAAGGATCATGTCGGTTTTGTTGAGACATATCATCAGTACCGTTGACCTTTAAATGACTTTAAGTTTTAAACTCGTTTACATAGATTGTCGATATGTTTATCCACTTAAACTCCATCACGTTTCTCAATTGTTCCAAGATATGTTAAGGTAAGAATTATGAAACTTGACTTAACTATGGTTCCCACCTCTTGAATATACTCCCGAATCCAGGTTCCCTAGATTTCATCTTACAGGTGGATATAGCGTAATTGACATCTGTATTTGGGTTGTGCGAGACCTTGAGAGCTCAGGTTAGTACTACCGTACAGACAAAGAGATGAAGGCTCGTCTTTAATGTGTGTTCCACTTAAGAAATCTTTTAAGCATTGCAAATGATTAGATCTTTCGATTCCTTTCAAGATTGAATTCAACTTTTAGGGGTTTATAGCAAAAGCATTATAGAAGTTCTATACTATTGCTTCCACAAAATCAGAAGAACTTGTATAATACTCTAGATATCAATCATCTATAAAGACCTCGTATCTCAGAATCAGGCAACCCTTCAATCAAAATTTCGGAGTACTAAGTCCATATATCCAAGATGTGTTAAACCACGAGATTAAGCAGTTGTAAAAATTTAGTTTATATCCCGGAACAATCTACTGAACGTGTAAAGCCTATCAACACATCCACCGTAAGACTTGTTTATCACTTTTAAACTTTACAAATCTTTAGCATACTGTGATAGTCCATTGATCTACTATCATTTCCTTTTTGACAACAAATTCTTTTTGTCTTTTTCATGTTTTTGTACTTTTTGAATTTTTCAATGTTTTTGTATTTTCGACTTTTTCATATGTTTTTTTTATTTTTCAACAATTTTTAAAATTTTCTTACTCCCCCTAAAATCAAAAACATATTTTTGGATTTTAGATTTAAAAAAACAATTCTTCTAAAAATGTAACAAACCAATACGGATCTCGTGACCTCGTAGTCTGATTCTTTTTCTCAATCCTGTATCTGCAATTGTTTAACAAACAATCATTAGACTCATTTACCTTTGTAAAAGTAGTTTGAACTTTTAAGAACTTTGAAATCAGTTTTTCTGTTCAACGGTGTGGATTTTCATAATTTTGACATTTCAAAAATTTCTTTTTAATAACCACTTGTAATTTCAAAAACTTTTCTTTTTTAACTACCCCCCTCAAAATGACAAAGATATGACATTTATGGATAAGTTAAAACGAACTGGAGCTTCCTTAATCATGAATCAATTTTGATAAAGTAGATCTCAGAACTCCTGCACACGAAAGTAACTACTTGAAAAGAGAAACCCAAGCCTTTTTGGTCTTGGGTTGAACTTGATAATCAACGTAATCAAATTCGTAACCATCATCATAATCAAAATTTTCATCAAACATTTCGTTCAATTTCAATTTTGAAACTTTTTCAACCGTTTCTTTTTCTGTCTGTTTTAGAAAATCATTTTTCAACTTTGAAAGATCATTTTTAATGACTGCTTCATTTGATTTGACATTATTAGTCTTAGCAGTAACAGACTTTCCATTTTCAGACAATTTCCTTTTCGCAACCCAGGACTGTGACATGAATCTTGCTATCTTGATATAAAACCGTGAATCATCGTTTTTGTTTGACTTTGAAGTTTCACCTTTCTCAAAAACTGAGTTTTCAAACTTTGATTCATTTTTGGCTTTTATTTCAGAAACAGATTCATTTTTTGATTTTACAATCTCTGGTTGTTTCTGTTTTTCTTCTTTTGAAACATTTTTGCTTCGTGAAAACATAAGCTTTAGATTCAGGCACTTTCGAGCAATATGACCAATTGTATTGCATTTAAAGCATGTCCTTGAATCAGTAGCATTTCCACTAGTGGATTTCACACCACTTGTGGACTTGATCTTAGCCTTGTCCCGAAGTTCTTTCTATTTCTTGAATTCATCATTAGATTGCTTACCAATCTTACCTTCTTCTTGAACCGTATTCGTTCCGTACACAAATTTCATGTATTTACCTTTGTATTCCTAGAACGTTGTTTTCGGTTTCTTCGTCGATTCACCTTCTTCTTCTTCCAAACCCAATCCTGCTCTCCTGTTCTCAGGAAAATCACCACCAAGCTTTCGATAATTGTTAGTATTCCTTTTGGGTTTAAAATAAAATTTCTTTTGATTTTTATCGAGATCATCTGATGAAACTTCTACAAGTTTGAAAATTTTATCAAGTTGATCTTCTTTCACGTTCCGAATCGGGAAGCTATCATCAAAATATAATCTATTAGAATCCTTAACTTTGTACATGACAACATAAGGATCATCACTTAGATCATTTTCAGATGCTATATCGTCATTTTCGGACTGTGAATCAGAACTGTTCTCATCAGAATCATTTCCCAAAACATTCTTTACCACATTTTCTACCACTGCTTTAATGTCATCGTTTGATTTCGTAAAGTCTACTTCAATGTTCTCAGGCAATTGATTTTTCAATTCAGATAAAAGTAGTATATCAAATGCCTTTTCAACTTCATCATCCTTTTTGCAAGAATAATTTTCAAGGAATGGTGAAGGAACACTTCCGTATTCTTTACGCTTTGGTTTACCGTCATTTTCCTCCGATTTGATAGTAAGAAGAATGTGATCAATAACATAAGCATTTGTTGTAACATCCGCCAAAAACCGGATTTACCAAACCCGCTTCGTTTATCAACCGAACAATCAGTTAAAAATTCTGTCGCGTATTTAATGCCCAAATTAATTTTAAACGATACATAATTAATAAGTATATTAGCATATAAAATTTATTTTTGAAAATGTATTAAAAATAGCGAATTAAAAATAAAATTCTGCTGCCGGGTTTCGAACCCGGGTCAGCCAAAGGATACACAAAGACTTAACTCACACACTTATAACCACTCCGCCACTTGATCTTTTTGTGAGTTATGGGAAGCAATTAAATCAAATGTTCAACTGAGAATCAACCTGATGCGCCAACTGAAACCGATATCGGCTTTCAAACCGACCAAGACGTTTGAGTGCTCGCGGAATCTTGATCATAACCGATAAAACCAACATCTTAAATCAATTCAGTCGTTAATGAACTTGAATTCAGGTGATGTTTGGTTTTTATAACCGAAAACATTCATTCTGGTATTTCTTCAACAAAACACTCATTTCGCGATTCAATTTCATTCCCTGAGCTTCTAATTTCGTGTTTATTCTATTTTCTGGTCGTCGGAATTACTTTCTGATCATCGCCGGAATTTTCTGCAAGTCGCCGGAAAACCGAGACTCACCTCAAAACGGTAAAATACCTCGACTTTACTGTTTCAGTCAATTGTTAGAACCTTACTAACATTAATCCATCACCCAGAATCAATCCCAGACGACGTTATCGGATTCTCTGTTTTCGCCGGAAAATTTCTGGATTTTTCGGAAACCCGCTGTTAACCGGTATGATCAATCAAACATACTGATAATCGTTACTCAATGGTTCAATTTCACATCTATTTCATACAAACTAAATATTGAACTCGAACAGAAGGAGCTCCCAAAACAGAGCCGACGAGCTTCGCCGGATTTTCTGAAGAAGACGATCTGTTCGGTACTTTCTTTCCCCAAACTCTTCGGTTCAATACTTTTCAATTGTTCATCTTGATCATTAACCGAATTTAACAAATAACAGATAGATAACCGTTGCCTGAGTTTTGAACGAAGAAGACGAAGTAGTTATGTTATAAGATTATTTAAAATCCGAATTATAAACGGGTTAGACACACAGTCCAGCGGTGGACTGTGTGCACATAAAAAACATACACGTCCCGAGTTCGATTCTTGATACACACCTTTGCAGTAATAAAATGCCTTTTTGTTTAAAACTGAACCGGGTTAACTCCGCTATATGTTAAGTATAATAAAAACTAGGATATTTACCAAGATAGACACACAGTCCAGCGGTGGACTGTGTGCCAAACTAAACCATAGGTCCCGGGTTCGAGACCTGTGGAGCGCACCGAGTCGTCACAGTGAAATCTTTTTAAAAAATAAATGATTTTCGGATTAATTTAGTTAGTATATAAATATAATTAAAAACAGAAATATTTCGGGTTAGACACGTAGCTCAGTTGGTAGAGCTGCGTGCACGCGTACGGGAGGTCTCGGGTTCGAGCCTCACCCGGCGCAAACACATACACAATAAAACCGGTCAACAAGTCAACGGTCAAGTCAACGGTCAAAAAGTCAACATTTTTTTATTACTTTTATTTATTTATTTTATTTAAAAACCAATTAAAAATACTTAAAAATAACATTTTTAAGGTTAGAAACTAGCCTAAAACTCACAAAAATATATCCAAAACTCCTATTAAAATTGTTAATAAAATCCATTTATTTACCTTACTTCCTTTATTAATTAGGTTAATTATTTCCTCGACGATCAATCCTCTAAACTCGTGCGCACTTATCATCATTCACCGAACGCACCCACTGTGAGTGAATCTCTACAAATTCCCCGTTTAAATCACGTTTTTGGGGTGTATCATGTGTCTTACTATTTACTATATTTAAATCATTGTGCATACATCATATCATAAATAAATGTGTATTCAGTTTGTATAAACTGTTTGTGTGATTAATGTTTACATTAAATTTATTATTTTCAAGTACATGCAATTTCATAGGCCGCCGGTCCCCATTACATTATGAGCGTTGAGCATGTTCCCCATTACATTATGAGCGTGAACCTGGCGTGCCAACATACGATCGGCTCCGTTTGATTGAGCCTTGATCGCACAAACATTTTTCATTTTCAGTACATGCAATACGATCGGCTCCGTTTGATTGAGCCTTGATCGCACAGACATTTTTCATTTTCTGTACATGCAATACGATCGGCTCCGTTTGATTGAGCCTTGATCGCACAGTTTATTTATGTTATTTATTTATGCCTGTTGATATGTTATTGTATGCTGTTGATTTGTTAATGTATGTTATTAATTGTTGTTATTGTATGCTGTTGGTTTGTTAATGTATGTTATTGTTTGTTGTGGTTTGATATCGTATGCTAATGGTTTGTTGTTGTATGCCAATTGATGTTATTGTATGTTTATTTACATTTGTTCATATATGAATATTGCACGATTTTTTCCATATTAAATACAACCAGAAATAAATAATAACTGTTTTCTAACAAGGTTCACTCGCCAACTTTTTGTTGATCCAAAAACCATTTTTACATATGATACAGGTGAACAGGATGAAGCAAGGAAAACATAGGAAATTGCCTTAGAAGAAAAATAATGAAGTTTAGAAGGATGAATTGAACATGTTGTATTTGTTTGATATGATTGTATGACTTTTATTAAATTGAAATAATAAATATGAAACATTATAATAAATGTCATGAGCTTTGATGATAACCCATTCATGCCCCGATCACCTTTTCCGCTGCGGTTCGGGTGTGACAGATTGGTATCAGAGCCATGACTATAGGGATATAGTGTCACACCCCGACCCGCAGCGGAAAAGGTGATCGGGGCATGATTGGGTTATCATCAAAGCTCATGACATTTATTAAACGTTTCATATTCATTAATACAAATTAAATGGAAATTTACAATAATGTTACAACATGATCTAACTAACAATCTAACTTCTTTGTTCTCTTCTAAGGCATATCCTATGTTATCCTTGCTTCAACCTGTTCACCTGTATCATGTGTAAAAAGGTTTTTTTGGATCAACATAATGTTGGCGAGTGAATCCTATGGAAAACATTTGAACAATTTATTTAAATTGATTATGAAATATGTGCACAACCAAACATGAGTAAAATTAGATGTAACTTGATCAACAATCATAAGATGTTAAATGAAACACTCATGAATAATAATGAAACAATTAAAGGCACGCGATGCTCAACTCGTCTCTCACGAGGAACTGAGGGGCCTGATGAATGAATTGCATAAACATGATAATATGAATAACACAACTACCAACAATATAAACTCAATGATACACACATGAATAATAATGAATTTGATGTGAAGCACGCGATGTTCTACTCGTCTCCCACGAGGAACTGATGGGCTTAATGTATGAGTTTCATATGACTTGACAAATGGCAATAAGTAAATCACAACAATAAAAACAATCTAAGATTAAGTCATGATGTGGTATGGCACAAGTTTAAATAAATAAATTAATTAATTTCATAACACATGACACACCCCAAAACGTGTAATTTAAAAGGGGGAATTGTAAGATTCACTCACAGTGGGTGCGTTCGGTTGATGACGTTGAATGCACGCGAAGTGGTTTTAACCACGAGTGAGATTTAACCTAGATAAATCGCATTATGGTTTGGTAAGTAAACGGATTTTATTAAACTATTTTAGTAGGATTGTTGGGTGTATTTTTGTGAGTTTGAGGCTATTTTCTAACCTTAAAAATGTTATTTTTAAGTATTTATAATTGATTTTTAATTAAAATAATTAAATAAAAATAATAAAAAAAATTTATTTTATTTTTGCTACAGTGACTTTGACCATTGACTTTGACTGGCGTTGACCGGTTCGAGGCATATTGTTGTGCGCTGGGTAAGGCTCGAACCCGAGACCTCCCGTACGCGTGCACGCAGCTCTACCAACTGAGCTACGTGTCTAACCCGTTATATATCCGATTTTAATTACATATATACATTAATTAATTTAAACTGAAAATCATTTTATTTTAAAAATAGTTTTAAACGAATTCGGCGGTGCGCTCCACAGGTCTCGAACCCGGGACCTGTGGTTTAATCCAACACACAGTCCACCGCTGGACTGTGTGTTCAACATGTTATATCATTCGATTTTTATTATACTTAAATACTAATTATTTATTTCCTTTTCTGCCTTAATTAAAAAGAAGAGATAATTGTCCGAGTCGGTGCTGAAGACCGGACTCGAACTCGTGACCAGCGATATAAACAAACACACAGTCCACCGCTGGACTGTGTGTCTAACTTGGTTATTATTCCGGTTATCAATATACTTAACATATATCTAAGGCGACTCCGGTTCAGTAAACAAAAACAATGGTTTTTATTAAGGCAGCGTGTGTGAGACGGGAATCGAACTCGAGACCTTTGCATGTATAACGTTTTATGTGCACACAGTCCACCGCTGGACTGTGTGTCTAACCCGATTAATTTCATGATTTATATTATACTTATATAATACAGAAAAACATCGTCTTCCTCGCTGGAAAATAACCAGAAATCGGAAATCGACTGGTTCGAGTTTTATTCAAGTTTCATTAGCGAATTACAGTCCATTAAGGTGAGATAAATGAGAAAAGAAAAAGAAATTGAGCGGAGAGGTATACCGACTGGACTCTCTGTTTTCCGGCAGAAACTCCGGCGACAGAATTCACTTCCGGCGACGTGTTCCTTATAGCAGCGAGTCTCCGGAAAGCTTATAAAGGGCGTGGGTAACTCCGGTATAAACTCAGTGGCTCAGTAAGGCTCGGCAATGGGGAAAACGGTTTTCCGGCGATGAGCAGAGAAATTCCGGCGAGTGGAATTACGCCGTGAAAAGATGTGTTTTTGAGCGAAAAGGTTTGTCGTCGGTTGTGGGTCAATTTATAGGAGAAAAACGAGATGTATTTGGTCTGATTTTGGTCTGTGTTCGTTTATTTAAATTTTCCGGCGGTTTTGATTTTGGTCGCGGACTTCAAACATCGGTTATAACTGATATCTGGTTAATGGTTTACGTTATAACGTAAATTGTAGTTAAGACTCGCGAGAATTCCGGGATTCCGACGACTGAACTGTTTGGGCGCCGGTTTTGAATTCGTAACGACACTTTATCAATTAAATGATTTTATTATATAACAAACAAAGTAGTTGGCGCAGTGGTTTGTGTGAGTGAGATAAGTTGCTTAGCTGATTCGGTACAGACCCGGGTTCGAAACCCGGCAGAGGCAATTCATTTTTATTTTGCGATTTTTGACAGTTTTTCAAAAACTAAATATATATTCCCGTATAATAATTGATTACGGATCATTTAAAAATATTTTGGGCATTTAATTCGCAACGAAAATTTTGACTGACTGTTCGGTTGATAAACGGAGCGGGTTTGGTAAATCCGTTTTTTGACGGATGTTACATATAGGATAGGTTATTAAACCCTTAGAGCCTATACTATAGTTGACTAGATTTTAATTGTTTATGTGGTTACATGCAAACTTATGATATTTATTTGTTTCATATTCATTACATACACAAATGCATGCAAACATTTCCAATATTACATTTTGTGATACATAGTGAATTATACTTGCAGTCCAACATACATACTTACATACATATTCATCATACATGTTACAATATTCACATATTCAAATCATCTTCATACTTCCGTTATTCAAGATTTTGTCGCATTTTTCATTTTTAAATCTCATCAGAGTGAGTTCTGCGACGGGCATGTAGTAACTGTAAGGGTACAAGTACCGGTAGTCGGAACGTCCTGTCTAGGTTGGCATTCGTATAAATCCAATATAACGGACCAGTTTGCCTACCTGGGGACTAACGATGAGAGTACGAAGGACCTATTAGGCCAAAGCATGCCACACCAAACGTCGTTCGAACTAACCCCACTTTGAGGTGTCACCGTGTCCACACCTGGACACATTCCGAATATCATACGTTACATATTTCTCGATTTTCTCCGGGTTTTTGTGTACGTAACCAGGCTAACACATGCGAACCATATGAAAAACCCGGTAATAATGGGGGCCCGCGTGATTACGAAGGTGAAGTATGGCGGCATGCAAGGCCCAATTACGAGCAAAGCCCAAGACATCCTATGGATGTGGTAGATTTATTTTGCTATGTTTATTTTATGAATGTTCATTCCTAAATACGACACATGATCCCAAAAGCATCCAACTCATACTCTTGATATGTATTCCTTGTAGATGTCTTCTAGCCTCGCTCGTAGGAAGATGAGAGCAGGAAAAGCCCGCGAGCGCATGGCTGCCCTAATCGCTCAACAAATGGCTGCCGTAATACCCAACATTGTAATTCAAGTCCAACAAGCCCTTACCGCTAATTCCGTCAATCAAGAAGTTCAAAATGTTGTTAACCCTCCCCCAAATACCACTAAATGCACTTACAAGCATTTCAAATCCTGCGACCCTGCAAAATACGAAGGGACTGAAGGTGTCACCGCTCTTTTCTATTGGTTTGAAGAAATGGAAAACATTTTTCTAACTTGCGATTGCCCCGATGATCGCAAAGTGTGATATGCTACTGGTCGTTTATTTAGAATAGCACTTACTTGGTGGAATACAGAGAAGGCCAAACCGGGTGTTGAAGATACTATGACTTTGACTTGGGAAGAGTTGAAAGAAATCATGATAAGACGGTTTTGCCCAAGGAGCGAAATCAAGAAATTAGAGGATGAGTTCTATTCGTTGAAACAGAAGGAAGGCGACCACACCACGTACAACAAGAGATTCCTCGAGTTGAATCAAATGGTTCCCAACTTGTTCACTCCCCACTACCGTTTGATCGAGCACTACATTCAAGGTCTTTCTTCGAAGATTCAAGACTCTGTAATAAGTACCACACCTGCAACCTTGGAAGCAGCAATGGAGTTAGCTATAGAGCTCACCGAGAACCGAATCCGGAACAAAGACTTCAAGGAGGAGAAGAGGAAGGATATAGCATCGACTGAAACCTCCAACTACACCCAAACCGAATCCCCTTCTCAACCCATTTCTAAGAGAAAACGAGACGAGCAACTTTTCGCTGTCACCCAACGCAACCAACCAGCCTTACAAGCCGTACCCCTCCAAGCTATCCCAATCACTCAAGTAGCACCCGACCCAACCTACCCAAATAAGAAACCTTACCTTGGACCTCACCCTCGATGTAACACCTGTTTTTATCACCATCCATCTACCGTACTTTGTCGACTATGTGCGAATTGTGGACGCTATGGTCATTTGAGCAAAGTTTGCCGCACCTCTCAAAACCAAACCTCACCCCCTACTCAAAACATGATCCAAACATATCAACAACCCCAATACCCCATGTTCTCATATGTTCGAGCTTGTTTCAATTGTGGCGACCCAACCCACTTTAGAAACACGTGCCCTCAATTGGTTAACATCATAAACGCCCAAGCTCAAGCAAACCCAGTTAACCAAGCAAATAAAGAAAACCTAATCACTAGGCCACCAGCAAGAGGAAGAGTTTTCAACATCAACGCCAATCCGGTTGAAGATAATGACGGCCCAAACGAAAACACTCAACTAGTCCCCTTCACCAACAATCAAGATTCAACTCCCACTGCTTAGTTTTATGCTTTCTTTATGTTATCTCAATTCTCACGTGTCTTAATTTTAAATTGGAAGTTTATCCAAGGATCTTAATGCGAATTATTATTTCAGTTATGTTTTATACTCATTGATTCAACATTCATACCATCATACATCTCAACGTATTTCAATGTCATTATTTAAAGAAGTTGGGCTGTGTCTCACTTCTGCATAGACTAACCTCTCCATCACAACAAACGAGAGAGGGACGGTCATCATTCAAACATGTATACTATCAGAATTATGACTCAGGCATTGTTTGTTGTGTTATTTATGTTTTAGAGTCACATAGAACTAACCATAACTTACGGATAAAGCCAATGAAAATTTGACAAGAATATGGTGGATACGCCGCTGGTACTTCCTATATATAAGTATTCTTGTCAAAGGATCAGAGGCATTATCAGGCGGTTATGAGAAGTTCCATGTAGGATTTCGTAATGTTATGATTGAAATTTATTTTACACTCACTGGTTCAACATTCATATCAACTCGTCATTTAAAGAAATTGGATTGTGTTCCATTTTCTACATAGACTAACCTCTTCATCATAACAAACGAGAGAGGTATTGTCATCATTCAAGGACTCAAGCTCTGGTTGTTGTATTTGTTTATGTTTTAGAGTCGCATAGGACTAATCATAACTTACTGATAAAACCAATGAAAATTTGACGAGAATATGGTGGATACGTCGCTGGTACTTCCTATATATAAGTATTCTTGTCAAAGGATCAGAGGCATTATCAGGCGGTTATGAGAAGTTCCATGTAGGATTTGGTATTGTCTTGATTGAAGTTTGTGTTATACTCACTGATTTAGCATTCATATCATCTCATCATTTAAAGGAATTGGATTGTGTTATCAATCAAACATGTATGCTATAAGAATTAGGACTCAGATATTGGTTGTTGTGTTTATTTATGTTCTAGAGTCACATCATAGAACCAATCATAACTAACTGATAAAACCAATGAAAATTTGACAAGAATATGGTGGATACGCCGCTGGTACTTCCTATATATAAGTATTCTTGCCAGAGGATCATAGGCATTGTCAGGCGGTTATGAGAAGTACCATGTAGGTTTTAGTATTAGAAGTTTATTTTAGGATATAATCTAATCTTTCAAACGTACCCAAACTCATATGCATAACATCATACTTAGTCGATCAACTCTGTGTATCCATGTTCCGTATTCATACACTTTAGGCAACAAAAAGCGATTCCTGTAGCCGGGTATTCGACCCTTACAAGGAACGTTACCGCCTCAAACAAAATTTAAACTCTTACTCTCTTCTAAGCATGTAATTGTCAAGTTAAAACACCATCCTTTTTAGACAAATATGCCACTACTTAAATTTTGGTAAAGTAGGGGATACTGTAACATCCGCCAAAAACCGGATTTACCAAACCCGCTTCGTTTATCAACCGAACAATCAGTTAAAAATTATGTCGCGTATTTAATGCCCAAATTAATTTTAAACGATACATAATTAATAAGTATATTAGAATATAAAATTTATTTTTGAAAATGTATTAAAAATAGCGAATTAAAAATAAAATTCTGCTGCCGGGTTTCGAACCCGGGTCAGCCAAAGGATACACAAAGACTTAACTCACACACTTATAACCACTCCGCCACTTGATCTTTTTGTGAGTTCTGGGAAGCAATTAAATCAAATGTTCAACTGAGAATCAACCTGATGCGCCAACTGAAACCGATATTGGCTTTCAAACCGACCAAGACGTTTGAGTGCTCGCGGAATCTTGATCATAACCGATAAAACCGACATCTTAAATCAATTCAGTCGTTAATGAACTTGAATTCAGGTGATGTTTGGTTTTTATAACCGAAAACATTCATTCTGGTATTTCTTCAACAAAACACTCATTTCGCGATTCAATTTCATTCCCTGAGCTTCTAATTTCGTGTTTATTCTATTTTCTGGTCGTCGGAATTACTTTCTGATCATCGCCGGAATTTTCTGCAAGTCGCCGGAAAACCGAGACTCACCTCAAAACGGTAAAATACCTCGACTTTACTGTTTCAGTCAATTGTTAGAACCTTACTTACATTAATCCATCACCCAGAATCAATCCCAGACGACGTTATCGGATTCTCTGCTTTCGCCGGAAAATTTCTGGATTTTTCGGAAACCCGCTGTTAACCGGTATGATCAATCAAACATACTGATAATCGTTACTCAATAGTTCAATTATCTATTTCATCCAAACTAAATATTGAACTCGAACAGAAGGAGCTCCCAAAACAGAGCCGACGAGCTTCGCCGGATTTTCTGAAAAAGACGATCTGTTCGGTACTTTCTTTCCCCAAACTCTTCGGTTCAATACTTTTCAATTGTTCATCTTGATCATTAACCGAATTTAACAAATAACAGATAGATAACCGTTGCCTTAGTTTTGAACGAAGAAGACGAAGTAGTTATGTTATAAGATTATTTAAAATCCGAATTATAAACGGGTTAGACACACAGTCCAGCGGTGGACTGTGTGCACATAAAAAACATACACGTCCCGAGTTCGATTCTTGATACACACCTTTGCAGTAATAAAATGCCTTTTTGTTTAAAACTGAACCGGGTTAACTCCGCTATATGTTAAGTATAATAAAAACTAGGATATTTACCAAGATAGACACACAGTCCAGCGGTGGACTGTGTGCCAAACTAAACCACAGGTCCCGGGTTCGAGACCTGTGGAGCGCACCGAGTCGTCACAGTGAAATCTTTTTAAAAATAAATGATTTTCGGATTAATTTAGTTAGTATATAAATATAATTAAAAACAGAAATATTTCGGGTTAGACACGTAGCTCAGTTGGTAGAGCTGCGTGCACGCGTACGGGAGGTCTCGGGTTCGAGCCTCACCCGGCGCAAACACATACACAATAAAACCGGTCAACAAGTCAACGGTCAAGTCAACGGTCAAAAAGTCAACATTTTTTTATTATTTTTATTTATTTATTTTATTTAAAAACCAATTAAAAATACTTAAAAATAACATTTTTAAGGTTAGAAATTAGCCTAAAACTCACAAAAATATATCCAAAAATCCTATTAAAATTGTTAATAAAATCCATTTATTTACCTTACTTCCTTTATTAATTAGGTTAATTATTTCCTCGACGATCAATCCTCTAAACTCGTGCGCACTTATCATCATTCACCGAACGCACCCACTGTGAGTGAATCTCTACAAATTCCCCGTTTAAATCACGTTTTTGGGGTGTATCATGTGTCTTACTATTTACTATATTTAAATCATTGTGCATACATCATATCATGAATAAATGTGTATTCAGTTTGTATAAACTGTTTGTGTGATTAATGTTTAGATTAAATTTATTATTTTCAAGTACATTCAATTTCATAGGCCGCCGCTCCCCATTACATTATGAGCGTTGAGCATGTTCCCCATTACATTATGAGCGTGAACCTGGCGTGCCAACATACGATCGGCTCCTTTTGATTGAGCCTTGATCGCACAGACATTTTTCATTTTCAGTACATGCAATACGATCGGCTCCGTTTGATTGAGCCTTGATCGCACAGACATTTTTCATTTTCAGTACATGCAATACGATCGGCTCCGTTTGATTGAGCCTTGATCGCACAGTTTATTTATGTTATTTATTTATGCCTGTTGATATGTTATTGTATGTTGTTGATTTGTTAATGTATGTTATTAATTGTTGTTATTGTATGCTGTTGGTTTGTTAATGTATGTTATTGTTTGTTGTGGTTTGATATTGTATGCTAATGGTTTGTTGTTGTATGCCAATTGATGTTATTGTATGTTTATTTACATTTGTTCATATATGAATATTGCACGATTTTTTCCATATTAAATACAACCAGAAATAAATAATAACTGTTTTCTAACAAGGTTCACTCGCCAACTTTTTGTTGATCCAAAAACCATTTTTACATATGATACAGGTGAACAGGATGAAGCAAGGAAAACATAGGAAATTGCCTTAGAAGAAAAATAATGAAGTTTAGAAGGATGAATTGAACATGTTGTATTTGTTTGATATGATTGTATGACTTTTATTAAATTGAAATAATAAATATGAAACATTATAATAAATGTCATGAGCTTTGATGATAACCCAATCATGCCCCGATCACCTTTTCCGCTGCGGGTCGGGGTGTGACATTTGTGGTGTAGCTTTTCAAAAGCTGTCTTACACGTTCTGTTTCAATTTTTATGTCATGAAGCTCACGTTTTGTTTCAGCAATAGTGTTGATATACATGTTAATTGCTTTTTGATTTTCAATCATTGTTGATTTTAATATTTTTTCATTAGCAGCAATTTCAAGATTAGCTTTTTTGACATTTTTATATTTGCCTTGTATTTTGTCATAACCTTCTTTCATGTTTCTGTAATCATAACGAAAAGTTTCATTATGTTTAGTTAATTCTCTTATGACTTTGACTTTATCAAGGCATGGTTCACAAGGACTTGTGCACTTTGTGCAAGGTTTTTCAACCTCCACAACTTTCACAACTTCCTTTCCAGACATTGTTACCTCAGCTTTTACCTTTTCGGCCTCTGCTTTCAAAGCTTCTTGTTTTTGCATCTCAGCATAAGCTATCTCTTCTTCTTCAGTTCTCCGCATGTATGCTTCCAGAAACGCATTTTCCAAAGCAGCATCAACATACGATGTCTCTGGTTCATCTACAACCTCTGCCATCATAGCCACACCAGTTTTCTTTCCGATGTATCTGTTCCAGTCAAAGCCATCTTCTTCATGATTAGCAACAAGAGCTTGTTCGGATTTCTTTGCAGATTTATCTTCTACTTCAATTTGCGTTTTCTATAGATATGGCTTATATTATAGAGCTTTCTTGTAGTACTCATTGTTGCTTCCGAAGGGATTTTGATTTCCACTTGCTTCTTGATTACTGCATTCGCGTTTGAAGTGTCCTTTTTGTCGACACCTGAAGCATGTGACTTTTGACTTGTCAAATCCAAGCTTGTTGCTTGAATTACCAATATCTCTCCCGGTGAGTGCCACAAACTTGGTAACTCTTCTGATAATGGACGCAAGACTCCATTTGATATCCATCAGCTCCAATTCTTCTTCGTCTACTTGATCATAATCTTCTGCCGTCATTTCTGGATTACCGATCTTTCCAGCAACAAGGCTTTCATATGATTCAAGAACAGTAGCGAGAAGTGCTATGTGTTGTTTAGCCACCTTTTCTGGAAATACATTCTTCAGATCAACTGCTATGTTACATTGGAAAACATTTGAATCAGAACTAGCTTGGCTTGTCTGATTTTGGAATGAGGAAGTTGAACTAGCACTTGTATATCCAGCATATGGAGAACTTTGATTTGGAGAAGAATTTGTATTTTCACGAAATGCTATTTGAATTTTCGGGCTTTGAATTGGAGTATCTTGAATACCTCCTTTGTAATAAACACCGACATCTTGAACAACATTAGCGTTCTTTGACTTTGCAATCTTCATCAATTCCATTTCATGACCTTCTAATTTGTCGATGAAAGATGACAGTTTGAAGTGTCTCCAAGATGGACTATTCTTCAGAATCGTTAGATATGTTGTCCATTCTCCTTCAGGAAGTGCATCGGCCAACTTCTCGATTTGCTCTTCGGTAGATCTTTTGATGTCATGTCTTCGCATCTGGACCATGAGGTGACAGTATCTATCGATCATTTGCTTCATAGTTTCACCTTTAATCATCGTAAAGATCTCGAATTCTTTCTTGATTAAGGCCTTCTTGCTTTTGATCATTTCATCACTTCCTTTGAATTTGTCATAGAGAGAGTGCCATAATTCTTGAGAAGTATCAAACTTTTGCAATAATATCAAGATATCTTCTTTTACTGACTGTTGAATCAAGCTAATCATCTTCTTCTCAGCGACATACTGTGCTTTGTCGCCTGGTGAAAACTTGTTCAACGGAAGATCTTGATCACGCTCATCTTTTGGCCATTTGTAGCCATCCTCAACTGCAACCCAGCTGTCAAATTGATTTGCTTGTATCCAATTCACAAACTTTTCTTTCCATCCTTCAAACTCATCTATACTCATTAGCTTCGGCGGTCTCTGAGTAGTACCCATTTCATTGTCGATATTATCTGATTCGCCGCAAGAGTATTAGCATTTGATGAAGAAGCCATTTGAGAAACGAACACATTGTGAAAATCTTCCATCTTGACAACCTGAAGACTTATCTGAAAATATGATCAAAAACACTTGAAAATTGATTAGCAACAGACAAATTTAGCACGATCGGTACGTTAAAAACGTTTAAAATTTTTTCGAAAACAATTTTTACCCGATTATATCTTTAAAATCGTCTCGTCGATACGATTCTAACGATATATAATGTTCGTGACGTTTTTCGGGATTTTCATGCCTTTTTTTACGAACCTTAGACAAGTTCGGTCGAACTTGATATGGATATGTCAAGAAACAGGTAAGTTCGGTCGAACTTAGTGAAATTTCAAGAAAATTATCAAGTTTGGGCGAACTTGTGAAAGAATTCCAACAATAATTGATCAAGTTTGGGCGAACTTGATCAAAAATATTGAATTTTCTTTCAAGTTCGAGCGGACTTATACAAAAACTCTTGAAAAATCTGTCAAGTTCGGTCGAACTTGATTAAAATCAGTGAAATTTTAATCAAGTTCGGTCGAACTTGATGTTAAGTTTGGCTGAATCTTGTTTCCAAAACATGGTTTTTGCAACTTTTTGGTATCAATTCGATTGAATTTGATGTCCAAACTCTCAGTGGTTTACCACAAGTGTGTTTTACATAACATATTCAAAAATCACCCATTTTTTACCATGAAAACATCAAGTATGTGAAAATATTAAGAAAAAAGATAGAATGGAGTAGAATAAGAGAGATTCTTGTCTTGATTCCAGCAAATTTAGGTATCCAGGCTCTGATACCACTTGTAGGAACGTCCACGAACAGCTCGGGAACCTAAATTTGTTATCTGTTGTCCAATTAGGCGGAAACTAATGACAAGTTAATCGAATAACAAGAATTACTCATTTAAAGATTGATTTCATTGATCTAAAGTTCATATACATTCGAGATCCAGATCCGACAAAGCTTCGCCGTCTCTGTGCCAAAATCTCTAACTCTTCCAAATGAAAACCCAAGACACCTATTTATAGGAACACAAGTTCGGCCATAAAAGACACAAGTTCGCCCGAACTTGCATAAGCAAGTTCGGCCGAACATGCATTGTATGCTAACAACATGGGCGAACTTGGCCAAACAAGTTTGCTGATAAGACTGTAAGTTCGCCCGAACTTGACCTAGTCAAGTTCGGCCGAACTTGACTTCTCAAGTTCCATCTCAAGCGAACTTGCTTACAAACTCTCTTAAATACGCCTCGTTTCTCACAGATTAAGCCCTATTCACTCAGACTCGATACATAATGACATTCATGACGAAGGCAACAGACATATGCACCAACACTTACGCGCGGGTTCAAACTTTTTTTACGCCCGGTTTTAAACTTTTTTACGCGCCGGTTTAGAATTTTTTTATGCGCCGGTTTAGAACTTTTTTTACGGGGGGTTTTAATCTTTTTTAACGTGTCGGTTTAAAATTCTCTTTGCGCGCCAATTTTAAACTTTTTTACGCGCGTTTTCAAACTTTTTTAAGCACGGTTTTAAACATTTTTACACGCGGGTTCAAACTTTTTTTACGCACCGTTTTAGTAACTGTTTTTACGCGCGATTTTAAACTTTTTTACGCGATCGTTAAGACTTTTTTTTTCGCGCCGGTTTAAAACTTTTTTTACGCGCCGGTTTTAAACTTTTTTTTACGCGCGGGTTTAAACTTTTTTACTCGTGGTTGTAAACTTTAAAATAATTTTTTTTACAAACAAACAATTTTTTACGGGTTTAAGCTTTTTTACAAAAAATAAAAAACATTTTACGCCAAACAAAAATATTTTATTTTTACAAAAAACTTTTTTACAAAAACTTTTTTACAAATTTTTTTTCAAAACCTTTTTTTACAATTTTTTTTACGCCGAATATCTGTTTACGCCCTGACACCCCGATTTCGGGTTTACGAAATTTGAGGATCTTACCAAAACAAACTCACCAAAAAATCACGACTCAATAGATGTCTTATGTTGTATCTTAAAAAGAAGAGAGAGAAAACACGTGACATTTTGAGTTTTAAATAGAAGAGAGAGAAAAGATGTGATAAAATATGACATGCTAACTTTTAAATAGAAGAGAGAGAAAAGATGTGATATGGGAAGTAAAAGACTAAAATACCCTTTTGATTTAATTTGGTTATGGGTGATGTGTAAATATACTATTGGATGATAGGAGTTCTCATGGTTCTCGCAACTAGGATTGGTTCTCTCTTGAACCGAATCCTATATGTATATATATATATATATATAGGGGCAGAATCTAGAGAAAACACCTAAAAGTGTAAAAACGGTGAGAACGATTTTAGTGTTGACATGTGGCGTTGATGCTAACTTACATTGCCAAAAAACCATGCACATGCCACTCAAATTTCAAAGACCATGCGCATGCCACTCACATGCATATTCCACCATCTTTTTTAAACTCTCGTAACTTTTCTATACGTGATTATTATTTTTTTAAAAATTACACCATAAATCGAGTGTTTTATTATCTTTCCAACGAGTATACTATTGCTATATTTTTGAAATAAAAAAAATAACATGAACTGGGTGTTCAAATAAAAACGCCATAAAAACACCCAGTTCAGAAAACGCCATGAAAAATACTCAGTTGAAAACGCCATAAAAACACTCAGTTCATAAAAACACAATGAAAATACGCAGTTGAAAACGCCATACAACACCCAGTTCAGAAAAACACCATGAAAAACTCAGTTGAAAACGCAATAAAAACACTTAGTTCATAAAACACCATAAAAAAACTGGTTGTAAAACGCCATAAAAACATTCACTTCAGAAAACAAAAGCCATAAAAACCTAGTTAAAAACGCCGTAAAAAACAAACTTCAAAACGCCAAAAAAACCTACTTCATTTTTTTTCGAAAAATATATCAATTTTATGGTGTGATATTTTTTGAAAAAATAATCACGTATAAAAAAGTTATTGGCGTTTAAATATGATGGGGGGAAATGACATGTGATTAGCATGTGCACCTTTGTTTGGATCTTCCTATTTTACCCCTCCTGGTAGTTCCAAGACCCCTAGTATTTACAAAAATGTCACCGCATCAATCCCAGCCACAAACCACTAAGATCTTATGCCTGAAAATCGTTCTCATCGTTTTCACACTTTGAGGCGTTTTCTCCTGATCCCGTTTATATATATATATATATATATATATATATATATATATATATATTATATATATATATATATATATTGTGAAGAAATTTTGGTCCAACTCGCCCCGAATCAAAAAGTTCTCGCGGTTCTCGCAACTCGTGGTGGTTTTCATTTGAACCGAATCCTATATATATATATATATATATATATATATATATATATATATATATATATATATATATATATATATATATATATATATATATATATATATATATATATATATGGGAATGTTCATTTGAGAAGAAAAATTTATTAAGAAGAAAAAGAACAAAAAGATACAATTGTAAAACATTAAATAGTTTTTCTCATCTCATATGAATAATTAATTAGTCATAAAGACTATCATCCTTCACACTAAATTTTTTTGCCTACACACATCAAAAGTTATCCTACACATTTCGAAATTTATCCTACACATATTAAAATTTATCCTACACAACTCGTAATTTATCCTACACACCTCATATGTATCCTACACTATAAACGAATTTTTATTTTTATTTTTTGAGAAAAATATATATCTTAAAAATAAGTTACAAATTTAATATAGTTAATAATTAAAGATGAAACTACCAATTAATGATGTATGTAGGTTTACCAATATACCCTTATTGCTATATTAAGTACAAATATTAAATGAAATCTAATGAAGCATTCATATTGGTTGAAATTTCTTCTTTTTTCCTCTTACAAAGATTTTCTTCTCATTCAAACCCTCCACATTCAAAAACCATATTTCAGATTTAAAATTAATTAATATGATTTGGATGCAGACGACTGCTGAAATATTGTGGTCTGAGAGGGAAGAGCCTGTGATCTTTCTTGATTCCCTGAAGGAGGCACACCTATTCCACCTTGAAGGCATGAAAAATGGTCTGCATACACAATTCTAGAACCATCTTATTTTTTAATTCATATATTCTTCTAATTCATTACACTTACTAAAACAGTTACATGTCATTCATCAATACATCATAGTGTTGTCATACAGAGGTTTAAAATGGTAATATTATGTGATTCAGTTGTACAAATAGATCATACAGAAGAATAAAATGATACTTTTCTGTCATTGAGGCTATATACTCTACTAAATCATACATAAGGTTAAATTTGGTAGTTTTTTCGTATACGCACCGTACTAAACTAGTTTGAGTGATTGGAGGCAGTGGAGGCTATGCAAATATATCCTAAGGACCACACAGCATGGAGAGAAGATCCTTCCAATTTTAATGTGAACGGTGTTTATCCTCTTCGACAAGTATGGGAAGCTGCAAGTGTAGCTTGGAAGGAAATCTTGTTTACACCTGTAAGACTAGCTATATCTTTATTTACAATTGTCTTCATAACTCATGCATTAATACCAAATTCACGGTTTGAGTTTAGTTTAAACATGTTTGGGTTAGT
This sequence comes from Scalesia atractyloides, assembly GCA_947069175.1. Classification (NCBI taxonomy): domain Eukaryota; kingdom Viridiplantae; phylum Streptophyta; class Magnoliopsida; order Asterales; family Asteraceae; genus Scalesia; species Scalesia atractyloides. The sequence goes on from CAMTDV010000021.1 coordinate 29,153,650, forward strand.
TTTGGGTCGAACCCATGAACATGTTTGGGTTAGTTTTGTGTGGTCCTTAGGATATATTTGCATAGCCTCCACTGCCTCCAATCACTCAAACTAGTTTAGTACGGGGCATATACGAAAAAACTACCAAATTTAACCTTATGTATGATTTAGTAGAGTATATAGCCTCAATGACAGAAAAGTATCATTTTATTCTTCTGTATGATCTATTTGTACAACTGAATCACATAATATTACCATTTTGAACCTCTGTATGACAACACTATGATGTATTGATGAATGACATGTAACTGTTTTAGTAAGTGTAATGAATTAGAAGAATATATGAATTAAAAAATAAGATGGTTCTAGAATTGTGTATGCAGACCATTTTTCATGCCTTCAAGGTGGAATAGGTGTGCCTCCTTCAGGGAATCAAGAAAGATCACAGGCTCTTCCCTCTCAGACCACAATATTTCAGCAGTCGTCTGCATCCAAATCATATTAATTAATCTTAAATCTGAAATATGGTTTTTGAATGTGTATTTTATTTATTTAAAATTACAATATGAACCTTGGCACGAGAAATTGGACTAGAAAAACACTGATCAAAGCGTATATCCACCAAAGCTTTCTTGCATTTTTCTGCTTGCATAATTCCGGTTTCTGTCAAGATTGACAAGTTTGAGCTGCCCTGAATGGTTTATAATTTTCCATAATCAGCGGAAGCGATCAAAATGTTACAATAGTAACTATGCACAAGTAAATTTTATTTGAAACCAGGTCAACCAGACACGACCCTTTATGTCCAAAATCCATTTTGAGTCATTACCCAACCAGCCCGACCCACAAATTGCTACCTCTATAACTTTTGTTAATGGTTTGGGTATAATAATGCAGGGTTACTCATAATGAAAACTCTACTATCATCATTTTAATCAAAAACTTTACCTGAACTCGCTTTTCATCGTTCCATGTGCTTAATCCATGCCTTACAAGAGTCACTTTCTTCGGGGATGACAATAACTTTTGTGTAAGAGAAGTCGTTGCTTTACTAAAATCATACGCACCACCCGTCACCGAATCATCCTTTCCATCCGTCCCTACATGGTTGCATACACATCTTAATATTGGCGGATCCAGCAATTTTTTCAAGGGGGTTCCATTTGGTAGATTCTTACTAATTCTCACTAATTTTTGTGTTGAAGTAATGCTAGTCGCTAGTCGGGCGGTGGGGTGGGGACTAGTGATTAATCGGGATTTATCGGGGATTAATCGGGATTAATTTGATTAATCGGGGATTAATCGGCACCTAGTCGGAATTTTTACAACCATGATTTTTCCAAATCATACAATGTTTCCACTATTTTTTTCCATTTTTTTCAAACCGAGAGTGTTCCTGCGGAACCCCCTCTGGATCCGCCTGTGCTTTATAAATCTTTTAAGTTCTAGTCAATGGCGGTCAAAGTAAACGGATCCACACACAAAAAACAATTCGAGAGAACACAGAAAATCCCTGTACTAGTATTGTCCGTCTTGCCCACGAGGAGCTCACTGATTTGTTTTTTGACGCGCCCAAAATGAAGTGATGGTTATATATTAAATAGTCCAAATTTAAACCAAGAACACATGTTAAAAATTATAAACAATGATCACCAACATATATGGTTCTCCTTTTACCAAACAAAGACACTAAGACCATGTGTAATGGGTGACGCTACTACTTAGGGGGCGTGAAAGGCCCCCGTGGTCTGCATAGCCAGCGCGAGAACTTGTGGTTGGTGGGTCCAAAACCTTTTCCACCAATCAGAATTAATTCTTTTTTAAATTATTAGATTTACATACTAATTAAATAAGGTCGTGGGCGGTGAAAACTTAACAAGCTATTAAACGTTAAAGGTAAAAAAATGAGCCGTAAAAAAATGAGTGAGAGCTGATGCCTACGTGCGGTGAAAAGTCATTCGCTTTTGGAGGTGGCGGTGAAAAAAATAAACCGTTACACGTAGCCTAAATATTACTCTATGGATCAGGCTCAGCCTCAATTCAAAATGATTTATCAGTAAATAACTTGATCAAGGGTTAAAAAATAATTACCAGTGGTTAATGTTAACTCTGAACCTGATGAAGAACATTGAACTTGAAATGCTGGAGATGAACAAGGAGTGTAGAATTGGGGAATATTTTTGGGTTTATCTGAAGTAGAATTAAAGGGTAAATGTGTAGTTGTAAGAATAAGTCTAGAGTTCATGTTGGTGAAAGTTTATCTAGTTTCTGATTAACATTTAGGTTTTCTAAATTGGGGAATTTGTAATGATTTGGGTTTGGGGGTTTAGAATTTGAATATTTCTTCAAATGGAATGGTGGAGAAAAAACCATATGTTATATGATTGGATTTGTGGGCTTATCTTGAACTGTGGGGCCATAATTTTCTCATGAATATGCTTCAAAAGGCACCCAAAGATTCTGTCTTTTTATTGTAAAAAAAGAACCTAAAAACATACCGCAAAAAGAAAGTTAATATATTCATGAGCAGGATTATAACTTAAAAGAAAGATAATATACACAGGGTTGACCAATATATATGTATTATAATATAATAATTTATATTTATAATTAAAATAATAGATACAGATGTTTATGTGGTTTTTATGGTTCCTTACTTAAATATTTATTATAACAAAAAAAAACCAACCCTGTCAAAAACTGATATTCAAGCTAGAAGCAAAGCCAATTTTTAGTCACTAAATCTACTTTTAAAAGACACAGATTTTATCTCAAAAGTGAAAATATAAATAAAGAAGCATGCTTTACTTAATTCACTCGTGTTTGGATAGATGTTGAATATATTAAGTGTGTGTGTTTTATTTTGTTTGAAAGCTACCGAAAATATTAAGTAGTTGAGATTGTTGAACCCCGCGGAGCGGGACTATCAGGGACTCGAAGCACATGGTATGGAGATTTAAGCATAGATCTTAGCTTATAAATAAATCTACAATTTTAATCTTAAACTCTAATTTGTGATTAATAAAATTGGCTTATTAGTGCGGTTATGTACATACATTACAGTAGCACAAATCCATTGAACCATGTAAATCATGTGTTCTTATTATTAGTGTGCTTATTAGACCGCGGGGTGTGGGGGGCTTGGGTTGGGGGGATTTGCACGACACGTGGCGGAGGTGGGCTCCACCAGGCCAACCCAAAAAAAGTGGGGTGTGCAGGGGCGTGGCTAGTTTGGCGTGGCCAGCCTAAAGTAGCCAACCCTATTGGACCAGCCAACCAAAGCCAGCCAGCTCACCCTGTGATACGACTCCAGGCACTGCTGCTCCAAGTAACATGGGCCCTGCCCCACTAAAATTCAGAAACCCACAATTTGATCCAGGGCCCAATTAGTGATAGTTTAGAACGTGGGGTGTTAACCCACGTAGTCAGACATTAGGGCAGAACCGTTCCCTCTCTTTTCTTAGTTAAATACTATGTATTAGGGTTATTTTTAATTGGTGGTTGTTTGTTTATCAATTAGGGTTTTTTACCTTATGTAATTGGAGATTTGCCTATCTCGAATCATGCTAGTTATCTTAAATTCAAGCTTTCGATTTTCTGTTTCTATCACCCTGCCCCCGCCAGGCGGAATCCCTACGCCAGAGAGGCAATGCCCAACCCAACGCCAAGCCGGGGTGGGAAAGCAGGCGTTTAAGGGCAACCCATGCCCCAAACCGCCACCCACACCTAGCAGTCTTATAATCATTATGTCGGGCGTTATTCGTTAGTAAACAGAACATATGATTCTATGACGCTTAGTAGTCAGGGACCATGCAACAAAAGACAGAGGTCCAGAGATCAAATCCTGGGTCCATATTCTTTAGCTGCAGTTTACACGATTTATCTTATCTCATTCTCAGTATTCATCATGAGACCGTTTGGTAGAAACCCTGAACTAGCCCACTGAAATAACCTTGATTGATTGAGTTATTAAAAAGAAAAAAAAAACAAGATACTCCTAATACCATCTAAATTATACAATACAATGTCAAATGAGTCAATTTCATATACACTTTTTTCTAGTTTGTATAGTATTGTATATACCTAAATATGTTTTTAGAGGACTCTATATTATGTATTGATGATACATGACATTAAACACCAATGTGATCTGAATATAATCAGTGTTAGAAAAGATCAATAGTAACCATTTGCTACTTAAAAAGCAATGTGATCTGATTTATATCTGCATTAAGAAACCAGTTGATAGTAGTATCAATAGTAGTAGATAACTATTTAACAAGATATGCATTCTCTTTGGCTTAAAATTCACTAAGCTTACCAAGTGGAAACAAGACTACTTTATGACGCTATAAAACATATACCAATAACATTTGTAGCTAATAAGTTTTCAGATTCCGCTTCAATCATCAGCCGGGAAGTCCTCATCAGACGCATTGTCAAGAAACGAGCCTAGAGTTTTCCTTAAAAGGCTGAATGTTTTGTCATCCTATGAGAAACAACACCATGGCTTAAGTTAGAGCCTGGAATGGTCAAAACGAGTATGTTTTTTGCCCGTCAAAACAGATCGGGCCAGGTTGACCTAAAACACTTATTGTTGACTGCATTCAGGTTTTTCTTATAATAATCACGGCATATTTTAGTTCTATGCATGAAAGCACACTTTAAGCCAGCTTTTGACCCGTTTCCTGTTAAGCTATATTCTTATTTACCCATCTGACCCATAGGGGATTAGCAAAACCTGAATTGGCCCATTCATAAGTCAACAGGTTAAAGTTAAGCGAAGATACGTAACCTGCTTCTTTTTCTTCAAAGACTCTTCCAGTTCAGCAATTTTGGTCGCACAAGCCTTTTCATGCTCAGTTATCATGTTCTTTTCTTTCTTTCCTGGGTGAAACATAATCGTATTTTTAGTGACAGTAGTTTCGATCAGATAATCAGATAAGTAAAGTAAATTACTTACTGTGTTGTTCATATTTCATGAGCAGTTTCTCCCTCTCCTCTTCGTATTTTGAAATGGTATCTGTTATTTGAACAGCACAATCAAAGCTCTGGAATTAATCAATGATTACAGAATAAATTTTGTGGTTAAGTACTTAAGTCGTCTACATGAGAAAACTTACCGCTTACTACCCGTTTGTAGGGCTGCAAACGAACTAAACATTCAGTAAACAGTATGTGAACCATTCGGGTGGAAGTTCTTTGTGTTCATTCGTGTATTAAACAAATGAACACGGACAAGAAATTTCGTTCGTTTAGCTAAATGAACGAACATGAACAGAGGCCGTGTTCGTTCATTTATACGTTCGATAACGTGTTCGTTTATGTTTGATTGCGTTCGACAGCTCATTAGTGTTTTTTAGTTATTATATTTTATTTAAATACTTCAAAATCTGACCAATAAATATTTAATAAGTGTCAGCATATTATATATTCTATTAATGAACGATTGTTTATGTACGTTTGTTTCCATTTGTGTTCATTAACGTTTGTTTTCGTTCTTTGCCTAAAATTAACAAACGAACACGAACACGTTCATTTCCTTAGCAAACCAACACGAACATAAAATCTTGTTTGGTAAGTGTTCATGAACTGTTCATGAACACGTATATTTCTGAACAAGCGAACACGAAAAAGGTCTTGTTCATGTTCGTTTGCAGCCCTCGTCTGGGTTGAGATAGGTCATTTTCAAGTACGGGTCAAACATATTGGGTCAGGTTGGTTGACCCGCTAATATTATTACACTAATCATTTAAACTGTTTGAGTAACGACCTATTAGGTAAGTGTTCGGTACCGTTAAGGGCTTGCAGATGTGAGTTCTTGTCCTTGCAGAAATTTTCATAAACTGCTTGAAACTTGGCAGTCTCGTTCTTCAGTAAGTTCTCACACTGTATGCAGATTTTATGAAGTTGATAAGCATTATGCAAGATTCTAACAAGTAAATTGTTTAAATAGGCCATTATTTTGTTTGCAAACCTCTTTGGAGCTCTTTGATAGTGCCTTAGCGAAGTTTTGCCTGACATTTGAATAATAAGTATGTTTACAAACTTTAAAATTAGTAAATTAAACCATAATGTAGACATTTGGGTACCTTTCTTTCTCTACTTTGGACTTCAACTCATCAAACTTAGACCTGATTTCTGTAGCAACACTGATCAAAATCCAAAAACCGATCAGTCTTAATAAATTCGAGCGATATATATCAAGTAGTCAGAAAATATGTAACTACAAAAACAATATATCAAAGACTACATGATGATAGTGGAAATTATATATGTTCAACAAGATTACTTTGGCAAGAGATAATAAACAAATATTCTGTGTGTTTAGATCCAGACTGAGTCCAGGTAAAACACATCATTATTTAAATGAAATAGTTGCAATCTACTAATAACACGCAGTTTAACAAAAGTAGATAAGGTGATCATGGAAGATCGATTTCACTTCAAAGAATCCAAGCATTATCAATCTGATTAAGCCAGGCAACCAGTGATCATAGTTGCTAGAGATCAAGATGAACAAATGTACCCAGCAACATAATACACAATCATAACATAGATACAATGCAGCAAATAGACATATTATTATGCAGATCTAGCAAGAAGTCAAGAACATGTATAAATAATGAAACTAACAGATCCTGGAGGTTTTAAATCATTCCTTTACTCATATTGGCTTAGTTTTACAGCCACAAATATACAAGAGACAGGAAAGATGGAGATTGTTAGTTACAATGATTTCAAATATATCTAGTATATATATTTGAATTAGGTTATCATTCATCCTTAACAGGATATATATTAGAATTAGGACACCAGATACTTATCCTTAACCTAAACTTCATCGGAAATCACTATTTAGAATCGACTCATTTCAACATTTCTCATCAATATAAACGCACATGATAATCAATATAAACACACATGATACAATAGCTTGTGTACTAAACTGTTAATCAGAATACGACTAAGCAAATCACGGAAATTACCTCGAAATAGTCTCCTCCTTTTTCTTCTGCCCGTCCTTCTGTGCTTTCTCTTTGATCTGATGTAAAGCGTTCATCAAACCTTTTATATCACTGCAAATTTCCAAAACAGTTGCTGTAATTCAAAATCTACAACAATCTGATGCTAATTTCTTATTTGCGTACAATAAGCAACACTATATCAGGCAAGAACACGCAGAAATTATCAAAACAATATCTCACTTTTTATATCACTACAAATTTCAAAAACAGTTGTCCTAAATCAAAATCAACAGCAATCTGACACTAACATCTGATTTGCATAAAATAAGCAACACTATATCAGGCAATAACCCGCATAAATAATCAAAACTATATCACACCTTTTTTATCACTGCATATTTTCAAAAACAGTTGCCGTGACTCCAAATCTACAACAATCTGATGTTAATTTCTTATTTGCATAAAATAAGCAACACTATATCAGGCAATAACACACAGAAATAATCAAAACTATATCACGGCAAATTTCAAAAACAGATGCTCTAACTCAAAATCTACAACAACCTGATGTTCATTTCTTATTTGCAGCAATAATCAAAACTATATCACTTCGAATTTCAATAACTGTTGTCCTAACTCAAAATCTACAACAATCTGATGCTAATTTCTTACTTGAAGATATAATCAAAAGTAGATCACAACTTCTATATCACTGCAAATTTCACAAACAGTTGTCCTACCTGAAAACCTACAACAATCTGATGCTGATTTCATACTTGCAGATATAATCAAAACTATATCACTACAAATTTCAAAAACAGTTGCCCTATCTCATAACCTACAAAAGTCTGAAGCTAATTTCATACATGCAGTAACAATCAACACTATATCACACGGAAACGTTATCTCTTCAGTAACAACAGTGTGAAATCAATATAACCTAATTAATTACTTACTTGCAGATATAATAAACACCATACAACACAAAAACGTCAAAAAATAACTGCAATAACACGCGATTGGATATCTCTTCAGTAACAGCAAAGTGAAATCCACATAACCTAAGTAATTTCTTACTTGCAGAAATGATCAACACAATATCACACAAAAACATCAAAAAATAACTGCAATAGCACGCGATTTGATATCTATTGAGTAACAACAACGTGAAATCTGCATAACCTAACTATTTTCGCAATCGCTAGTATGAATCGAGAGTTAACCTAGATAGATCGGCATCGAGATCATCTTCGAAGGCGGATCGCTGCTTCTTCGAAGCTCGCTGCTTCAATTTACCAGTATCGAAATTGAAACCGTCTTCTTCGATCATCACTCCTTTCAATTCCGTTTCTGGAGTTGCGGATTCCGTTATCTTCTTCTTCCTCGAACTCGATTTTGCAGATGACATTTCAGAGTTGTGTGTGTGAGGAGTTTTTGGCGCCCTTTAAATTTTGTTGTGTTTGTATTTGCGGATTCAGTTGCGATGAGACAGAGAAATTCAGTTGCCATTAATTGGTGACGTCGTAAATATATAATTTTTCGAATAATTATTCTCGTCTCTTAACAGTTTATAGACTGACGTACTATTATTTTCACCTAATCTTTTGCTATTTATGTGATATTAATAAATTTAAATTTGTGTTTTTCTTTTATAACTTTCGATACATAGTGTTTTATAAAAAAACGAATATGATTTTGCAATGTGCTTATTTTTATCTACGTTTTGATGTAAATTTTATAAAAAATAGATAACATTTTATAAGTCGTTATATATTTTTATATTCCGTTTTTTTATAAAATTTATCACTATGTAGATAAAATAAGCATATCACATAACCGTTTCGTTTTTTAATAAAACATTATATATCGGAAGTTACAAAAGAAAAACATAAATTTGAATTTATTAATCTCAAATCACTTGGTGTAAATAGCAAAAGATTTTGTGTAAATATAATCGCCCATAAACTAAACGATTATTTTTTAAAGAGTAAACTGCCAAAATGATCCCTGAGGTTTGGTCATTTTTTTTCATTTTAGTTCAAAACTCAAACCTTTTGAATATGAGTCCTTGTGGTTTCAATTTTGTTGTCATCTTCATCTAAAATCAAAATTTGGTTAGATTTTTCAGTTAATATCCAGCTTTTTGGTCTTTTTTCTTCCTTTTAATGAAGAGCAAAATGGTCTTTTAACGTTTTATTATAACAAATTAAAAAAAATCTGAACATTTGTCCTTCATTAAAATGGAGGAAAAAGACAAAAATGTTAACTGAAAAATCTGAACAAATTTTGCTTTTGGATGAAAAAAGCAACAAAATTGAAACCACAGAAACTCAGATTCAAAAGGTTTGAGTTTTGAATTAAAGTAGTAAAAATGACCAAACCTTAGGAACCATTTTGGCAGTTTACTCTTTTTTAAATTTATTTGTAAATCATTACTTGAAATTGGTCGTTAATACCAAGTAAAACCACTGAAAACTTGTGCAAATGTGTTAGATAGCAGAAGATGTCATTATGTGAAAGTTTACCAAATTCGGTTATAAAAGGAAATCGTAAGCAAAAGGGAGCTATGAGGTCTTTCAGAAAACAAAGCTATGAGATATGTTTGGTACTCATTTCTTTGTATATGTCGGGTTTCATAGGTTTCCTCATGAGTATCATACGGGGTGTTTATCGTTCGGTTTCTAAATCAAATTAGGAATATGCAAAACGAACCAAACCAAATCAAATTCAATTCGGTTTAGTTTCGGTTAGAAACCAAATTGTACCCAAGTACTTTTTTTCATAATTTATATTTATGTATCTGTTCCTACTTCCGAACATCAAATTAGCAACTAATTTAAACCTAACAATATATAAATAAAAGACTTAGCAAAATAAAACAAACAAACAAACGTAATAATACATAAATGAGAAAAGTGCCCGGATAGTCCCCGTGGTTTGCCTAGATTTCATCTTTAGTCCCTACATTTTCAAAATTATAACTATAGTCCCCAACTTTGGCAAATTCGTTATCGGATAGTCCCTGGCGTGGATGGGGGGTTAGTTTTCTCAGTTAAATGAGTGTAAAATGACTAAAATGCCCTTAATATTAAACAAAATAAACTAATTAAATACATATATATTATATATACTTGTGGGACCCACCAACTATAAAAATAAAAAAAAAACTCCACCCCACCCCGTCTCTCTCTTCTTCCTCCTCTCTCGTTCACCGGAGAACCACCACCGTCCACCGGATTTTTGATCTGACTTTGAAAGATTCAACTTTTCTTACAATAATCTAACTCTTTGTGATTCTGGGTTTTCACCTGAAACCATTCAACCCGCGTTTGTCGGGTCGTTAAACAGTTGCCCGATCGCTGCAAACCCGAATATTTTGAAGGAGAAATCTCATAGCCATAGGGGACTAGAACTTGCGTTAGTTTTAACCATAGTCTTTTTACTCGGGGTGTTGCTGTTCTACGCATTTGGATGTTGAAAGAAATCGCAAATGTGGGTTGTCAAACAAGATTCTTACACAGAAATGGGTATCTCGCCAGGAAGTTTGACGGTGGAGGCGGTGTTGATGTTTGAGAATGGAGGCTTGTGACCGATATTTTAAGACGAATCTGAGAGTGGTGGTGGTTCTCCGGTGGAGGGTGGCTGTTCTCCGGTGGAGGGTGGTGGTTCTGCGTTCTCCAATGCCGATTCTTCTTCCACTCTGTAAGTTTCACAATTTTGCCTCCTTAATCGCTGAATTGATGTTATTTTCAGTTTCAATTTTTCAACTTCTGGTGAGAGGGTGGTTGTGGTGGTGGTTTAACTGGTGTGCAGAGAAGAAACGAGAAAGAGAAAGAGAAAGGGAGAATAGGAAAGGGAGGGGTAGGTGTGAGGATAGAATAAGGTGGTGCCTATTAATATTATAATAACTAGTTGAAGGTTTTAATATTTATTGATAGTAAGGGCATTCTCATCATTTCACACCCACTTAGCTGAGAAAACTAACCCCCATCCACGTCAGGGACTATCCGAGAACGAATTTGCCAAAGTTGGGGACTATAGTTGTAATTTTGAAAAATGTAGGGACTAAAAGTGAAATTTAGGCAAACCACAAGGACTATCCGGTCAGTTTTCTCTACATAAATTAAAGACATAGTAAAATAAATAGTAAACTGCCTTTTTGGTCCCTGACGTTTGGCCAGTTTTGCCACTTTAGTCCAAATCTCAAACTTTTTGTATATGGGTCCCTGTGCTTTCATTTTTGTTTCCATTTTAGCCCAAAAGTGAAATCAGACCAGATTTCCCTAATTAAACCTTCAAGTTTTGTCCTTTTCCAGAGGGGTAATTTCGTCATTTTTGCCACTCTTATAACAACATCCCAAACACCCCTAAAACTCTGCGCTCTCTCTCTTAAACACCCCCTTGTCTCTCTCTTCTCTCTCACTCCTCTCTTTCATTTTATTATAACCCGGTTACCACCACCAACACCCGAGCACCACCACCACCACTCTCATACACTACATTATCTTCTCTCTCTAAACACCCCTCATCACCACTGTCGCCACCACCACACACATTCCAACATCCAACGGCACATATCATCTCCACCATACAAATCACCCAATTTTCAAACCCTAAACCTTCTCTCCGACAATGGCGATTCCGGCGACTTCACTCCTCCTCATTGTTGTCGTCACAATCGTCTCCGGCAATACCACCGTACAGAGGTCCGAGGTTTCACTTTCAAATAAAGTCAAAACATATGAACTCATCGGCTTGATCCGGAGGAACTTACCGATGGCGGGGGCTGGAGCTTTCTTCGGCGGCGCAATAGCGATCTTTTCCACAAGCCGCGACACGTCATCATTGTCATCATCTCCGAGCAAATCAAAAGGGTTCATGGTCGCCATTTGCTCGTTTCTTTCTTGAAATCTTTAGGATACAAAGTTTCAATCTTTATAACAGATAGAACCCTAATTCCAATTTGTGGTTGTCATGTCGAATCAAGATCGAAAACCCAGAAAAACCCTTGAAAGTCTTGAAGATTTGTGTGAGTTTATTGAGTCTGGATCTGTGTTGAGGCTGTGGTATGATAGGGTAATAGAATCTGTTTCTGGATCTTTGTTGTTGTGTTTACATTGTTGTTCGAGAGAGGAGAGAGAGAGACATGGGGTATTAGAGAGAGAGTGCAAAGTTTTAGGTGTGTTTGGGATTTTGTTATAAGAGTGGCAAAAATGACGAAATTACCCCTGTGGAAAAGGACAAAACTTGAGGGTTTAATTAGGAAAATCTGACATGATTTCACTTTTGGACTAAAATGGCAACAAAAATGAAACCACAGGGACCCGGATACAAAAAGTTTGATATTTAGACTAAAGTGGCAAAACTGGGCAAACCTCAGGAACCAAAATGGCAGTTTACTCTAAAATAAAACAAACATATCCAAAAAAATAGTCGTACACACAGTCATAAAGTTAAAACTTCAAAACATAGATCATGGAAACTATAAATAGTCAACAAGTCTAATGGCACAAAATATAAATAATCTTCAAACATGAGCCTTTCTATAACTCAGTCAACAAGTCTAATGGCACAAAATATAATAAATAATCTTCAAACATGAGTCTTTCTCTAAATCGAGTGAACCTATATACATAAAATGAAGAAAATTTAATAAATAAACATGTATTTTGAACAACATTTGATGCAACCATGCGGATACGTACACTTAGATATTGGACTTAGTATTTTGGGCTAATAAATTGTATATAGTTTATTAAACATTATTTTTTTAATTTAATAATTAGTTAAATAAACGATTTATTCGATTATTCAAATAAACCGAATAAACCAAATAAAAAATGTGGATCCAAAACCGAATCAAAAACCATATTCACATTCAGTTACGGTTAGAAACCAGACCAAAAACCGAATTCGTTATTCAGATCAGTTTATTCGGTTACGGTGAAGTTCAGTTTACGGTTTTTATTTGGTTACGGTTTTTTCTGAACACCCCTATGACATATATACCCATCTCTTGTCTTACATGGTTCCAGTTAATGTTTTCTCCGTCTGTGCGACAATTTTGGTAGTTGTCATTACCTTATCTCATTCCTCGAGCATTCCATCCTTCCCTGTTATAATCCAGATTAGGCTATGACAGCGCATGTGTGAAGTGTACACGCGTAAGGTCTTCGTTGACATTCCTTAATTCTAAGCATTCCTTGTTGAATCGAGTGATGAATTCTTCAAGGCCCTCATTCTCTCTTCTCCAGATATTCATCACCTCAGTCTTGTCGTGCTTGTGACACCGTTGTTGACTAAAATGAGCAAGGAACTTCTTCTCTAAATCGGGCCACGACTTCAGCCTGCCTGCAGGGAGGCTGTCAAACCAAGTGCGCGTCACGCCTATAAGGGTCTGAACAAAGAGATGGCACCACATCGGGTGGGTCCATCCGCCAACAATGCCAATACTCGTGAAAACCTGGATGTGATCATCTAGGTCTGACAACCCGTTAAACTTACCAATAGTTGGGGGTAACTTTGCTTTTTCCAACGGTGCCAGAGCGATTTCACGAATGAATTTTGACTGTTTCGCTGTTGCTGGCCTATTAACCAAGCTAGAATCATGCTCAGCCAACAGGTTATATGTTGCGCGTGCCTGCGGCTTCTATGATTCATGATTTCTTAGAAGTCGGCTAAACACTGAAGAGTTGTTGCCTTCATGGTATGTTGGATCTGATTCACCAGTATGTGTATCCCATTCTTCGTTCATGTTACGCGGGCCTAACTGGCTGCTCACCGATGTTTGTCGGTGTGTATTGGTATACTGGCTGTCATAATATTTCCTCGTGTCTGCACACGTGACTCGCGTGGTGTGGATATTTTTTCGGCATGGTGACGATGATTTGCGATGTTGGTGCCTATCTGTTCGTTCCGATGGTGTATGCTCATGACGTGGAGAATTATAGTCTAGTTGTCTCGGCACCGGTGTTACCACCGGACTTTGTTGAGTTTGAGTTTGAGCGAGAGCTTGTTGCAAACACATTTATGCATAGATGGCATTCAGAGTTGCTTGACTCTTAACGAACTACGAGGCGGGAGATTCCCCCTCTGGTAATAATGACGTCAGTGGCGCCGATGGTCCAGCACCATGGCTTGTTGGGATCATGTTTTGGGTGGTACGAGTACCACTTGCGTGCATGCCTCCAACTTCAGTATACTCTCCATCGGCGTACTCGTCAACTGGGTGGCTTTGGACGTGCGCGTTGTCCGTCGCCGGTCCCTACTGAGAGTGAAAAGCGAGATGAGAGAAAGGAATACCTTGATCTGCCATAAGATCAGGGAAGGTAAAACAGAAAGAAGATGAAAAGTGATTATAAAAAACTGGTGGGCGCCATGAAGATACACCAAGTTAATCCGTATGATAACTTGTGGGATATGTCTCATCCAAATGAAGGTTAATCTTCTTTCTTCCACGTTTGATTACCGCGAGATCCTGTAGAACAAAACAAAACAACACAACACCGTGAAGCTCGTTACAAGGAGGGGGATTGGGGGGTCTCCTAGTAACCACCCTCCGGTGTGAGAATAAGAACTTGTTTTGAGGTTAATAAGCGTGTGTATTAAGTGAGAGAGCAAAAGAGCGATCTTTAAACTAGGATGTGGAGTCCTCTATTTATAGTTGAAGAGAGTAACACAGGAGATGGGCTGATTGTCACACCCCATATTTCCAACACAATCCCGGTGGGCCCGGGTGGGGAGTATCGTGACGTAAGATTGGTGTCATCATGATCAAACATATACAACACATCGGAAGTCTTGAATATTAAATGTTATTACAAACCATAGAGTTTAAAAGTAAATACATGGTTTGCAATAATAGATCCACAGGAGGATCGAAAGTATGAAATGATAATTCTCCGACAGACTTTAGGCTTGACTAAGAACTGGCAAAAATTCCCTACGTCAATACAAAGCAGCTCCTAGCCTATTCCGTGCCGAAACCTGTCATATAGACTTGTTGGAAAATACGTCAGTTTTCACTGGTAAATACATTTAACCGACTCATTTTGTAAACATTTAAAATTCGTTTAGGTGCATTGAGCACGAAAAATCTTTTATAACCTGGGACAATTCAAAATGATCTTGTTTACAGTTTTACAGGTCTTTCAATACATATGGGGTCCGGTGAAGAAACCGAATAACCTGATTAACTGACACACCACTTAATAAAACCCATGGAGGAGTATAATAAAAATAATTTGTTTAGCATTAGCGTCTGTCAGGTGTATGCATACACCCCGCGCTTAGGTCATGGCCATTAGTAATTTAAATGAGCGAAGGATATCCAGGACACGGTCGAGTTAACCCCCAATGTTTCAGTTATCAGATAATACGGAATAAAATGGGTTATAAGATTTAGTAAATCACAATCCGATAAACATGTTCCCATACCCGACCAAGTGGTAATATAATACCATATCCCAAGCCCATATAGGAAAAATAAGTTAAAGTATTTACCTGAGCTAGTTCTTCTAACGAATAGTAACTCGGCTGATAATCAAGAAGACAAATGCAAGTATCGATCTACTGGGAGGCTTCTAGTCTGGATTGATGGTATTGATAACCAATTAGAATGCTAACGGGTTTAGGTTGAGACGTTGACTCGAACCGGTTAGCTTAAAGGATACGTAATGGAACGATACTCTAGATTAAGCGAAGACCGCAAAGAATGTTGTTTAAACCCGACAAGTACTAGGACTTGTATATTTTGGGTAAACATATAACATTCTAGATTTTGATATAAAAATAATAAGGTTAAACCCGTTTCGGTGAATTTACGTAAACTAGTCACGTAGGCTTAACCGTACGCATATAAGCGATGCCGGGTAACTGGATGAGTCATTTAAAAGTTTCATGTGTTAATATGCTTACAACATGTTTTAATATCAGTAAGACACCAACACGTATGCCCATTATAGTTTTAAAATCGATTTCAGCTTTAAAGGGGTAATTTGGTCATTTTATGATTTATAAAAATGAGTTGGTGATTAATCTGATGTCACGGTCATATATTATTTATAAAAATATTTATTTTATGATATTACATCAGTAAAATAGCAAATATATGTGTGGTTTATATTTAAAGACCAAACTATGCCCGAAAGGGTATTTTGGTCATTTTACACATAGATTTGAAGACTTATTTGGGAATCTGAGTTTATAACTTGTACACTGTAAAAATATTTAAAATATGTTTTATAATCAGTAGGTAACAAGTCTTGATGCTTAGATATGGTTTTAACCCATACTATGCGTCGAAAAGGCGTTAAAGTCGCTAAATGACGATTTAACCGATGTTTAAGGAAAATTATAGTTTTGATCAGGTTTATATAACCAAAATACTTTATTTATTATATAAAGTCAGTTTGTAAAAGGGTTGGTTATGAAAACGTGTTTAAAACTCATTTTATGCGCCATAAGGGATTATCATCATTTGTCGATATCATGTAAGAGCCTTTACATAAACTCAGTTTGTAAATTGATTTAATGTCCCAAATAATTCTAAATATATCATAACATGAGTAAGTAAAAGTATTTTATTGAAGGAGTTATGTTTAAAACCTTTTATTTTCCGAAAATGGCATTTTGGTCCTTTAAAAACTTGATTTGCGATATTTAGGAAAAACTCAGATTATGACCAAATTATTGACATGCATGCAATCCAAACAAGTTAACATATCAGTAGGTAACTTGTTGCATGTTCATTTTTAGTTTAAATCTCAATTTAAGCAAAAAGGACAAAGTAGTCAAATTTGACACATTAATGAAACTTGCGCATAAACTCGGATTATGATTATGACGTTGTAGTATGACCTCAGAGGGTTATACTACATTATATAAGGATCATAATATAACATATAATCGGCCTTGGAAGACACTAAATCGGGTCAGAACTGAAGGTCAAAGCAGAAGTCAAATCTTGCCACTTTCGGTTGCGAACCGACCTTTAGACTTGGATTTGACGAGCCGAACATGTTCTCACATGTCCTTATGGTTATTACCAAGTATTTAGAGTATCAAAACTGATTTTATAGCATGCATGTTATTAGTTATGAATTTATTCCAAATCTGACCCAATTTGACTTTTTATGAATAAGTTTGACTCGTCAATCGGACATGCAAACGCGGTAATCAAGAGGTGCCCTTAAGGGGTGTTGTTACCTACCTCATTACGATCACGTAACCATGTTTGATTCGAACCATGGCTGAATCGATAAAGATTAAACCGAAAGTCAAACCGTTTTTTACGACAAGCTTGACTTTTGGCTTGAAAGCTTAATAAAATGAACAAGGAGGATTAAGCACACTTATTAAGGGTCCTTGAACGAATTTAGAACAGGCTTGAAGATTGCTTGAGCTCCAGAACTTGCAGAGATTTGAGGATGAGAGTTTGAGGAGTGTGCAAGTTCTTGAAGGATGAATCAAGACTTCAATTTATGGAGTTGGAAGATGATGGAGGTGGATAGAAGTGTTTAGCATGCAAGCCTGAGGTGCACAAGTGTCCAGGTACGTGTCTTGAGCAGAGAATTGCTGGAAATTCGCGAAAAGAGGTGGCATGCATGCAGGTCTGCAGCTGTCCTACATTTTCTGCGATCTGGCTTCAGTCGCGCGTCGCGCGGGGATACCAGGTCCCTGGCGCGTGGCGCCACAGAGGTCAGTTTACAAAATTTCCATTTTTGGCCCCTGGACTTCTCTAAACTCCCATATTTCGATATGTTTGCATATTTTATTCAATATGGCAGCTGGTTAGCACTCTCGGATGCATAACTGAACATTGATAAGTTCCGGGTTCCGTTAAATGGTCACTCAGAGGTATAATTAAACATGTTGACACTTTTAATCCCTCAACTTTGTTATACGTTGTTCAGAGGTTACAATAATAACATAACGAAGCTTTTGGTTCCTCTCGGCATACGTGGCAATTAGGTGAACAACGGGACACGTGTCGGGATTTAATTGGACAGGAAATTACGAGATGTCACCTTGATGGGCCTTGGGCTTGACGTCGACAACAAAGAATTATTCCCATTTGTCTTCTTAGACACAGTCGTTGGTGCATGTAGGCGAATGAGGAGATGGCGCACGTTGATTGGATCCACGTATCCTGGCAGTTGTCTTTTTGTCGAGTCTGTTATCAATGGTTAATGGAGATCGTGGTGCAGTGATTGGTGACACGTCACCGTCCTTTTGTATTTCTTGTCTCCTGCATGATTGTTCATCGTGAGGCACTACTAGACACAGCCTAGCGTGCGCCTATTGGCTACATGCTCTGATGTTCGTACTAATCTTACTATGCCTTGCTGGTAGTGGTGGATCCAGAAAATTTTTATATGGGAAAAGTTAAAAAAAAAGAGGTAACGAAATCGAAAAATGTCAAAATTTTCCAAAATTTACACTATCATCGAAGCGTCAAGGGGTAATGAGGGCTACCCCTATTATAAAGCTAGGTCCGCCCCTGCTTGTTGGCATGCACAGACTCGCGCTACGCCACATGGCCTGCGCTAATCTACTGGTAATGATTAAGTGCCAGGTACATTTGGTTTGGGTATGGTTCATTACACGGGGCCTATGTTTGGCATTGCACAAACCAGCACAGGATCTAGAACCATACCCTTTCAGCGCATGTGTTGAACAAAGCAAGCAAGTAAACAATACATCAATAGAACTCAATAATCTAAGAACATGAGTAGTTCTTTCCAAATAATGAAGAATGATGAAGAATCATCAACTCAAGTGACTGATTCACATGGAGCCAGCAAGTCTGAAATGTGAGTTAAGAAAAAGGCACATAACTCCCACAAACATACATTATTGAATCTGTTGTGAAACTAGCCTAATAGCAAAGAAGAAGAAAATAGGAAGGAGAACTAATATTTCATTGATTGAGATGTATATTACAAGAGGTACAAGAGACTATATATAATAGAGGAAAACTTGGGAACAAGGCTAATCTATTTTAGGTGTTGATAACCACATTAATAATAAATATATTCATAACACTCCCCTTGGTTATCAAGTTAATACACCATGAGATGTTGCCTCGTTAAAAACCTTGCTAGGAAAACCCAGTGGGACAAAACCTCAGCTAAGGGAAAAAGTGTGTAGCGCGTATTTTCTTATTTCTGATACTTCTAGATCAGGTATGTTGCTTCATTAAAAACCTACTATAGAAAACCCAATGGGACAAAACTTAGTCAAGGGAAAAAGAGTGCAACTTGAATATATATCCCCCTCATTTTAACATGTATCCTTTAAGTGATGTGTGTCCATCTTCCTTGAAAGTTGCTTAAAAATTTTGTATAATGAGTTGTCGCTTAATGCCTTGAAGTGCAATCCTTTATGTTGAGTAATGTTGTAAAACCTTCTTGTGAGACTTCTAGTCCTTCCTCTTGTGAACAAATACCATAAGATCCACGACTATGTTGTGTTACATTCTTTACATCTACAAGACCAAGCGAAACTAATTTTCATGGGTTAGTAAACCTAGACACGTATCATTCTTACCTTTAGGGTATCGACATATCTTACCATGCAAATGTCTCCTTATTGGACATGTGCTATATCATGTTATAAATTCAAATAAAGGATATATATAATCATGCATAGCTAAAAAGAAATATCAATGCACAATTGCACTTAGCCATTGTACTTTTGGAATTAGAATCCTTACTTTGGTAGGAGATGATGATAGTCATTTCTTATAAAAGGTGCATGAACAACCTTTAAGATACTTTAAGCTTCAGCTTTTTTCATACTAAAATGGCCCAACATCTTTTAGATGTAGTTTGATCAATGGATAAAAATATAATCACAAATATACTTGAACTATAGGTTGAGTAGTAACTAGATTGAGCCAGGGTCATTCAAATTCCCCCCTCTAAAAGCTCGATAGTTTCTCTCGACGATGCCTAGACATCATCACTGTAAATTGTGATTATATTGAACTTTTAGGAGAGGACTTTTGATAAAGTTGGATGATTTATCAGAACTCATATTGCTCTTTATCAGAATATCTTGTGAGTTGTACAACACTCAACCCGACTATTTTATCCATACTATCTTTTTAAGTTTATAAAGATATATTCATGATGTTTTGAAGTCAATGCTTCAGGCATTTACAATCATTCACTTCTTTTCACTTAGAAAAACAATGTATATGCATACACTCTTTAGGGGTTCTGTTACAGAAGCCTCTTCATTGATTTCTATATCATATGCAAGGATGTCTTGACACTTGCTTCATTTGTAAAATCCATATTGTCGTACCATACTTGTACACTGTACATTGAGATGCCATAATCACCAGGTACAAGTTTTCTTTGTATGTTTATTGATGCACAAGAATTACATCCATAAGATGTTTCAATTAACCTTTTAAGCACTCAAATTCTTTAGGATACTCATCAAGAGTTCCAATTATATACAACTTATGCAAAGATGACCTTTATACAATGATCGTATTGTTCTCGAGACTTATTTTACATGATTATGATAATTTAATCCTTGAGAGATTTTCATGTAATCTTTTAGTATCAAGTAATATATGAACATTCATAAGACATATGTCAATTCTCTTTTTATATTACCAGACTAATTAAATATTGGAAAACCAATACATCCACCACTGGAGAATACGTCTCCTCATAATCAGTCATAGGTCTTTGCGAAAATACTTGTGCCACCAATTTTGCCTTATATCACTTTATTTAATTTTCATATGATTCACATAAAAGACCCATTGTATCCAACATATTTTACAGCTTTAGTTGTATGGATTGTTGGTCAAGAAACTTTACATGTCTCTAGAGAATTCAACTCTGCCTTATTTGCGTCTTTCCATTTTGGCCAATCATTTATATGTTTTTCATTCGTAGGCATATCTTAAATCTTGATCCTCGTCACTTCATCATTTCAAGCGCTAAATTATATACCAAATAATTACGACGTCGATTTTATTTCGATTCCATACATATCTTAGAAATGATACACCTTATCGAGATCTCTTTATTTTCAGGTACCTGAGGTTTTTCTTGAACCATCGTGTCTACTGTCTCTTCAAGAGACTTTATTACTATAAACTCGACTTGACCATCTTCATTACTTGCTCCAATTTTCGAGGAATTTTATTATTGGAATCAACTAGTCTACCACGCTTTAGGCGTGCAATAGACTCATTACAAAATATGTGGTTGTCCAGTTGGGACACATATATAACTGGAGCATAAGCAGTTGATTATGTGACTTACTTAGTCACTTCTATTTAGGTCAATGAACTTGTCTAGTAATTTGTTCTTTAATATTGGTAAATGAATTAAGCACAAGCAGTTGATTATGTGACTTACTTAGTCACTCTATTTAGGTCAATGAACTTGTCTAGTAATTTGTTCTTTAATATTGGTAAATGAATTATCCTTTGAACTTCTGGTTCATCGTTTATAGTCTGAGGATCAAGATGACATGATAATTCATTCCACTTTTCACTTTCCAACTGCTTGTTATCTCCCCCTAATGTTGGGAACATTCATTCACTAAAGTGAAAACCAATGAGTCGTAAGCAAATCTCTCACCAATGGCTTTAAATATATCATCATCATATAAGAATTCTCAACCCTTTTAGAGGTCCCAACATTGTGCTAGTGGTGGATCAATATTATATATACCGCACAACCAAAATCTTAGAAGGGATGTATTTGGTTCCTGACAAAAAACCAACTATAACGAGGGAAGTATGATGACATATTGGCTTGATGTGAATTAATGTTGTACATTTAAAATCACATGTACCCAAATACAAATATGAACCGTTGCTCTTATTATCATAGATTTTGCAACCAATCGTAGACATTTAGCGATCGTCTCAACAAAAACATTAATTCCAATTATCATTAATAATTTGGGAATCAAATTCACTGTTATTACCAAAATAAACATGCCAGTCTGGAACATTATGCTTGCTATCTTATTAGCTAAGTCATAAATCACGCAAACTTCAAGTTGCAAACTTGATAACCATTTAGATGATGCATCGATTTAAAACACTAAATGGTATCATGTTGGATATTTATATCCCTTAATCATTTCCAGAATATTTAGGGATTCACACCCTATTTTGTTGGCTTATATTTAACTTCCCTTAAGAGCAAATATTGCATGTTAATTACCAACTTGAAGAATCCTCTAGTTCTTCAATACGTCGCACATCATCATTGACTCGTGTGGTCTAACCGGTCATGCCAATTAGTTAACTAGTCATGATCCATAAACTTTTAGTTTATGATTGAATATGCATTATATGAGAGAATTTACTGTTATCCTTTCACACTATCATGTTATATCACTTTCATGTTTTTCACTTTTTATTCTCATATAACCACTCCCTTAATTTGCCACTTCTAGTGGTCAATCTCATTATTAACATCATTACAAATTCTCATGATCGATCTCATCATCATACTATTCTCTCCATGATCGTTATCTTTACATCATTAAATATAAAATCACATTCACTTCTAGAATGTAGGTGAGCTGAAACAAGCTTATAGCTTTTATTCGTTACTCGATTACACTAGATGTAAAATCATTTCAAATTTTTCATACTCTCTAATGATATCGCTACTTGAGGAACATACTACAAGTGTGCCAAATGAGAGTTCTTTTATCCGATTTGTCCTTATAATTAATCTTCACACAACATAATATATACTAGAAGTAACATGATCGAAACATGTATGATTATCGGTCTTAAATCTTACGAGAACTTCTGTAGATTAGTAATGAGATTTTAGGAATATTAGCACTTCTGTTGTCATATCTAAGAGTATTTGTACTAACTATTTCATGATAGTGATATTAAACCACAATTTTGGTTTAGTTGTTCTATCTATTATAGTTTATATAAAAATAATATATAATAATAATAAATGTAATATTATAATAATAAAAAGAGATATACAATTAAAACCAAAATAATAATAAATGCGCTAGAGAACCAAACCAATCATATTGGGCTTAGTGAACAACCGGAAATTCACCAGCAATTGGTTGCCTGTTTATTAATTGAAAGAAACAATTTAAAGAACAGAAAATATTTTTTTTTGGATATTGGATTTTAATAATCCTAACTTTCATCAATTGGCGGCATTAATCCCAACTTCAAAAATTCTCTCTGACAATCCCAACTTTAAGAATTTGGCCACCATCGATATTTTTTAACTGGGTTAGTTTTTTTGCTGACGTGGCACAAACCTAGGTTATCCTTTTCTATCTGATGATGTGGCTGTTGACTTCGGTTTTGACCTTACCACATCCTCAAATAAATAGGTTTGTGCCACGTAAGCTGCCACGTCAGCAAAAAAACTAATCCAGTTAGAAAAGGATCGATGGTGGCCAAATTCTTACAAGTTGGGATTGTCAGAGGGAATTTTTGAAGTTGGGATTAATGCCGGCCAATTCATGAAAGTTGAGATTATTAAAATCAAATATACATTTTTTTTTGCAAGTTAAATTCGAAAAGTAAAAGAAATTATCGGTTCTTCTTATCCATTATTTTGAAAGTTATATTTCAATTAGTTATCGAAAAACCATGTTTCATACCCTTTCCAAAAGTTATTGTTTATTGATGATTTTTGCAGGGAGTTACTCGCTGACATAATCTACTCAAGCAGTCAATTTCTAAGTATCTGTAACCAGTTCTGGAGGGCGAATGTGGTAACACGATGTGACTTCGGTTTTGACCTGTAACCATGAAAGGATTTGTACTTGTGACCCGTTCGTGAGGGCGAATGTGGTTAATAATATATAACCATGAAAGGATTTGTACCTGTAACCCGTTCGTGAGGGCGAATGTGGTAACACGATGTGACTTTGGTTTTGACCTTGCAACGTCAAAAACATCAGCCGATCATAGGCTAATTAAGATCATCAATCAATCGCAACATATAATATTTCTTCTCGCTGGAGGAACCATTGTTCAACGTATACAAACCATCAACTCAGCGAACTCGTCTGGTCCATGAAAAACCGAAGGCCATCTCCGGACAATCACAAAAACAACTCACCAAGATAACACGCTATTCCCAAATACTCATCTCCACACATGCGGCTTGTCAACTGGAGTTTGAAAAACAAGCTTACAGATCGTCATTGAAACTCGATATCACATGAACACATAATTATTTGTAATTTTCCATTGTTTAGCATATTGTTTTGTATAACATATCCGAACTACATTCTAATGACCAAGCCATGTCCTACTATAGTTGCTTATTGAGATGTATATTATAAGAGGTAAAGAGACTATATATGATAGAGGAAAACTTCTGGAACAAGCCTAATCTATTTTAGTTGTTGATAACCACATTATTAATAATAAATATATTCATAACATAATCATTTTTAATAATTCATTTTTTTTTAAATTGACCGTTTTATTGTGTAATTGCTTTAGTTACCGAATTTAAGATATCAATCACTTTCTTTAATCAAAGACTAGTCACTTTGTTGATCTAACATAATGTTTCCATAACTAGAATCACCTATAAGTAAAGACTTCAGTAGATCCTAGCCTTGCAGAGGTGTCAGGTTCTATCCTGAGTGTACCCGGGTTTTCGTCCCACCGTATGTTACAGCAGAGATTATTCAGCTCTTGTGGTGGCACAACGGTTGTCAAGTGGCAGTTGGCGGTATGGTTTCCCGGGGGAACCCCCAAAGCCAAACTCTGAAGCCAGCGGTAAGACAACAAAGTCCGGTCAGAATAGGGCAACGGGGCTCTCCAATTTTCGGAGTACAGTAGCCTAATAAAAGAAAATCGTTGTTAGATGATGGTGTTTTTTTTTCCGAAATTGGTTTTGTTTAAAACATGTACTTTTTCTATTTCGTACGTAATCTCGTCCTTCCAAACAGTAAATTTCATATGGTTTGCATGTACCCTAGATATCACCTTTATTAACGCAAAACATAAACAAAACAATGTAACAAACAAACAGTCATGCAGAGAGTTTCACTAATAAAAGGATAGCATCTATCAATAAGTTCCCATAGGTAAAGAACCAGGATTATAACAATGCCAAGACCTACCAGCCAATGGGTTTGCATAGCCGTATTAGCTCTTATGGCCGCAACGCTCACCATGGCTCACGTGGTCAAGTCAGCCAGATCACGTAAGCTCCAGATGGACACAAATAGCGAACCTGAAACTACCAATGCTATTGAAGCTAGTGCTATCGGTTGTGGCGGCAGCAGGGCAGATAACGGCATCTATGGAGGCGGTCAGGGCAGTGGCGGCACCTCTATGGGGTTTCGTACCATATTCCCGTTTCCGGGACTCCCGTTTAGCATTTTCGTGCCACAGGTGGACACGTGGGGAGAGGGAGGCGGGTATGGAGGGGCAGATGATAAACCTGGTACGGGTGCAAACAGCCAATGCACCAATAACTGTTGTCCGATGCACTATGTGCTTACTCCTGTCTACTTTCAACCCACGGGCCATACCTCTCTAAATAATATGATACAAGATGGTCCCGGTGATGCGGCTCTGGGCCCATCACGTAACTAGCATGTAGATTACACTTTTCTAGTTGCTATATCGTTTCCTATAAATAAGAGTTTTTCAAGGCGTGTCGACTGTCGTGTATCATGGGTCTTTTATAAAGTTTCAAGAAATATTAACAAGAATTGTACATGTATATTCATTTGATGTAAGCAACTGTACAACCATAGTTAGTTGGACTTTCCTGTTCAAACTTAAGAACACGCGGGTATTTTTTTAACATTTGTAACGCAGACTCCTTCACAACACCGGTACCCATCCCATGAATAATAAAGAGAACCGAACCGGGCCCGGATGTACGAAGAGCCAAGTTAAGGTTGTGAGATGCTTCCTCGACTCGCATACCGCGTAAATCAACCGTGTTTTTCGATGTTTGCACCGCTGGTCCATACACAATCTCTTCACTGTTCTTAACTTCTGATAAATTCTTGAGACTTTTAATCCTCTGTCCCTAGAAAAATGCAAATAGATGTCATCTGTCAAGCAATCATTTAACCAAATAACTATCTTGCTAAATTATGGGTCCCTTTGGTTTGGCCAGTTTTGCGACTTTCGTCCATGTTTGTTTTTCCGCATCTGGATCCAAAAGGTTTGAAATCTTTGCCATTTTCATCCGACTCGTTAACTCCAACCATTTTTCTCTGTTAAGTCAGAGGTATTTTCGTCTCTTTTGTTAACTTAAAGGGCACTTCGGTCTTCTTCACTTTATGTACAAGTGTTTAGCATAATGTACAAGTATTCAAAATACCCTTGCTACATAAAAAAGACGAAAATACCCCTGACTTAACGGAGAAAAACGGATGGAATTAGCGAGCCGAATGAAAATGGCAAGATTTCAAAACATTTGGATCCAGACGAGGAAGAACAAACCTTTAGACGAAAGTCGCAAAACTGGCAAACCCTAGGGACGAAAATGAAATTGTACTCGTTTAACTAAATACCTGCTTTTTGATTTGTGATTGTGAATTTGGTGTCGGAGTTGTATCACTACTCTGAACAGTTCTCATACCGCTTACATTCACTCGAACTCTAATTTTACCATATCGAACAAGCGCGGTGCCATCAGTGCCAGGTGGCTCAACTATAGTGGCTAATTTATTACCTAATTCCCTCACGATGACTTGGTCCCCAAGTTTCACTGAAAGGGACGAGCCGTACGCTTCTGTGGCAGATGATTCTTCTGTATAACAATGAGCTTCGATAATTGATGAAATGGCCGACTCGGATTCCTTAAGAAGTGTATTAAGCTGATCGATATTAGCGGTTGCAATTTTTGCTTCGTATTCCTTCACTATTGTCTCTAACTGAGATTTCAAGGTGATTAGTTCTTTTCGGGTTTTTTGAGCTTCTTTCGCCTTGAGAGCGGCCTCACGTTTAGGAAGATCGTTTGCCTCATCCTTTATCTTCACAACAGATTAACATACAAACAGTAGACAGATATGTTTAAGATCATGATAAAAACAAGTTAATAACCAAAAGAGTAATATACACGAATGGTCCCTGTGGTTTACTAAAATTTTGGATTTGGTCCCTAACTTTCCAAAAGTACACGGATGGTCCCTGTTGTTCTGCACTTTGTAATGCATTTAATCCCCAGTCAACAAATCTAAAGGTCTCAACAGGTCCACGTTACGGATTAAATGCGTTACAAAGTGCAGAACCACAGGGACCATCCATGCGCTTTTGGAAAAAACTGGGGAATAAAAGCGTTATAAAGTGCAAACCACAGGGATAATCTGTGTGCTTTTGGAAAGCGAGGGACCAAATCCAAAATTTTGGTAAACCACAGGGACCATCTGTGTACTTAACTAACTTTTCAACTCTTTCAACCCACTTGACCCGTTTACTTTTTATCTAACTTTTCATTTTAACGTTTTGCCCCGTTAGAAATATAAAACATAAGTAACCAAGTTAAATTTACCACTTCTACTGTTCTACGAAACATCAAACCAAGATGTCATACCTCATTATAAAGATCCATAACATTCGAATATATACTTTCAGCTCTATTTGCCTGAACTTCTAATCTATTCTTTTCTTCCATTAATGACTGATAAAGCAAGCCTCTGCGCTTCTCAGCCTTGTCTGGCATCAACCTTTTAACCCACGTTTCCGCACGCGCAACTACATTTTCATCAAAACCTATCGATTTCGCTATATTCAATGCATTTGATTCACCCGTGCTTCCCCAAAGTATCCTGTAAGTAGGTTGTAAAGTCTGCAACGAAAACTCCATTGCCGCATTCTCATATTGAGAATCCTTCTTTTTTAAAAGAGATAAATCTGCATAATGTGTAGTTGTCACTGCTAAGTTGACTTTATCTTTAAGATACTCTAGTATGCTGGTTGAAAGTGCCACGCCTTCTGACGGGTCAGTCCCACTGCCGATTTCATCGATGAGAATGAGTGATTGTTTCGTGGTTACTTCCAACATCTTGCAAACCCGTGAAAGGTGGCCACTAAAAGTCGAGAGGCTTTGCTCCAGAGACTACAATAAAAGAGGATATTATCAATTAATCATAATGTAGCATTGGCTTTACCCAAACGGGCATTTTCTGGTGCTGGTTGAAACAAGTCGAGTTGGTTTGGGTTGACTCAAAAGTTTTCAAATTTTATAAACAATTAGTATGTCAAATATGTAAAAAAGAGTAAAATGCCATTTTCCATCCCTGAGGTTTGGCCAGTTTTGCGACTTTCGTCCAAAGGTTTGTTTTTCCGCATCTAGTTCCAAAAGATTTGAAATCTTGCCATGTCCATCCGACTTGTTAAGTCCATCCATTTTTCTCTGTTAAGTAGGGATATTTTCATACATCAAGTGAAAAAGGCCAAATTGCTCTTTAAGTTAACAAAAAAAGACGGAAATACCCCTGACTTAATGGAGAAAAATCGATGGAGTTAACGAGCCGGATGAAAATGGCAAGATTTCAAACCTTTTGGATCCAGATGTAGAAAAGACAAACCTTTGGACGAAAGTCGCAAAACTAGCCAAACCTCAGGGACGAAAATGGCATGTCACTCTATGTAAAATAAACAAAAAGGAGGTGGAATATTACCTGACTGTCTCCGATATCTGCCAAATAAAATCGAACCACGGAAGCGTAGGTTGATTTCTAGCGGGCAAAAACATGCCGGCCTTTAACATAATAGACGCAACTCCTAATGTTTTCATTGAAGCGGTTTTACCCCCAGTGTTCGGTCCCGAGATCACAACACACCCTTGTTTCATGTTCAACTTTAATGTCAATAGGAACCGGAAAAGTCAAAGGTTGACCCATCACATCATTTTCCTCACACCACATAATCGAATTACCAGATTTTGATGTCGCATGACCCGTCAAACTTCCCAAAGAGGACTCAAGAAGCAAAGGATGCTGAATACCTTCAATGTTTATTGATAAACCGTCATTTTCGAAACCACCTGAACTTATGACAGGACACTTTCCGTTCATCCAACGAGCATGAGCCGCTCTTGCGATTGCAAGATCAACTTCTAGAACTTTGTCTAATAAATACTTAATATCCGAACCCGATTGTGCAATTTCGGATGTAAGTAATCCCAATATAGCTTGCTCTTCGGCCCTTTCTGCGTTTGAAAGTCGGACTTCCATGTTGTTCAAGTCTACCGCGTCTCTGGGTTCCGTAAAGTACGTTGCTCCAGAGCTACTAACATCCAAAACAACACCGTTTGGCAGCAATGACTTATGAGAAGCTTTGACACCAACGCACATTCGGGATCGTCGTTTGGTTACCAACGGTTTGTCGATACCACCAGCTTGATAAATCTTGGTGGATATATCTTTTAGCAGAGAGTCAAGGTCATCCATGTTACTCTTTCTTTCTAATCTAATAATCTCCAAATCTTCACTGGCTCTGTCGAGTATAACCGAGAACTTACTGTCTATACAATAGTCTATTTTCTGCTCCAGCTCCGTTAAGAAATTGCAATTCTGAAGAATTTCAAGCAGAGGATAGTACCTGTGTTAATGCAATTAAGATGATATCCAATGAAACTACTTTATGTATGTCGTGTTGATGAGGAGCTGATCCACGGGTTAGCAAACTCTTATTTGGATCAGTTAACAAAGGGAAAAAGGGCAGAAAAGGCGCAAACCTTAAGCGAGCATAACTTGGGCTACGATTGGAGTAACAGGTTAACCGGTTTCGGCTTTATTTGGCCGGGTTAATCGGTACACAGGATTCTAAATACAAGTTGCAATGCATACTTTACAATCTAACTTAACATGATTATTATTATTACATAAAAAAAACTAAAGTGTCAAATAAAAACACCCCCAAAATGATATTTCGTTTAATCCTATGCATTAAACATATATACTAACTAAAAAAGCACAAACAAAATAAGCAAAAGACCAAACCGTATGAACCAATCGTATAAACTAAAAAGAAAACGTCAAATCGTATCAACTGAACCGAACCATTTTAGTCACTCAAACAGCCAACAAACAAAATATCACGCTCACATCAAAAACAAAACATATGGGAGGAAAACAAACTAGACCTTTCTGTTGATTATGTATATATAAGTATAATCTGCATTTTTTATGTAAATTCGAGTTGATTGAGTTATCGCGATTAACACATTTTTAACCAAATTACCAAACCGAATACTACTTTCTTGTTCGGGTTCAGGTTAGTTTTATTATGGTCGGTTTTCAGGTTTCACTTAATTTCATTCAAAACAATTTCTTAGGGCTAATGCAAATTAACACAAAACATAATCAAACCCTAAAAGTACGTATTATACCTCTCCGATTGTTCTCCAATCTTCTCCAACTCTTCCAACAAAGCTCTAGCAGACCGTAACGTCCGCTTCACCGCACAAATCTCTCGTATCGAAAGCAACTGACCAGACACAGCCGACTCAACGACCTCCGAAACATCTTCAATTCCAGAGAAATCCGGAGGCAGACGAAGCGCAAACGCAGCAGAGGTCTGGTCCAGGAGCCTCCGGCTCTCCTCGGGGCTCTGTCCTATAACAATTACACCGTCTCGGGCGGCAGAACTGCCCATGGTGGTGGAAGTGAAGGCGGAGAGCTGGTTGCAGATAGATGGCCATTCGAGTATGTTTAAGGTCTCGAGTTGGAGTGAGTCTGCGAGTTTGAGTTGGTGGGTTTGTGGAGATGATGAGCATTTGAGTGAGCGAGTGGTGAGGGTTGATGAGGGTTTTGTTATTGGGGAGATGAAGAAGAAGTTGCAGAGATTCATTGATCAGTGGAGGTTGTTAGGTTTCAGTTAAGGGGAAGTAGTAGTTGAATTATCCATGTTGATGGAGGGAACAAGGGGAGTGGTAAAGTTGTTCTTTTTGCTTTATTTGTGTTAATAGTAGTAAGACCGGTGTGTAGTTTAATAACGATCGCATTCAAATACTAAATCATTTAAATTGTTTGCGTTTAGTTATATATCTTATAAAACAATGTTAAAGACAGTATGTGTTAGAACATAAATTGTAATTACTATGTTACGAAAAAATTATTAGTTCAGGTTTAATATAGAAATAAGCTTAGTAATTGATAATATATTGTCAAAAAATGAAAACATGACCTAATTTTATGTTGTCTAATAATTAAAACATGACCTAAATTTTTTGACACATTGTTATTGTACAATTCAGTAGAACCCCGATGTTATTGTACAATTCAACTATTACAAACATAAAACCTATTCAAAGTCCTAGCAAATTAAAACAACCAAATCAAGACAAAATACAATTCAAACAAAAAACCATCAATCTTCAAAACTCTGTCGGCTTCCATAGTCGACGCATCAGCATCCATCTTCAAAATCATGCACACAAAAACTCTGCCAATAAAACAGCCTCATTACTTATCTAAGTAACATAATGTGGTTCAAACAACAAATTTATTACTTCAGAAAAGAGTATAGTCATAGGTTTCGAACCTCGACTTGTTAAAAGTTGCATCACGGTGCATAACATGCACATGTCCACTTGTTAAAAGTTGCATCACGGTGTTTGCAATACGAACCTCGAGAGAGACCCAATGCCAAATCGGTTGTGACTTCTCTTACTCCTCTGCAGAAACAAATACATGTAAGTGCACTTATTAATCCTAAGTCTACCCTAAAAATATTTAAAATTACCATATTAAAAACACAAATGACTTTTCATTTGGAAATAATTTACCACAACCACGCTTCGTAGCGAATTTGGAAATAATCTGTTTTTATGAAAATAGAATAAAGGTGCATACTTTGAACTTCCCTATCAAATGACTTTTCATTGAGTTCTAACGTCTTTTTGAGTGAGGAACTGAAGAGCCTTTAGTACCTAGCATTGCCTTAAAAAGATAACTCTGAAGTAACTTTACATACATATTTCTAAAAGTTTAAGTTTTCATGTATATCCTTTTAAGTTTCGGAAACTCTCACAATATCATTTTTACCCATTCTATAGAAGATAAATCAAAATAGGAAAACAATGATATTATTAAAAAAAATTATGAGGAAGCTCATCATACCTGTCCTCCAATTTCATCAACCATTAATTAATCTACAATTCAACCTAAAACCTTGCATTACAACCTTAAATCAACCAAAGCCTAACACTAATCCCCTAATTAACAAAAGCCCTAACTTGAGGTCATTTTCCTATCCATAGCATCAACAACATTACAATTCAAACAAACACCAAAACTAAAAACAATATTAAATAACTGTAAACAAAGGTACCTGAACATCATCATAGCCAAGAACACAAGTACCTCGTATCATGAAATCCATATCGAAAGAATTGCCTGCTGCAGTACGATTCCTTCCACTTTACATGGTGCAAGTTTTATCAAGATACCACATCATCATTTAAAACCCATGTATTATTTATAAGGCACCAAACCTAATTATATGAAAGCAAACATCTTTTAATTTGCATTTAAGCGGCCTTATGTTAGTGCTTCTCAATTCCTGTTCAGATTGTGATTTTTGAGCTGTAGATGAGAAGCACTAACATAAGGCAGCTTAAATGCAAATTAAAGGATGTTTACCTCTCATATATTTAGGTTTGCTGGCTTAAATATAATGTCGCTAGTATTAAATAATGATGTGGTACCTTGAATCAACCTACGATATTAAACTGCTATTTGTTGATAACATAAGCTCGTTATTAGTGGTGTCTCGAAGACCAACACAAGTCTACATCATATAGTATTCTACTGAAACATCAAAAGAAAGATTATGAGTTAAATAGGGATTCTATCATATAATGCTTTTCTAATAAGTGAGATTTTTAGATTACTCATTTAATTGCCTGTGTGACACCGTTGAAGCGTATCGGATCTGTTAGAGCTGTCGCTTCAACTTTTATCAATACGTCATCATCTTTCACCCCTGGATCTTCTACTTCTTCCAGTTTTAGAACTTTAAGCTCCCTTTTGATGGACGTGTTGTTGTTAGTGTTATAACTATATATAATAGATCACAACAGCTATGTAAAATCTCAAACAAACAACAAAAACTTATCATGTAAGCTCTGTTTCTTCACAAAAAAAAACTCATTAACAATCAATAAATGAAATGAAAACTTGATAAAAGCGAACTGTGATTATCCCTAAAAGGGAGCTTAATAGTAGTTTACCTTCATATCTTCATCAGCCTCAATTGTTAAATGCTTGGATGGATTAGTTCCATTCCACTCCAATCGGAAGATAAACGATCAGTTCAAATGTTAATCGACTAATAATACAGAAAATCACAATATTTGGGAGCTACAAATCAATATCCTGACAAACTTATAGCCATCCATCTAAGAAGAATTAACGTGAAAATCCGAATTTATAACCATCCATCTAAGCAACTTAAAATAACTAACAAAAACAATATATTTCATATTTACATCAAAGTGTGTCTATATTCACTTGTTTTCTAATCATCTTAACATGCTCCTCCACTTCCTTTTCCATAAACAATTAAGTTTACTTGTTCAGACGGTAATACCCGACCCACTAACCACAGCATCAGCATATCAACAACATACACATACTATCAAAAGTTTTTACCTTTGAGGAACACATGTACAATTCAAATATCATATCGAGAAACACATGTACAATATAATTAAACTGTGGTATAAACACACGAAGTAAGTTTGTACCTTCTTTTGCTGGTGGTTCAACCTTCAGCACACTCAAAGTAGGACTTGCCATCAGTTTCGAATAAAACATTCAATACACTCATAAAACAATAAGAAATTACGACTCGTTACAGACACACCTGCTAGTTTGACATTTAAATCAAGAACATAGTTTGACTTTTTAAAAAAAGTCAACTGTAAGTCTGTAACTTCCTTCGATTATACTAAATCAAAACATGATCAAATATCATATATATGTAAACTAAAACATCAACACTTACAACAGAATGAATCCCTTGAGACCATCCAGGAGCCAAATCCGAAGAGCTATATACTTCTCCATACCACATCCGGATTCATATTCCCAAGCTTTTGCCACGAGTTCTTTCTTCTATTATCTATCCATCAGTTCATCTTTGTTAAAAAAATATAAATAAAAAAATGAAACTCCAGGAAGATCTCACCTTGCATAAATGAAACTCTAAAACGTCAAAAACTTCATGGGGATTCTCAAATTCCATATCTGATTACACAATAGAAATCTGTAAATTCTATATCAAATTCCATAACCAAAACGATGTCCAATTCGAACTGCAACAAAATAGATTCGTACGTTAAAACTGAGATGTAGATCAGCTGTGATAGTTAACCGCATAGCTTCACAATAAAACAACAAAGTTACAAGGCTACCACATACATCCATGACCATCCTGGCATATACATACGTACTTCAAATCATTTAATTGTGATCGTTCAATTCAAATATCATATCAAGGAACACATGTACAATTAATTAAAATGCGGTATAAACACACGAAGTAAGTTTGTACCTTTTTTTGTGGTGTTCAACCTTCACCACACTCAAAGTAGGACTTGCCATCAGTTTCGAATACAACATTCACCACACTCACAAAAACAATAAGAAATTCCCAAATCAGATTGTAATACATAAAATCAATTAATTAACTACCTTCCAGTTAAATATACTTTAATTTTTTCAATTGTAGCCATATACATGCATACAGGTTAAATCTAAATAATTCAATAAAATTCACTATGCCTGCGTAATTCAAAATAACTTTGTATATTCATAACTAAATCAACTTCATTGCATAAAGATTTAATAATTACCAGCAATTATATTGTGTGACTACTATGCGATGGAGGTTTTCGAATATGTACATACCTCCACACCAAACGATTGTACCGGCAACATCTGAAAAATATATAAAGTATACTCACCTAAGCAGTATCCGCAACAGGTAAGTATTTGGTTTTTTAACAAAGGAAAATTACTTAACAACAATGAGAAAGTCTTTTCCTTCGCCTTTCACAATAACTGAATGTGAAATCAGGTTAAAGCCGTAATCAACACCTTGCCAGCCAAAAGACGGTGTAACACTTGTACATTGATAAAAATTGATTTTGTAATCATGATTGACAACTTTGTATGGATCATTGTTTGCACCAACACCAAACCTTGACAAAACAACAACTTGATCCTCTTGAAGTTGGGTATCAAATAGAGGAATCAAAGGTCCTTAACACCGGCCTGAATTGTAACATTTGTGTAAATCGGGTTTCGAAAACCCGCCTCTTTTATCAATCAAAGAATATTTGTTTGCGTGTTTAGTTATTTATTTATATATAATGATTAAATTAAATGTTTAAAAATAAATTTATAAATAAAATTTAAAGATTTAATCCATTAATTAAGAAAAACAAATCAACTAATTAATAACTATTTATAATAATAAAAACAACTAAGGAAAAGCGGTTTTAAAAATAAATGGGTGAACCGGGAGTCGAACCCGGTTCCCCCGGATACACACGCACAACAAACACCGCTGCGATACACACACAAGTTGTGTAAATTCTGGTTTCTTATTATATCTATATTGAGGCTGAGAAGAACCTGCAATCCACGACCACACCTCCTCGCCGGAAGATTCACGCGTGTTTCCTAAACAAATTCGACAACTGTCCGTCTAAGTTTGGTAAACGCACAGCCGCGATTGAACTGCAATCAATTCGAACCAATTACCAAAACCGAGCTCTGACTCTCCACTATAAATACCAGTCAAATCCCCCTTCAGAACTCGCTCATATTCTCTATTTACTCTCTAAAACTCGGTCGTCGGAAAAGCTCTGTTCCACCGGAGAACCACCGAAATCGTCGGAATCCACCCACCGGAATCGTGCCACCACCTCTGTTACGGTAGACCTCTTCTACTATTCTTTTTAAATTTCACCTAATTAACATCATATGCGGTCGATCACTAACAAAAATCAGAATGAATAAGAAAATCTATTCAGGCGGGTATAAGTTCTGGTTTAATTTTAAAATGAAGAAGACGAAGTGGGTTAAGTGTTTTTACGTAATTAAAACGAATGTTTCAAACGGGTTAGACACACAGTCCAGTGGTGGACTGTGTGCAAGCACAATATACACGTCCCTGGTTTGAATCCGCTCATGACCGCATAAATACACATAACCGTTTTATTTTGGATGAAAATATCAGTGGCAGTATGTATACAAATGTAATTAAAATCGGGTTAGACGCACAGTCCAGCGGTGGACTGTTTGCATTACACGTGAATGGTACCGAGTTCGACCCTTGTGCCTCACGACCCCCCCAATAAAATCCATTTTAAGACCAAATTCATAGTCCACATAATTTTAAGTAAAATATTCCGATTTAAGCGGGTTAGACACGTCCAACTGTTGGGCTGGGTGCAAAATAACACTGAGGTCGCGGGTTCGAGGCCGACCCTTCACACCGGTCTGATAATTTAAAAATGTTTTTAAATTAAATGATTTCTGAAATAAATAAATAAGGGTATAAGAATAATTGAAAACAGAATCCTTACGGGTTAGACACGTAGCTCAGTTGGAAGAGCTGCGTGCACGCAACCGCGAGGTCTTGAGTTCGAATCCTGTCACATGCATTCAATTTCGCACACAAACCTGGTCAGATCTGACAGTTTTTTTTTAAAAAATTAATTATATGTCTTATATCCTTATATTTTAGCAAAAAGTAATACATCAAAATATAACTTTGAAGGTTATAAAATCTCAACAAAATACCACAAAAATAACCTAAAAACCTAACCAAAAAGTAGTAAGTCCAAATATAATTTGTTTATATTTTTGTTATCGTATTATTATCTTAGATTAGTATTCGTTCGTCGATCAAATCCTTTCCTCGTGCGCTCTCTCTTCCACTCAAGAATACGCACCCCAGGTGAGTGAATCTCTACAAATTCCCGTTTTAATTACGTTTTGGGGTGTATCATATGTCGTACCAATCCTTTATTTTATCAAAACACTTGTGCTTATATCATTTTGTGATTAAATGTAAATTGTTTTGTTGTGTGGTTTATATATGGATTAAATTTATCATTTCAGTGCACTCATTTCATTAGGCCCATCAGTTCCTCGTGGGATACGGGTTGAGCATCAGGTGCCTCATTAGATCGGCTCCATTTGATTGAGCCTTGATCTCAGATACATCATCATTCGTGTTATATACTCATTCAATGTGGTTTGTGATTGGTTACATATATATATGTGCTACATGTGATTTATGCAAAATTTTCTTTAATAAACCAAAATAAGCATTTATTTAAATGTTTTATCAAAGGTTCACTCGCCAACTTTTGTTGACCCAAAATCTCCTATGTTTTACACATGATACAGGTGATCAAGTTGAGGAAAGAAACACTTAGGATGGCCTAGAAGAATAAACAAGTTATTGCTTTGGAACAAACATTTAGATTTTTTTTTATTTGTATTTGTATGAAAATTATGTTGGTATTTAAATTGTAATTCGATATAATAAATATGAAACTTCTTAGTAAATATCATGAGCTTTGGTGATAACCCAATCATACCCCATCTTTTATTCCGCTGCGGGTCGGGGTGTACAGATTGGTATCAGAGCTTGTGGCTATAGGGATATAGGATAGGTTATTAGACCCTTAGAGCCTATACTATAGTTGATTAAATTTAATTGTTTATGTGTTACATGCAAAAATTCATGATGTTTATATGTTTCATGTTTATTTTCACACCCAATATTATGCAAGCACTCTCACAAGTACATGTTAATATGCAATGTCATCATAGTTCATATCCTCATAACATGTCATATCTATGAAAGCACACCCTCACGATTTCCATGATTTTTGCAACGTTTTCGTATTTTTTCAAATCACATCAAAGTGAGTTTTCACGACGGGCATGTAGTAATGTAAGGGTACGAGTACCGGTAGTCGGAACGTCCTGTCTAGGCTTGGCATTCGTATAAATCCAAAATAAAGGACCAGTTTGCCTACCTGGGGACTAACGATGAGAGTACGAAAGGACCTATTAGGCCAAAGCATGTATACCAAACGTCGTGTGAGCTAACCCACTTTGAAGTTGTCATTGTGTCTACACCTGGACACCCTCCGACCATACATCTCGCAATCATGTTTTACGATTTTCATTCGGGTGGTGAAGTGTTAACCCGCCAACACCAATGTGAATCCTACAAGCCCAATAGTCATGGGGGCCCACATGACTACACAGCAATGGTATGGGGGACATTTGGAGGCCCAAACATGAGCAAACCCAAGACATCCGATGGATGTAGTTAAATTAATTTCAGTTATGTTGTTTTCATTTTTTTTATGACACATGACACCTAGGAAATTCTTGAACTCACAATCTCCCTATACATATTCCTGTAGATGTTTGCTAGGCAATTACGTGGAGATAGAAGGTCAGGGAAGTCAAACGAACGCTTGGCCACGCAAATTGCTAAACAAATGGCCGCAGTGCTTCCTGAAATCGTACTACAAGTTCAGCAAGCTCTCACCGCTAATCCCATCAACTCTCCCAACCAAGAAGACCAAAGCGGCGCCAACCCTCGTCCCAAAACCCCCAAATGCACCTACAAACACTCAGTCCTGCATCCCCAAAATATGAAGGGACTGAAGGTGTCACCGCTCTCCTTCACTGGTTTGAGGAGATGGAAAACACCTTTCTCAATTGCGACTGTCCCGAGGACCGCTAGGTACGTTTCACGACGGAAGATTGTTTGGGGTAGCCCTTACCTGGTGGAACACGGAAAAGGGTAAGCGAGGTGTTGAAGATGCCATGGCCTTAACATGGGAAGAGTTAAGGGAAATCATGACGAACGCTTCTATCCAAGAAGCGAAATCAAAAAGCTAGAAGACGAGTTTCACGCATTCAAACAAAAGGAAGGAGACCACACTTCATACAATAAGAGATTTCTCGAGTTGAACCAGATGATCCCCAATCTGTTCACCCCATTATACCGTCTAGTCGAACATTACATTCGAGGCATCCCTCAAAAATCCAAGATTCGATTTTAAGCACTTCGCCTGCAACACTTGAAGCCGCAATGGAGTTAGCTAAGGAACTCACTGAAAATCGCATTCGAAACGGCAAATTCAAAGTTGAGAAGAAGAAAACCCCAATGAGACCCCAACTCCAAACCACCCAGGTTCATCCTCGAAGTTTGCTGGTAAGAGGAAGCGAAATGGCAAGAATTTTGCTTGTCACCCAAACCAACCCTCCCATCACTACTGCCCCAATCACCCAAGATGCCCCTCCAGCCGCACCATTCAAAAGGCCATACACTGGCCCACACCCGAAGTGTAACCGTTGTCAATACCATCACCCTCCTGAAAACCCCTGCCAACATTGCACAAGTTGTGGCCGTGCGGGTCACACCATCCAAACCTGCCGTACCCTTCAGCGATTGAACCGCAGTCAACCTCCAACCCAAACCCAAAATCAAATAGTGGGCCAAGCCCAACAACCCTTACTTCTACCGCCTGCTCAACTCGCAGCCCAACTATACTACCAACCCAACTACCCCATGATGCAACCCATGCGAGCCTTTTTCAATTGTGGGGACCCAAACCATTTCAGGAACACCTGCCCATGCCTAGTGAACATCATCCGTGCCCAAGCTCAAGAAACCCGGTAACAGTAACCAAGCTCCTCCACCTGCTAGAGGAAGAGCTTTCAATATCAATGCCAACCAAGCCAGGGCTGACAACAATGTGGTCAACGTACGTTTCTCATAAATGGTAGTTATGCATCCATATTATTCGATACTGGTGCGGATAAGAGCTTTGTGTCTTTAGAATTCGAATCTATCCTCGACCAACCTCGTGATAATCTCGTTGAATCTCTGACGGTGGAAGTTGCTGACGGAAAACCCACCTCATTAAATTCTATTATACGTGATTGTACTCTCACCCTAAATGATCACGATTTTCAATTGATCTCATTCCTATGAAATTGGGAAGTTTCGATGTTATCATCGGCATGGACTGGCTCAGCCAGCATCACGCTGAAGTGGTGTACCATGAAAAATTCATAAGTATTCCTCTCGCCGACGGTCAGACACTACGTAGCTTTGGGGAAACCCCTTCGAAAGGACTCAAATTGATGTCCTGCCTTCAAGCCCGAAGTTATCTTCGCAAGAACTACGTCGCATTTCTAGCTCACGTCGTCAAGAAGGGAGGCAAGGAGAGGAAGCTCGAAGATATCCCAATTGTGAAAGAATTCCCGCAAGTTTTTCCCGACGACGTTTCAGGACTTCCTCCTGTGAGAGAAGTCGAATTTCGAATCGATCTTGTGCCTGGCGCTACACCGGTCGCAAAATCTCCTTATAGGTTAGCCCCATCCGAGATACAAGAGTTGGCCAGTCAACTGCAAGAGTTGACTGACAAAGGATTCATACGTCCTAGCTTATCGCCTTGGGGTGCGCCTGTTCTTTTTGTGAAGAAGAAAGATGGAACCTTTCGCATTGTGCATTGATTATAGAAAACTCAACAAGTTGACGGTTAAGAATCGCTATCCACTGCCTCGTATTGATGACCTTCTAGACCAACTTCAAGGCGCCACCTGTTTTTCCAAAATGACTTCGTTCTGGTTATCATCAGCTTAGAGTGCGCGAAGAAGATATCCCAAAAACCGCCTTCAGAACTCGCTAGGGTCATTACGAGTTCATGGTTATGCCCTTCGGTTTAACCAAGCCCCCGCTGTCTTCATGGACTTAATGAATAGGGTATGCAAACCCTACCTCGACCTTTTCGTCATAGTCTTCATCGACGATATTCTTATCTACTCCAAGTCAAAATCCGATCATGAGCGACACCTTCGACTCATTCTTACACTCTTAAGGACTGAAAAGCTTTATGCTAAGTTCTCAAAATGCGAATTCTGATTAGGAGAAGTACAATTCTTGGTCATGTCGTCAATGAAAAGGGATTCATGTCGATCCTTCAAAAATCAAGGCAGTACAAGAATGGCAAGCGCCACGTACCCCTACCGAAGTTAGGTCATTTCTGCTTGGCTGGTTACTACCGACGCTTCATTGCCAATTTTTCCCGTATCGCCGTTCCGCTCACGGCCTTGACTCACAAAGGAAAACCCTTCATTTGGGGACCTAAGCAAGAGGTGGCCTTCCAAACTTTAAAGCGAAGGCTTTGTGACGCACCTTTCCTTACACTCCCTGAGGGTTGCGATGACTTTGTGGTTTATTGCGACGCATCAGGGCAAGGTCTAGGCTGTGTATTGATGCAAAGAGGAAAGGTGATAGCCTATGCCTCTAGGCAACTCAAAGTTCATGAGAAAAATTACACCACCCACGACCTGGAACTTGGAGCCGTCGTGTTCGCTCTCAAGATATGGAGACATTACCTCTACGGTACCAAGTGTGAAATATACACTGACCACAAGAGTCTCCAACATTTCTTCAACCAGAAAGAGATGAATATGAGACAACGGAGATGGGTCGAACTTTTAACGATTACGACTGCAAAATTCGGTACCATCCTGGCAAGGCAAACGTGGTGGCCGATGCGCTCAGTCGAAAAGGATATGCGAACTCTATTCGTCTTCTATGTTCGCAAATCATAACCGACATCAAAATCGAATCCGGGCAGCTCAACATGTTTCTGTGACGGAAAATGACGTACGCGATGAGCTGTCATGTGGAGCTGAACTCAAAATTGAAACCAAATCCGACGGTATTCTATACTATTTAAACCGCATATGGATTCCTGATCGCGACAACCTTCGTGATTTCCTCATGAATGAGGCACACAAAACACAATACTCTGTACACCCAGGAGCCGATAAGATGTATCAAGACCTACGATACACCTACTGGTGGCCTGGCATGAAAAATGATATCACTGTTTTTGTTTCCAAGTGCCTTACCTGTTCCAAAGTAAAAGCTGAACATCAAAGACCTTCAGGACTTCTAGTCCAACCCGAAATACATGTATGGAAGTGGGAAAACATAACCATGGACTTCATTACCGGGTTAGCTCGCACCTCCAGTGGGTATGACACCATATGGGTAATAATCGATCGTCTTACAAAATCACTCATTTCATTCCGATTCGCAAGGACTTCAAGAACGAGAAGTTAGCTCGTATCTACATCAGCGAGATCGTAAGCCGTCATGGTGTACCGTTAAGCATCATTTCAGATCGTGATGGTCGTTTCACTTCACGAACATTGCGAGCCGTACAAACCGCTTTGGGTACACGGTTAGACCTCAATACCGCCTTTCACCCTCAAACTGATGGTCAATCTGAACGCACCATCCAAACCCTTGAAGACATGCTTCGAGCATGTGTCATAGACTTCAAAGGGAACTAGGACGCTCATCTACTGTTAGTCGAGTTTTCGTACAACAATAGCTATCATTCAAGTATCGGCATGGCTCCTTTCGAAGCTTTATACGGTCGTAAATGCCGATCTCCAGTATGTTGGCACGAAATTGGTGAAGCGCAAATCACCGGACCTGAATTGATTCAAGAAACAACCGACAAATCCTTCAAATTCGAAACAATCTTCTAGCGGCTCAAAGTCGTCAAAAGAGTTATGCTGACAAACGACGAAAGCCCTTGGAGTTTGACATTGGTGATCAAGTACTTTTAAAAGTATCACCGTGGAAGGGAGTAGTTCGTTTTGGTCCAGAAGGGCAACCTAGCACCACGCTACGTAGGACCTTTCAAGATACTCGAAAAAGTAGGTCCTTAGCATACAAGCTTGACCTACCAGAAGAGCTTAACAGAATTCATCCCACATTCCACGTATCAAACTTGAAAAAGTGCCTCGCCGACGAAAACCTCCATATTCCTCTAGAAGACATTCAAGTCGATGAATCGATGCACTTCGTTGAAAGACCAGTGGAAATCATGGATTCACTGAGAAGCGTTTAAGGCGAAGTCGTATTCCAATCGTCAGGGTGCGTTGGGAGTCAAAAAGAGGACCGAGTTTACTTGGGAACGTGAAGACTCAATGCGCGAGAAATACCGCATCTCTTTCCAGTTACAACCACTACTTAAATTTCGGGACGAAATTTCTAAAAGTAGGGGATACTGTAACATTTGTGTAAATCGGGTTTCGAAAACCCGCCTCTTTTATCAATCAAAGAATATTTGTTTACGTGTTTAGTTATTTATTTATATATAATGATTAAATTAAATGTTTAAAAATAAATTTATAAATAAAATTTAAAGATTTAATCCATTAATTAAGAAACACAAATCAACTAATAAATAATTATTTATAATAATAAAAACAACTAAGGAAAAGCGGTTTTAAAAATAAATGGGTGAACCGGGAGTCGAACTCGGGTTCCCCCGGATAAACACGCACAACAAACACGCTGTGATACACACACAAGTTGTGTAAATTCTGGTTTCTTATTATATCTATATTGAGGCTGAGAAGAACCTGCAATCCACGACCACACCTCCTCGCCGGAAGATTCATGCGTGTTTCCTAAACAAATTCGACAACTGTCCGTCTAAGTTTGGTAAACGCACAGCCGCGATTGAACTGGCAATCAATTCGAACCAATTACCAAAACCGAGCTCTCGACTCTCCACTATAAATACCAGTCGAATCCCCCTTCAGAAATCGCTCATATTCTCGATTTACTCTCTAAAACTCGGTCGTCGGAAAAGCTCTGTTCCACTGGAGAACCACCGAAATCGTCGGAATCCACCCACCGGAATCGTGCCGCCACCTCTGTTACGGTAGACCTCTTCTACTATTCTTTTTAAATTTCACCTAATTAACATCATATGCGGTCGATCACTAACAAAAATCATAATGAATAAGAAAATCTATTCAGGCGGGTATAAGTTCTGGTTTAATTTTAAAATGAAGAAGACGAAGTGGGTTAAGTGTTTTTACGTAATTAAAACAAATGTTTCAAACGGGTTAGACACACAGTCCAGTGGTCGATCACAGTATGTATACAAATTTAATTAAAATCGGTTTTTAATTGGTTAGACGCACAGTCCAGCGGTGGACTGTGTGCATTACACGCGAATGGTACCGAGTTCGACCCTTGTGCCTCACTGACCCCCCACCCCCGAAATAAAATCCATTTTTAAGACCAAATTTCATTGACGCACAGTAAGTTGTTAAGT
This sequence comes from Scalesia atractyloides, assembly GCA_947069175.1. NCBI lineage: Eukaryota > Viridiplantae > Streptophyta > Magnoliopsida > Asterales > Asteraceae > Scalesia > Scalesia atractyloides. Next base: position 29,197,775 of record CAMTDV010000021.1, read on the forward strand.
ATAATAATATTCCGATATTAGGCGGGTTAGACACCCAGCCCAACTGGTTGGGCTGGGTGCAAAATAACACTGAGGTCGCGGGTTCGAGGCCGACCCTTCACACCGGTCCGAAAATTTAAAAATGTTTTTAAATTAAATGATTTCTGAATAAATAAATAAGGGTATAAGAATAATTGAAAACAGAATCCTTACGGGTTAGACACGTAGCTCAGTTGGAAGAGCTGCGTGCACGCAACCACGAGGTCTCGGTTCGAATCCTGTCACATGCATTCAATTTTGCATACAAACCCGGTCAGATCTGACAGTTTTTTTTTTTTTAAAATTAATTATATGTCCTATATCCTTAATTTTAGCAAAAAGTAATACATCAAAATATAACTTTGAAGGTTATAAAATCTCAACAAAATACCACAAAAATAACCTAAAACCTAACCAAAAAGTAGTAAGTCCAAATATTAATTTGTTTAAATTTTTGTTATCGTATTATTATCTTAGGTTAGTATTCGTTGTCGATCAAATCCTTTCCTCGTGCGCTCTCTCTTCCACTCAAGAATACGCACCAAGGTGAGTGAATCTCTACAAATTCCCGTTTTAATTACGTTTTGGGGTGTATCATGTGTCGTACCAATCCTTTATTTTATCAAAACACTTGTGCTTATATCATTTTGTGATTAAATGTAAATTGTTTGTTGTGTGGTTATATATGGATTAAATTTATCATTTCAGTGCACTCATTTCATTAGGCCCATCAGTTCCTCCTGGGATACGGGTTGAGCATCAGGTGCCTCATTAGATCGGCTCCGTTTGATTGAGCCTTGATCTCAGATACATCATCATTCGTGTTATATACTCATTCAATGTGGTTTGTGATTGGTTACATATATATATTTGCTCACATGTGATTTATGCACAATTTTCTTTAATAAACCAAAATAAGCATTTATTTAAATGTTTTATCAAAGGTTCACTCGCCAACTTTTGTTGACCAAAATCTCCTCTATTTTACACATGATACAGTTGATCAAGTTGAGGAAAGAAACACTTAAGATGGCCTAGAAGAATAAACAAGTTATTGCTTTGGAACAAACATTTAGATTTTTTTTTATTTGTATTTGTATGAAAATTATGTTGGATATTTAAATTGTAATTCGAATATAATATATATGAAGCTTCTTAGTAAATATCATGAACTTTGGTGATAACCCAATCATGCCCCGTCTTTTATTCCGCTGCGGGTCGGGGTGTGACATGAATCTTAGAGCCCTAATATATATATGAAATTTAAATCAAAATATGAACAAAATACAAATAATAATAGAGAAATCTAAGAGTTTGAAACAGGACTAAAATAAATTTCATACTTTGAAAACCCTAATTCGGACTTAGCACACAGTTCTAAACAGTTTTCATGTAGACCAAGGTGAAGAAAGAAAATACCTTCTCGTCAAGCAAGATCAGAACCATCCTAAATGACCAAGACCATTTTCGTATGATCCGAGCCTTTAAGTTCCACATATCTTTGGCTGGATTCAAATCATGGATGAAACTTACTGACAGTGACGAACCTCCATCTTCAACCTGCTTTGATTCGACATTCTATGTGTGTGGATTGTGGGATTACAGATCTAAAGAAATGCCCTAATTTTTGGCAGGGGAATGGAAGGAGAGAAATTATGGTGGAAGGTTGGAAATGAGAGGTTTTGTAGAGAGATGTATGGAGGAATTGGAAATCAGAGGTTTTCTAATAATGGTACTTGGTCTGATATATTAATTGCACATATCTCTTCCCTATGAAAATTCAAATTTCCCTCTCATTTTTTAATCAGTATCCTTATCCTTATTCTCACTAATATAATATAAATATCCTTATTTTATTAATTTTTGGAGAACTTATTTCACTAATTATGACATCACCGAGATCCTACGTGGCATATTCCATTGAGCAACACCTAAGCAAAATGATGTCACATGTTCTCCTCCTCTTATAGAGAGTAAGATTTTGTGGGGGATTTTATTTAGGGATGGCAAAAAAGCCCAAGCCCAACGGGTATACCCGAAACCCGAAATATATGGGCCGGGTATACCTGAAGCCCGACGGGGTATGGGTCGGGTATTGGCTTAAAAGTATAAAAAATCGGGTATGGGTATGGGATTTAGTGATACCTGCCCAATACCCGGCCCGTTTACCCGAATTATACCCGAAAACTATATAAATTAAATTTAGTTTTCTATTTATATAAACTTTAATACATACAATTATTTCATTATTCAAGATTTTGCTCTTTGTTTGTTATCAAGACTTTAACATACACATACAAGATTTTATGTTTAGTTATGTTGTTTTTATCCAAAGTAGTAGTACATTAATTAGTTAATTATATAGATATTTTTTCAAATATGCATTTTAATAGGATATGTAAGTATGTTATTGGTTATATTTTCCTTTATTGTATTTATTAAAATAGTAAATTATATAAACATTAGAGTAGAAAATGCATACGAGAGTCTCAATGGTATTTATAACAAATTAACGCGGGTATACCCGATTAACCCGATGGGTAAGTAGCCGATATATACCCGACGGGTATGGGCCAAAGAATTACAACCGGTACAGGCTTGGGATTACCAATACCCGGCCCAAACCGGGCCCATTGCCATTCCTAATTTTATTAGCAACCCTTTTGATGTTTCAATAAGGATCGTATAGGCTTATACGATTCATATAAATTAGGGTTTACTTTTGGAGCATGACAGATTGATAAGGTTTGTCTTTGTCTACTTTTTGTCTGGGTATAGTACGAATCGTATAGACCTATACGATCCATATTATACCCCAGTTTTTTTAGGTGAAAGTTGGTGTTTTTGGTGTGTTCATTGGTGTGTTGTTTATTTATTGTTTTTATATATTTTGTAATTTGTTTTATATTTATATCGTTACGTGACGTATCTTATTTGTATGAGAATTTATCGCTCTGTATCATATTTGTATTTTGTATTATATTTTTATTCGTGTCGTGTCTTATTATTCGTATTTGTATTTTGTATGGCAATCTATCGCTCTGTATCGTATCGTATATATATTTTGTATTATATTTTTATCGTGTCATATCGTATTGTATTTGTGTCTTATCGTATCGTGACGCGTCATAATTGTTTTATATATTATACATAACCAAACTATGGGATCTAAACATGTAAATAAACATCACAAATATAAAAAATCTGAAAGCTGCAAATTTAACTATATAATTCGTTTGTTTGTACATGACATAATACAAAATACAAAAAAAGTCAAATACAAAATATTGTTTATACATGACATAATACAAAATATAAAAAAAAAGTCAAAATACAAAATACATAAAAAGTCAAAATACAAAAAACATAACACACTACACTAAAGCGTCAGATCGGGACCCTAGATCGGGACGCTGAGGATCCTGAGTGGTGCCCGACTGCCCCGGGTCCTAAGTGGTGCGCTCCTGACCCGGTGGTGTCGACATTGGTAAGGGGCTCCGACCAGGATCCCGAGGCGCTTGAATATCGCCCTGTATGGCCCGCAACAAAAGGGCCTCAGTACGGGCGTGATGGGCATCAATCCACGCTTGTAACCGATGCTCATCTGCTATAACGCAAGCGTGAAAGCCAGAGGCAACTGGTCATACAGGACGTACTGAGGGTACCGAGACACCCCGTTCAACGGTTGCACCAGTGGCGGCGGAGAGAGCTCTCGGTCGACCGGAGCGACCAAAGGCTTAGCGTGGTCGTCAACATCGGTATCGTCATCGTCGTCGGTCGAACTGGTCATGCGGGCATGTTGTCTTGTCTTACATGGACAATGACGGTTATACAAGGTTTGCAAATACAAAGTTTTCAAATGACACGCCGAGGAAAATGGTTTATTACGTTTTTTCAACATTATTTAAACCGGTTATCAAAGAGATTTATTTTAGTCTTTTCAAACAAACTATGAACTCACAAGCTTTATATGACTTTTTAGCATGTTCTTTTTCAGGTTTCACATACGAAATATGGCACGGTTGGAAAAGTGAACCCTTCAGGGATCGAGTACCTTAGCGGCGTTCAACTTACTAGAAGTCTTAGCACTATACTTCCGTTGCGAATGAAGATACCAATTGGATCACCCCGGGTTTTACGGGTGTGACATCGTGGGTGGTGGATGGTGGTGGTGGTGGTGGAGGAGATTTTTAATCCTCTGTAGACCTTAGAAGATCTTAAAAGTGGTTGGGACATGTATGCACCAAGAAGAGCTCACGTTGACGTTTTTTAATGAAACGTCTTCAAGAAAAAATAGTCTACAGATACAGGTACACAAGTATGAGTGGATTGAAGGTTGAAGACATATAGGATGTGTCTAAGTAATAAAAAATGGATTTTTGTTCATGATTTATATCTTTAAATATTACATGAATTTTGTTGAATATCTCTATGTTATATGTGACAAATTTAATTTGGATGTTTTAAATATTTAAACTTATAATAGTTGTCATAAGCTATGGACAAATCATCATGCCCATACTAATCCGCCACGGGTCAGGGTTTATTATTTTTATATGATTTACTTACGTCACGCATGCACACACCTTATATTGTATATGAATATTACATATTCTAATATTATTTCTTTCCTATTTCCATTTATCTAAAGTTTTAAAGTGAGTTATTTCCTTTATGTATTTTAATTATTCTTGGACTTTATTGTATTTCATTCTCGAGTTTCTATAATCACTCAACTATTTTCATATTCAATGGATTCGTTTACCCTTGGATTTTTATTTATTTTATTTTGAAGCTTGATTTTCATTTGAGATTTCAATCTCGTCAAAGTGAGTTCTTGCTATGGGCGTGTAGTAACTGGAAGGTTAAGTACTGGTAGTCGGGATGTCCTGTCTAGGCTGGCTTCGTATAAATCTAATTATGGGATCAGTTTGCCTATCTGGGGACTAACGATGAGAGTACCAAAACCTATTAGGCAAAAGCATGTCACACCAAACGTCATGTGAACTAACACTTTGATATGTCAAACGTGTCCATGTTAATTCGTGGATGCTATCCAAACACATCATTTTACAACACCCCAACTCGAGTCATTTATTAATTCACGATTTCTTTTGGGTTAAGTTGTAGTCAATGGCTAAACATATGCGGACCATGCGAAAGCTCGGTAATTGCAGATGCACATGAAATTACGAATGTGATGCACGGAAGTCATACTAAACCTTACGATGTGCCAAACTTATGAAATTTCAATATTTTATGTTGAAATATTGTTTCATCATAAGTATTATTATGTCATCGTCTTCCATGTGGTGATTACAACGTTTCATTTTTACCACCGGAATTACATCTTTAATATTCCACAAGATTCTAATAATTTATAAATAAATCCAATGTTTTTAGGGCTGGCCCGGCCGGTCGGACCGGCCCTGCCGGGAACCGCCTCTCGGTTCTCTCACTCTGGTCGTTTGCGCATCGACCCGGGGGTTCGGCCGGAACCGGGTGGTTCAACCGTAGAACCGGTGAAGGGGTCAGACCGGTACTATGTATTTTTTTCCTCAGATTTTGCCCTAAAATCTCTATATCCCGTAGATGAGCATCTGAATATCGTTTTTCTCATGAAGTAATGTCCAACCAATAGATATTGAAGACAAATGAAAGATGGAGAAACTTGAAAATTTTGTTAAAGAAAACCCTTCATCTGTTACTTTTAGATGAGAAGAAGAACAAAGGTCAAGGGGAGAGAGACTTGAGATAACATAGAAGAGGGAAAGATGAGAGACAAAAATGTGCATCGGGATACCAATTATAAATCAATATCTTTTTTCCATAAATTACACCAGTATCCAACTTAAACTTCATTATTTTATATTACTTATATGGGAAGAGGATCAAATAGGAAGTATGTCTTGGGTAGGAAGGATAGGAAGTAATCTTAGCCGTTCATCTGGAAAAGTAGAAATACAAGTGGGAAGGGTATTTTAGTTAATCTTCTTTTATCTATTCTTTTCATTTCTCTTCTCTGTATCTTCAAAACCCACCATCTTCAACATTTCATTCCTTTTCTCTCTCTAGAATTACTACATCACGGTGCAAATTTTCTTCATCAATGAATGGTTCGAGCACTCAATCAACGTGTTTTTCGATTTTTTGAAGAAAACCCAGTTTATGTTTCTATAATTTCTCGTTTTTTTCAATTTAACATGATGCGATGGAAGATGAGATTTCTGTTAAAACAGGTACTCCTCTTCTCAAATTTCTCAAACATTTTTGAATTCAAAGTGAAGATATCTCTGATTCTACTCTTTCTTTTGATGTATCCATGCGTTTGGGCAACATCATTAGTTCCAATTTCATTGAGAAATCATTAATAAAAAGTTGCATACCAGGTGTTTGACAAAATGTCTCAAAGAAAAATTACAAAATATCTTTCAGTATAGACTTTTATTTAAAATAGTGTTTTACAAAAGATTGAAAAAAATACACTTTTGGGTATTTTTTGGTCCATTGCGTTTTACAAAATAATAAAAAAACACGGGTTTTTATCTATTGCGTTTTACAAAAGAATGAAAAAACACACTTTTTTGGTGTTTTTTGTCCATTGCGTTTTACAAAATAATGAAAAAAACTGTTTTTTATCCATTGCGTTTTACAAAAGAATGAAAAACACACTTTTTGGGTGTTTTTTGTCCATTGCGTTTTACAAAATAATGAAAAAAAATTGTTTTTTATCCATTGCGTTTTACAAAAGAATGAAAAAACACACTTTTTGGGTGTTTTTTGTCCATTGCGTTTTACAAAATAATGAAAAAAAACTGTTTTTTATCCATTGCGTCTTACAAAAAACACTTTTCTTTTGTGATTTTAGTTCATTGCGTTTTAAAAAGTACACTTTTATATTTTTAGTCAATTGCGTTTTAGAAATAAACTTTAATTTGTGTTTTAATTATGTTTTTTAGATAAAAAAGCATTGTGTTTTATGATGGTTTGTTGAACTTGAAATGAAACTATATGTAATAATGTTGGAAATTAAGTTGTTTGAATGGATGTCCAAAAAGGTAAACCACTTGTCCCACATTGGTGTGGAGACAAAGTATAAGGTTATTTATAAGGTGAAACCTTTGCATAACCAACATAACTTTATGACATGTTTTAGCATAAGTCCTACGCGCGGGTGCGCAGGGGGGTGCAAATTGGAACCGGAATTTAGTCGAACTCGTGTGCACCGCACGTCTGCGGACACGAATGCATTTCTGAAAACCCGGGCCCACGTGTTGCTGGTTTTGCGCTGTAAAACAAACAGTCGCGTTTGCGTTTTTTAACTGTTTTACAGATTCAGTAACAGATAGATGCTGCGTTTTACAGATTTGTCAGTAACAAACAGTTGCGTTGCGTTTTACAGATTCAGTAACAGATGTTGCGTTTTACATAGAAATTTTAACTGTCAGCGTTTTACAGATTCAGTAACAGATGCGTTTTTTAATTGTCAGTCACAGTTACAGATCGCTGCGCTTTATAACTGTCTGTTAGCTTTTGCACTGAGTTTTGATAACTGTTGCGTCTTACAGATAACTGTGGTTTTTTTCCTTTTGCGTTTTACAAATCACTTACAGATCGTTGGTTTGATTGTAGACTGTTTTGGTTTGCTGCGTTTTTTAACGATCTTTTTGTGGGCTTTTTTCCATTGCGTTTTACGCAACTGGGTTTTCAAAAATATTTTTTCGAAATATAGCAATAGCATACTCGTTTTAAAGATAAAAAACGCTCGTTTTTTTGTGCAATTTTTATAAAAAAAATAATGTCGTATGAAAGAGTTATTAACGTTTAAAAATGAGGGGGAATTGGAGGAGAGAGAAACTATTACCTTGGATTGACTAGAATGCCCCTACAAAAACCCACGCGCCTCCTCTTTTTGATTCAATTTAATTCATTTAATTTTAACCCTTGATTACTAAATGGATGGACATGATTACTTTCTATCATTCCTAGTGATAGAAACTTTCTATTATATCCTAACCCTACTTATATGTTTTAATATGCACGAGACAAAATCATTTATAAACAGTAACATTTCTCATATATATTTTTCAGTTGTAACTAACTTAAAGCTCATATATATTTTTCAGTTGTAACTAACTTAAAGTATTAGAGTATATCTTTACTTTTAGTTTTAAATTATATATGATGTCCTTCGGTTCGACCGGTTGAACCGGTCCAACCAATGAACTAGTAAAGCATCCGGTTCATTGTCCGAGTTTCTATAATCACTCAATCATTTTCATATTTAATGGATTTCGCTTACCCTTGGATTTTTATTTATTTTATTTTGAGGCTTGATTTTCATTTGAGATTTCAATCTCATCGAAGTGAGTTCTTGTTATGGGCATGTAGTAACTGGAAGGGTTAAGTACTGGTAGTTGGGATGTCCTGTCTAGACTGACATTTGTATAAATCCAACTATGGGACCGGTTGTCTACCTGGGGACTAACGATGAGAGTATCAATACCTATTAGGCCAAAGCATGTCACACCAAACATCATATGAACTAACACTTTGATACGTCAAACGTGTCCATGTTAATTTGTGGATGCTATCCAAACACATCATTTTACAACACCCCAATTAGTTCATGATTTCTTTTGGGTTAAGTTGTACGTCAACGGGTAAACATATGCGGACCATACGAGAGCTCGGTAATTGCAGATGCACACGAAATTACGAATGTAATGCACAAAAGTCATACTAAACCCTACGATGTGCCAAACCTATGAAATTTCAATATTTTATGTTGAAATATTGTTTCATCATAAGTATTATTATTTCATCGTCTTCCATGTGGTGATTACAGCGTTTCGTTTTTTACCACCGGAATTACATCTTTAATATTTCATGAGATTCTAATGATTTTCAAATAAATCACCATATCTTTTTGTATTTTGTCAACGTGTTACTTTTGCTACCCTTTGATACTCTATAATATTTTTCATGTGATTTGTATTATTGGATTATGGAATTTCCCCTAAAGTCCCATGATTGTTGATTCGTCTATGCATCTATTCTCGTTAGGAGTCGTACATCTTACTTACATTTGTCACTTGCAGATGCCTCATTATCGCCGTTGTCGTTGTCACCCAAAAATCTCTAACATCCGAATGGCAGGTTTAAAAGCTTAACATATGGCCACAGTTATTCCTACCATCGTTAGGTCAACGGATTAATAATCTAGTTTATAACTTATAAAAATAAAATAAACTATGTATATAGTTATATAAAAAGTATATATTTAAATCTAATTAAAGAGTAAAATGTCAAAATTGTCCCTGAGTTTAGTCATATTTGCTTGTTCTATCCACAATATTTTTTTTATGTATTTGAGTCTTCTAGGTTTGCATTTTATTGCATTATCATTCAAATCACTATGTCAGTTCGTATAGAATTTTAAAATTACCCGTATCAAATTCATAATACAAAGAAAGAACCGGAAGATTAAGAGAGTAAAATATAATTAAGAATTATTTTGTACAAGTATTAGTTACAAGTAACAATATTTGATAAAATCCACCTTACAGATAAGTAATTTTATTTTTATAGAACTATATACATAGTTTATTTTATTTTTATAAATTATAAACTAAATTTTAAATCCATATATGTTTAAAAGAGAGATTGAAAATATTTTCTATTTTACTATATATATACTGACTTCTAAATTAAAAATAAAGTTACTTGTCTATAATTTTACGTACAATTGGAAGGTTAAGAGAGTAAAATATAATTAAAGGTAACTAGGTTATCACCCGTGAATACTCACGGGTCGGACATTTAAATTTTATTAAACACAACTGTATATTTTAAAAAATGAAAAACATATGACGAATAAGGAATATTAGTTAAACGTTAACGTCTGAAAAATAAAAATACTAATCAAATATAAGAGAAAAAAACAAAGTCGACTAAAGGCTACACTTTGATTTTGAATGCAAAACATATAACTATCATGCTATAACCAAAAAATAATACTGTAACCATATTGTAAAATGAATAAAATATAAATATAAATTTTAAAATCAAATATTTTGAAATTTTATGTTGGGGACATTAAACGAAAAATTTGACATCTTGAAATGTAATTCTAAAAGTAATAAAAGATTTAAATGAAAAAATCAGCAATCTACATGTAATCTCTTGAAGCTGAAATTTTATTCTCTTAAAAGTCAAACTTTTCCCATAATCTAGTCTGTGCTTTATATTTCCTTTGTTTCTTGTTTTTCTTAATGGCAAAGGAAGCTTCTTATTAATCAAAACAAAAAAGAGACACAATCATAGCAAGATGCTAAAACCGGCAGCATATACAATAGAAAATAAGCAGGCAAACATTACATGAAAACTAACTACTCTAATTTGAAGCTTCTCTGGTCCTTCCACAGTCTATACCTTGTTCGGACTTCAAATAGATGATGAAGTTGCTCACGGTCTTGGGTTCTATGTGGTGGTAACATTTTGTACACCCCATTAACTTGCTTCCTAAAACCACCATTTCTGCGCTTTCTGGCACCATTTCCCGCGGTTTGAATTCTATTCTTTGGCTACAATCTCTTATCAACATCACCATTAATTTTAGCAATTTCTTGATACATTCCTTCATTAACTATCAAATAATTTCTTAAAGCTGCATAGCTTCTCTCACTACACTCAATTTAGTAAACCAAAAGCACAAAAATTGTGAGTAGTAATTAAAAAAGACTTATAACACACTTACACGGGTAAGTGCAAAAGCACGAGCCAAGTTAGTCGACATCATAAGCATTGCACACTTCTCTTGCCCAACACTAAATAGATGTGACATTGTACTTGCAATTTAAATTACTTATCTATAAAACTAAATCTTGTTTGACTTTCAGAAGTCAAAAGTCAAAGATGCTTACTAATCAACTATTAAAATCTGAAGAGCGGATCTGGTGGAAGCAACCGCATCATTGCTGCCAAATTGATCACACCAACGCCAATGACGGAAACAATTAGGTAACGCACGATGATAACTATTATATAATGAAATGATCAAAGTCAACTAATAAGAAACAAATCAAATCGGTCAAACAAGTTTGAAATCATCCAAACTTTATTTTTAAGACAAAAAAAACTTTTAAATGAGTTCTTAAGAAAACTATATTATCATAAGAACACATACCACGATTATGATACTCTTGGAACTGTTTAAACATAGTTACTTGAAGGCTTTCAGGAAGTAGACAACCACATAGAGCACCTGAAATAAAATGGCAAAAAAAAAACCCAAAAAAAAAAGTTCATCAAGAGAAAATGAAAGATTTGACTTCTCAAATTAAAGCCCTTGATAAATTAATAAAAAAATAGCATGCACGTGTCTGTGTGTCACAAGTGTATAATCTAAGGTTTGTGTTTTTTCTGTACAATTCGAAACGGACTAAGCCGGACTGACCTAAAACCTTTGTCAAGATTTTTACCCTGTTTAATAAAAAATAGGTAGTATCATACATGATTTAGGAGGTTGGATGTAATATAAGGATCCATTATACGCGTTTTTACACGTAAAGTTTAACAATTTTTGGTCGGCTTGAGCCAAGAACATATACTTGCAGTACAAAAATACAAACATTTAGATATAATTAAACAATAAAATCTCCTATGAAGAAACAAACGTCTAATAACAATAGTTTCTACATTGCCATAATTAATACATCTTGCTATTGCTGAGTAGTTTCTACATGACTATAAAAAAATTAGAACAAAAGTACCTTTCTTTCTTCCGATGTTTTAGTAAGTGCAACTTTCTCTAAACTTTGTTGCAATTCTAATGGATATTGTGCATCCTAAACATATACCTGCTTGTACAACACACAATTAAAAAAAGAAAAGTGTGTCAATATTTAAATTGTTTGAACCGAATTCTATCCCTATAATATAGCAGCCTACAAAAAATTCAACCCTAAACAAAAACTATAAACTATACAAACTTACAGTGTCCGAGTTTAGGCTTAGGATTAATGTCTTGTATTCACTAACTTCCGGCTAGAACTGGACTAAACAGACCAACTTGCACCTATTTTTAGAATAATATATGTAAGACCATATGAGTTAAGGTCCACCACCCCCAAAACACATAACACTTGAGCTTCACTATCTAATATTTAACACGTACATAATTTGCGAATATATTAAATGTTTGCAGGCACAACCCGCCCGACCTTTACGAAAAGATTATTCATTTTGACCTAAAACCCAACACACCAGATATGCTCAGACCAGGTTCAATGTGTGTATTGAAACACATTTCATCTTGTTCTGCCCTCCTCTTCAAAACCAGCTCTTTCATCCTGCTTGTTCTAAGTTTAATGAGCCTCTCAACCTCTTGTGATAACTGCCAAGAATAATGTTTTTATAATAGCATAACCAATAAAGATACAACAAAATTATTCAAACAAAAAATTAAGATATGGGTGAGCCTGTTGGATACGACTTTTGACAATCGAATAATGCATGTAAATGTTGAAAAGTGGTGCTTTTCTTCTCTTGTTGTGTCCATCCAATTCCAAAGTTCAAATAGAGATGTTAAAGTATCTTTTTGCTGTATAGTATTGTAAAAAATTATTATTTGTATTGAAGTAAAATTATAGAAACTGGGACTTTTATTCCTATCAAAATTATAACAAATGAACAAAAATACTATTTATGTCCCTAGCCCGTTACCAGCCCGACCCATCCATCTTGCCACCTAGTGGTAATGCATACTTTTCTCCCATCAATTTACAATGAAAACTTGAACTAATGAAGGATCAAAGGGTTGAACAATACCTTCTAAAACCGGACTTTTCTCTCATCCAACCAAAGAAGGCAGAACATAAATGCACCTCGTTCACATACGCCAAAACTTTCTGGATACCTTAGACTGCAAGACAAACAATAGCCCGACGCACAAAATTAGCTCAAATTTGAATCGAAAAGGATAATGATAATAGTTAGCGATTGGCAATTCAGTTGTGGTTAAACGAACCTTATAAATATCATTGAAACTTTGTGTTTATAATTTACTGTAATCAAAATCAATTAATATTATGTTTCCAAAAGAAATTTAAAAAATGTGTAGAAAAAATCTAGTAGCAACATAATGATCAACTATATTAATTATTTACTATTAATGAATAATATATAATTAATATCATACAATTTAACATAATAACCTATGATGTCAACTGGACGAATTTACTAAAACAAAATGACAAATAAAATATTGTTTCAATTAAAGAACTTTAACATACATGACTTGACTTCTCTATTAGTAATATATGAACTTTGGCCGTCAAAACAAAATGCCCCCTATACTTCTACTAAATGACTTCTTCCAGCAGACTTGCTACCTTCCCTCTTCTAAAGCCTTGAGCTTGAGACTGAATTTTTCCTAACAGACAGCTGTCTTTCATAAAAACAACAAATCTGCTCGGAAAGTCTTTAACGAATGTGATCGAATAAGTATACCTTGCCCTAATGAATGTCAGTTGGAAATGAGGTATGTCGTAGTCGTGTAGAAGCGTTTCTTATTGGATTGAATGCCCGTTATCTGCCTTAGCCATAGAGAAGAATTAAGAGAGACCGTCTTTTCCAATACCAAGTCCTAAAGAGAAGGGATTGATACCTCGCTTCTCACCCAAAGCTAGCATGTCTACTGTCCCATAGAAGGGGAATCAAGTTTTCTAATCCGCTGTGAAAGCTATTATCTCAGAAGGCATACGAAAAGCTATTGCACACCAGTATGATTTCTAATCCGCTGTGCCACCCCTTCTCGTCTATCTACCATCTTCGGCTATTATTACCCGTATCATATGCAAAATAACAAACACTTTCTCAAAATAAAAATTAGAACAACCAAAATCAAATACCAAACATATAGGTTTAGTTATTCTATTTTATTTTTTCGCATACGACATCAGAGGACAAATTAAAACTTGGATTCATTTCTTTTACACACTTACAATATTTCATCTGTTTATAACATTTTGTTTTACTATTGATGACACCAGCATTGTAAAATTGGTGAATGTTTAAACAAACGGAATTTTGATCTAAAAATGGAATCTTGCAAGAAACTAAACAATAAAACACCCATTTGTTCTTTTACATAACTTCATTCATGTACCACTTTATTTGGTTCTTGATGAAACCAAAACGGCAAACTGGTGCGTTTTATATACAAACGGAATCTTGATTTCTAAAAATGGAAAAGTGGAAAGAAACCATGTTAGGGTGAAGGGAGTGGTTACTTAATGGTATTAGTAAACTCCCAATTCACCAATCACATAGCGCCATGTCAAATCCCCTAATTAACTTACCTAATGCTCAAAAACGTTGGTGGTGGTTTACCTAATGGGGTTTAGGTAAACTATTTTTTTAAAGGAAAAATGTGTGATTGGTTGAGAAGGAATGGAGCCACCACACACCCCATCTCTCTCCCCCTTCCCTCCCTCTCACCGAATCGTGACCACTCATCAAAAATCACCCCCATTTCAATTCGGTAACATGAAATCAGTAAATAGGTTGGCAGTGGAGTGGGATTCGGTACCGAGTGGGTTACCGCCCCCACTCGTTCACCCTTATAAATAAATGAAATCTTGAAACATATTGATAACATAATGTTTCAAAATTATACACGGGTTAACCACGGATAACATGTATTATTTTTAGAGAAGTAAAAAAGTGAAATGAGCAAATGGGTCAAAGTATTGAGTTGCTTACAAATATCTAACTGGTATGCTCAACGTTCAACGTGTCCCGTTAAGCTATTATAAAAAAATATATCACAAACGCATTTATCAGTTAATACTAAAATTTGTTTTAGAAAGAATTAAATACCTTTGTTTCATGGTACTCCATTCTCCTATTATGGCTTGTGTTAGGATTTAGATCACACACACACGATCAATAAACGAAAGCAATAAGAAAAGTAGACACGAGATTTACGTGGTTCGGTCACAGTGTGTAACCTAAGTCCACGGGGACAACTAGGGTTTGTATTTTTATTGAGTGATCATGTTTACAAGTACAAGAGATATATTTATAGGCTAGAATTAGGGTTAGTCCCTTGCTAAACAAGTAACTAAACATCTGGGCCTAAAACACTTAAAGCCCATTAGGGTTAGGGCCGGCCGTACCCTTTCCCTTCTCTCTCTAATTCTTGCACTATCCAGCGTTCTAATAAAAACTCCAAATTCAAATTGCAAATAATGTATACAGTGTTTAAACTAATGAACCAATTTAAATACAATAGTAAATGGAAATTTACGTTGATACCATAAATACTTAGGAAACTCAGAACGATCCTACATTTTTTTCATCTGGCGTTCAAAATTTTGCAGTCACTACTATTTATTATCATACATTTTTTCCTCTTCGTCTGATAGTAAGATTATATTAATATAGCAGAATTTGTGGACAAACTAATCAAAAGTTTATATCTAAAGCTCATAAGAAAAAGGTTGAGACAAAGTTAACCTATAAAAACTCTCATTAGCATGACTTCCACAAATCATAATATACCCATAACAAAAGTCCAATCATTTACCTGCCATTTAGCGATGCAGAGGGCGATTTGTATATATTATGTCTTTTATATTCCATTGTGTAATGCATGAATCAGTATTTTCTGTAATGTAGATTCCATACTTGAACAACAAACCAATTAAAAAATTAAATAAACACACAGATCTGCAACAAAAACCCTAACCGAAAATTTTCAAAAATTAGATACCTGTAGGCCGATTCCTGGATTTCTTCTGCAGCACAAAAGAACCTTTCTCCCACCGTTTGAAATTCAACACCATATCTCAAAGTACTAATTGAGTTATTTGAGAAAACGTTATAAATATATATACAATTTAACTTACCCGATAACAAAAACTTGCAAATTAAATAGTAGCCAGCTACTCAAGAACACCATCTTCTTCATCATTAATCTTCTTTAAATCCTTAACAACTTTTTGAATTTCATGGCATGAAGCTCTATTAATCCAAACTAAATCTGAATAAGAAGTTTAAAAATAAAATCGAAAGATACCAATTTATGTGCTGGTGGAACCCTAGCCGCCGCCCTTTCGTCGTTGCGTTTAAACCAAAACCATCATAAGACCACCACTGGGGAAACCCTAAATCCACCATGTCGTTGTCATCGTTCTTTTTAGGCCCCACCATCACCATCTTCCTCATACTATGAAACAATCAAAATTTTAGAAAAAAAATGAGGCGATGAAAGGAATAAAAAGTATAAAATCCAGATCGACTACATAATCGACATACCTATCGGTTTGATTCTGGAATCATTTATCAGCCGATTCAAGCAAAAGTTCAGAGAAAAATGAGATGCAGCGTATGAAAGTTAGGGTTTCATTACAAAGGATAAACATTACAAAAATAAACATACCGATGTAGTGAACGATGATTAGAAGAACGAAGGGGATGAAGTTGTCTGTTTCGGTTAGGGTTTAGAGAGTACATCGATGAATGAGTGAGAGGCTAGGGTTTAGAAAAGTAATGTTGGTTATCGAGGATAATATATACGATCCAGATTATTGACCCAGATCCAAATTCCAACCCGATTTAGAAACGGATCCCGCGTGGAATTGTGTATATAGTGGCTTTGAGAATGGAATCCTTCCAAATTTACAATATACCTACCTCATAACATACCAAAAAACTCCGCGATCACATGCCACATAGTCCAAATCATCTTATTTATTAATATATATATAACATTTGATAAAATCCACCTTATAAAACACAAGGATTTTTATTTATACTTGATTAAACTAATAAGGTAAGTTACATTATTAGTTGTAAGATAGAAACTTATATTAAATTAGTACAAGGATTCCCAATAAATATTGGTACACTACTATTTGAACCCTTTGAATTTGCTAACAAACTCTTCAGCTGGCTTTAACTTGCTGCAAGCTCTAGTGAAACACAGGAAACCCACAGTAAAACAAAGAATAAACTGCCTACTTCTCCTGCATAGCAATAAAAAAAGAAGCATGAAACTCATTAAGTAAAACCGTTAATCACCCAATTTAAATGGTTTAGAACCAACCATGCCTAATGGAAACAATCTTGCACCCACGTCTTTCTAGCGAGCCGATCTAGGTAGACAGCCCTTTCTTGCACAAGCGTCTTCTTAGCGAACTGATATCGTTTCACAAACCTATGTGCTTTGTCATCCTTGAGTTTATTTGGGTGTAGGGCATTCCCCTGGAAACAAAATGCGTCAGATACTGCTTGAAGGGAAAAACTACTAACTCATTACTATCCTTGACTTTCATGAGCTAAACGAATAAACTTTGCAAGGCGGGTTGTGATTATTTCACGACGTTCCTCTATTTTAGGGTACTGAGCTCTGGCCCATTCGAGGACAAACCAGTAAACTGCATCTTCTGATGCCACCTGGAGATCGTCACTAGCTATAATTGCCTCCACATCAGCAAGTGGCAAGCTAAGAATCTCATCTTTAAACCTGCGATTATTAAGAAAGTTTTTAGATTATTCACTAATGATATTAAACATTTGTTTTGAGGGAACTTAATTACATGCTTATGTCTTTGTAATGGACAGCATAGAACTGCTTTGCCAAAACAGTCATTGGTCGAAATGCTTTAGCCATTAAAATAGTAGGAGGAATATCAAAATAATCAAGAAAGAATTGATGTGTCATGATCATTTGATTTCTTAATAAACAAATGAAATGTCTCGTGCATATAGAAACATCAAATTTGTCAGCAACCATTAGTACGTCAAATAGAGCAGGAGCAGTTGTAACTGTTAAATTGTTGCTATACATAAACTTCAGTAGTTCCATGAGACTAGCTTCCTCTGTTCAAAATCAGGAAGTAAAAGACCATTTATTATAATACAAAAAATAACAGATAAATTAGAAATTACTAGAGACCTGAAGCATTGATTCGCAAGCTTGGCATTGTGCCGAGTCTCTCAAGAGCTGCATGAAGAAACACTTACAAAATTAATAACAAAATAAATAAATCACCTTGTTGAAAAAATGAATAAAAGAAGTTGAATGAAGAAACACTGATAAAAGGAATAAAAAAAATGAAGAAACATGAGGTTAGAGTTCATGAGAAATCACCTTGTAGAAAAATGGACTTCTTGCGGCTAGAATTGGAGAGCTAATATGAACGGGTTTAACCCTTACTGCTTTTCAGAGTCCAGATTGAATCAGATATTGTAGAACCAATGCTTAAACTTATATCAAATGTAAATCAGAAAATAAGAGATAAAGGAGGTGATCAAAGGTTCCCTTCGGTTATATATTAAACATGTCAACCTGAACAAGATCCGTTTGGTTAAACGGACTGGGTTAGACAACCCATGACCTGGTTATTTCGTGTAATGTTTCAAATCACGTAAAAGAAATGTCACCCCTCGTCTAGTTCTTGTCCGAAACAGCCCTGATCAACCAAACAAAGGTCATGATTTTATTGGCTTCATGAAAAAAACTGATCGACCAGACAAAGATCATGATTTTACTAACATTCATGCAAAAAGAATATGAGGTTTTGATGGAAAATGATTTCCAACCCTTTTTATTTAAAATTAAGTGTTTCAATCTGTGCTTTTGGGGGTAATTCGAGTTTATTTACAATATAATAACTTTTGGTATAGAAGCATGAATACAACAACAACTATATCCAGTATAATCTCACCTATAGCGAAGCTATTGATAGGGTCTAGGGATGGTAGGATGTAGACAAGTCTGCTTCCATTGAGACCCAACTCCAAAACCATAAGTGTAGAAGCAGGAATAATGATTAATATTCCTTAAGAATCGACTTCGTTTGTACTATATTCCGGAATTTTCTAAGAATCAAATAATTAAAAACTTAACATAGTCCATACTTAATCATTGACATCTGATAAAAGTAGAACATAACATATTTAAAAGAAATCAGAAAATAAACAATAATCGGTACCTGATGGAGGCTGTATAAAAGATATAGATGCGAAGAAGACGATCGGAGTAATTGCTATCGTTGAACGCAAAAGAGTAGTCGACGTGGTCGCAGCCATCTTCAGGAGAATCCAAGATTAGCTTACTAGGATCGAACACTTGAAAATTCGATTTACTCATCGTAGTAGGAGATTTAAAACCCTAATGAATGAGTGAGGCAATATATATATAGGGTTCGGTGTAGACTATATATTATACATCTAGCATATATATTTGAATTAGATTAGAATTCCAGATGCTTATCCTTCATCCTTAACAGGATATATATATTAATTAAAATTAGCACTCCAGATGAACCTAAACTTCATAGAAAATTCACTATTAAGGAATCAATTCATTTCAACATTCCTTATCAACAAAATACACATGCCCCGATCCCAAAGGTCTTGTCTCAAACCGGCCCACTAACGACCTGAAACGTCTCACCCGCCCATGCTCGTCACGGTCCTATAACGTCTGGAACTGACCTGACCTGAAACTTATATAATTCTTAATAAAGAAAAGTGTTGGTATCATTCACATATCTGCTAAAGTCAATTATCTTGATTAATTTTCATGTGTTGATATAATTCAAAAATGCTACTTTTATGTTGTATGTATTGTTTTATTATGTGCTAATTTAACTTTCTTTAAGTGTTATGATCTGTTCTCACGGTTTGTAAGATAACTATGGTTGGTACTGTAACCAATCCCTGTATATAGATATTAACTATATGTGTGGGGATCGGAATAAAGTATTGTCTATGCTAAATTATAATCAAGATATTGGGTTTATATTAGGTGTAAACCATGCATATTATTACGTATGAGCCAATTATTGATAGTTTAGCATGAATATGGAGAATTTTGTAAAATCGAGTTTGATATCTTTATATGAAAGAAAAAGAAAAGATTATGAGTTAGAATAGATTTTGTAAAAAAAAAAAGGTGGTGTGGTCGTGATATAAATATATAGTCATAAATTAATTACGATATAAAAGATTATGAGTTGAATAAATTTTGTAAAAATTCTCCATGATATAATTTCCCATGGAAAGTATGCATGCATTGTGACCGGATGGTGAAACTGAAGGGTCAAAATGTGAGCTCTTTGGATGGTTAGACTATGACGTAAGATAAAAAAACCAAACGAGAGACTATGACGTAAGATAAATAGTAGGGGTGTGAATTTCTGACACGACCCGGAAACCCGACACGAACCTAACACGAAATTTGCGGGTTTAGGTTTCGTCTAAACGGGTTCAGGTCAGTTTCGGGTTGAACACGCGAACCCGTTTAGGTTTACGGGTCAGGTTCGGGTCAACCTGGTCGGGTTGGCGGGTTGACCCGTTTAACACATTTATACTATATTATATTTTTTTACAATATATTTTATCTCATAAATTAAATGGGGCGTGTATTTTATGCCATGATTATAACTTAAAAGGAGAAATTAACATAGTTTTTATAATTTAAATATGATATTATTATATACATTTGTGTTTTTTAAGTAATTTTTAATTTTAATATATTAGTTTTAGAAAAAAAATTAAAAAATTCGGGTTAAACGGGTCGTGTTCGGGTCAACCCACAAAACTTCGGGTCGTGTTCGGGTTCATATATATAATACGATTTTCGGGTTCGGGTTCGTGTAAAATTTTCGGGTTCGGGTTGGGTTGAACCCACCAACCCGCGAACACGACCCGTTTAGCATAGACCACACTAGAGAATTTCTTATGTACGAATTTACGAGTTTAGATGTCCATGGCTTTATAACCTAGTAGTATTCTAGGAGTTCTATTAGGTTTTAGGATCCATAGGTCTTGGGTTCTATTTTCATAATGGGGTTTTTCATATTTATTGGGTTTTCTCCTGAATTGTTGTATAGGCATTATGCCTAATGGAGATGGGTATGATCGGATAGTTCTGCTAATGGCACGATGATACTCCAGCAGTCCGTCAGTAATTCAAAATTGCAGTTTAATTTTTTTTTTACGAATTCAGATGGTATTACTGATCAGCTCATTAATTGAATGAGCAAACATAACCATCATATTTATTGTTATTATTATTATTATTATTATTATTATACTAAAAGAATACATCATGTTGATGTGGACACCAGTTTGAGCGGACAATTTCTTTTCTCCAATGCTCCTTTCTCACTACGCTACCTTCATACTCTCTCTCTCCAATCAATTCAGCCTTGCCAAAATTATGAATTCGTTCCCCTTCTCTTTCATCATTCTCACAATCTCCATTAATCTCCTTTTCAATTGTTGCTCTCAGTTTTGTTTTGAAGCATTGCAATATCACCACCCTCACTCACTCGATCTGTAACCCTAAATCCAACACGTGGGAGACGCACGGTAATGGCGGTCAAAGTCTTAACTCCGAGGAGTTAGTTATTGATAATCATTCGAAAAGGATGGCGAAATCGGAAACATTTGACGTCAGCCACCATGGAGGCGGCAACCAGAAACCACCGCAACCGCAGTCGAAATTGATCCGGTCCGGTGGGTCAGGGCGGCTGAGGAAGGAGTTGTATAGTGGATAATGTTCCAAAAGAAGTATTTTTTCCTAATTTCTTTTTCGATTGATTTCCTATTGTTATTCTGAATTAATTGGTTTCTGTGATATATATTGTTCAGACATGTGCCCATGTTATCAAATCATATATGAGGACCTTTATCATGCACATAAAGTGTTTGATGATATGTCAAGGAGAGGATATCATCCAGATGTTGTGACTTGCACAAAACTGATAAAAGGTTAGTGTATGAGAGGTAATGTAAGCGAGGTATAGAGATTAATTTTTAGTTTTATGATTCGATTTTAGTTATCTGCTATGTATAGTTTTAAATAGTTATCAAAAAGTCTTTCTAAAATAAGAGATTTTGATAGTTGTTTCAAACATAGCATGTTGTCACTTAACTTCTATATCACCCAACATCAAAATGCTTGTAGCTAACCGAGTTCGTAACAAATTTGTAATTAATTTTGTAATTATGAATGTATTCCCAGTTAAACTTTATGTTAATATATTAATTTTGAAGGTTATGACACTTCAGATTAGGGATGAGAATTTACGGTACAGTACCCATTTTCTCCGTTTTTCGATACCGGTACGGTATTGGTATTTACGGCTAAAACAACGGTAAACACCGATACCGTACCAATTTTCCCCTTTTTTCTGTACCGGTACTTTCGGTGCCAAATGGGTAACGTTCTCATCCCTAATTCAGATTCATCATAAACCCGACTCATATTGGCGATGTCACTGGGACAGGAAATTTATTGCTGATGTCACTTCTTCCTCCGATGCAGGCCATATAACTAAATTTGCTTCAATAGATTCCTTCGATTCGAAATGGTAAATAATTTTGTTATTAAACTTTAGATTCCTACAAATCTAAATATAGTGCTTTATATCTATTAAATTGTTTTTGTTGGTTGATATTTTTGCACTTAAATAAAAAAAATTGAACCATCACACTAGCATTTTATATTGCAAGCAAAAATATAAAATAAACTTTGCAAGAATGAGCAATTGTTGGTGTTACCTTTCTTTTCAACTGGGTCTTTTGAAAGAATTTTGAGCCATTAAGTAACTCCAAAAACACATTGATGCTTTTGGAGTTCTAATCATTGATCAGTAAAAGTTCTAATTGGGCTCTATGATTATGAGATTCATGTTTTTTAGTTTTCTGGTCTTAGGGGCAGATCGAGCAAAGTCAAAAATTCAAAATGTTAATGTTTTATAATGTGTATAAGTACTTAACATATAACTATGTGGGCGTAATTTGAATTTACAGATTTTAAATGAGACAAAGTTTGATTGTGAGGATGAACCCATTGACACCAATCTCATTTCTTGATCACATTGTAGAAGACTTGGATTAACTGATCATGTTCATTGGGATTTCTTCAAGAAATGTGAAGCTATGATTAGTTGTGTAGTTTCAGGTAACATAATGGTCAAATTAGATCTCTTTTATTTTTTCTTCTTTTTTTTTTATAAATTCTAAGAAATTGTTTCCATTTTGGTGTTTTTTTTGTTTCAAGTTTTAAGATTTGTATGTTATAAATGATCCGTATTGGGCACATCTACAATGCTTCATGTTGTAGATGAAATTGATCCTCCTAATTGTATTGACTACAAAAGTCAACTTCTGGATTTCCTTAAAACCACTAAGGTTTCTCTTTTTTTTTCCTTATGTTTCATGTACAACTCTCATTTCCTATGTACAACATTTGTTCCAACAAATGGTAGCAAAAATACTTTGTTGGAGAAAAGTTACAGTAAACACCATCCTTCATTTGTGCTGGTTATTATGCCTTAAACATGTACTTTATGTCTTTATGCATGCACTAATGTACTCTGATAGAAGGGTAATTTAGTCTTTTTGTGTTGGTCACTTGGTTAGACACTTAAGACCATAATGTACTTATGTACGTCTAATAATTACTTTTTTCCAAGGCATGATACATCTAAAAAAATGATGTATGATAAGCTTTTCTAGCATAAAAAAATGATAATTTATGTAGAAACTCTTTGACTACTTGAAATTTTTAATGTAACAAGGATGGTTCTATAGCTATGAACAAAGTGCGTGGAACAACAGTCCTTCCTCCGATGACTGCCGATCCCAAAACAACCACTAAGGAAAGAAGAATAACCAAGGCTCAGACACATAATGCTTTCTTTTTAGTTCATGCTCTGTAGAAGAATAACCAATTTGTTCGGGTATGCTTCTTTCCTTCTTCATTCATGACCCATATCAAGGTAGCATTTTCGTAAATCTTTGGAAACTTGAAGTTGGTTTTTAAATTATATTATACAATATCTTTATCATTTAAAAAAATGAGTCTAACGACTCAGCATATTCAAGTGTTTACAACCTCCTAAAGTTCCCTTTTAAAGGAAATTGGATTATTACAAAATAATCTTACTTCATTAGTGTCTTTCTTTAAAAGGAAAGGTATATTTTAAATTTTGTAGTAAAAAGTCAATTCAAGAAACTTGATTAGGATAGGATAGGCTGACATGATACATCTGGTGGCTCTATTGCCCTAATACATGGACTTAATTGGTCGTTACAAACTCAGTTCAAAGGTATGTCACTTTTGTCATTTTGCAATTATGTAGATGTGGCAAATAGGCATGTAGGGTAATAGGCCAAAGTGGGTCGGTTATTGGTGGTGATCGTGGGTTGGGTTGAACTGAAACACTTTTTATCCAAAGTTCATCTTTTCTTTAAATAAAAGCTAACACGCCATTTATTGGTATGGGTTGCAACTTGAAACGAGTTGCGATGGGTCACTTGAAACACTATATCCAATATTCATGACTTTTCTTTAAATAAAAAACTAACAGGTCATTTATTAGTATTGGTTGAAAATGGCCCGGTTGGGTTGACTACAAATGCTTTTTTATATCTAAAATTTCTAGGTTTTCGTTGAATAAAAAGCTAATCGGTCTGGTTGGGTTGACCTTTTATTCCAACATTCACAACTTTTTATAGGTCTGGTTGGGTTGACCTTTTTATTCCAACATTCACAACTTTATGTATATAAAAGGCTAATGGGTCATTTATTGGTATAGGATATCCAACTGGTTGGGTGACTTGAAACATAACTTTTATCGAGGTAAAAAGACTAACGGGTCATTTAGTGGTATTTGTTGAAATCAACCGGGTTGGGTTGACCTGAAATACTTTTTATCCGAAATTCATATTTTTTTATGTACATAAAAGGCTAACAAGTCCTTTATTTGTATGGGTTGAAACTTGAGACCAAACTGAATATATGTGTTTGGGTTCGGGTCTATCTTTAAATCGGGTTTGGGTTTCTCTGGTCACTTATTAAGTTATTGGGTATTGAGTAGGTTTTATGGATAAATTTGGTATGTAACATGGGCTAACTTAAAAATGGTATCTTTGATAATAAAGATCGATAAGTGGATAGTAATATGATTTAATGGTATTGTTGTTCAGGTGTGTTAGGATTTAGAATATGGATAAAGAACTTTTCTTTGCAGAGGTGGAAGTGGTGGAAATGTCAATTGATACTATTAATTAGTTACATACTGCCAAGGGACTATACATTCGATGAACAATATGCTGCGCAAAGAAATGCACAATAAAGGATATGTAATGTTGGATGTTTTTTTTGTTACTTTTTGTGGCTGTTGCATTGTTATGTATGTGAAGAGAACAATGTGAGAAAATCAATAGCAAGCTTTCGATGTATAATTCAAGCATGTGGCAAGTGTTTTTTTAGCTTAAATGATTCTTTATTTTTCCATATATATTTTTTTCAAAGCGAGAATCAATATGTGATTAGCAAACGTGTTTTGATATAATAGTATCACTTCATGGAAATATATCCGATTGGATATGGTGGCATGTTCAATTCTTGAAATTATATTAGACTAGATATAATCATAATATTTATGTCAACTGTGATAATGAAAGATATTTTCTTTTACTAATCCGTGAAATTCACGGGTTCTTAAACTAGTTATATAATAAAGGAAAATATTGAGGTTGATGTAGCATGTGATTAGAGCTTCTCAATTCTGATTTTGGCTCTAAAACTTCCGGATTTAAATTTTCTTCAGTGAAGCCTCATATAGCTAAACCGATCCAACCAGCAATCTGGATCATATATAAACCCTTTTTACTTTTTAGATCATCTCCTACATCTTCTTGGTCGCTTCATCTAAATAATCACACCGATTCACTTTCTAGGTATGATGTCTCATTTCATCACCTATTTTCTTCTAATCCTAAATTGATGGGTTTTTGTTGAAGATTGAATATATGCTCTTTGTTTTTCAATCGATTTCAATAGGTAATTAGGTACGTTGCCCATTTGTATGGTGTCGGTTTTGTATTTCTAAGCTTCATCGTTCCTATCTTTTCGATTTTTAAAGCTTTTGTATCTGTCCTTGAATGCTTCAACATCACCAGTTTCAGATTTTGTAAGTTTTTTTAGTTGGGTTTTATAAGCATCGAGCATGTTCTTCATTGGAGTTCAATTTCAAGGTATTTTCATGAATGAAGAGGAATTGGATTTCTACAATGTGTACACATGTCATCATCGTCTCTTGATTTAGGGTATTAGCTTTTTTTTTTTTTTTTCATGTAGTAAGCATTCCAAACTTCATTGTAAAAACCTTCAACTACTAACTACTGAATTTTGTTTATACACATATACAAAACCCTAAATCGATTGAATCTTCATCAATGGCAGCCATGGCTCATCAACAAAACCCTATATCAATTTTCTTACAGAGCTCCCTTTTGACACTATCCAATCGTATCATCAGGTAATAATCTGATTTTAGTCATATTTTTGTTAAGTCGATCGTTTATTATACCTTTATTTCAAAGATTTCACTGATTTTATGTTAATCTTTTATAGATTTCATCGATTTTACATCTCAACTTGGTATATCTTAGATGTGTTTCATCGATTTAGGTTAAACATGGATTGAAAACAGGGTCGGGACCTAGTGTTAAGGGTGGGTAGGCGGGCGCACCCCTTGAAAATAAAATGTTTAGTGTTATACGCATCTTAAAATTTCTAGCACACCCCATTAAATTTTGTAGTCACCCCCCCCCCCCCCCCCTGAACTTTGACACCATGATAAAGATGTGAAGTAAGATAATCAAAAAGTCACCAGAAAAAAATTGCAGAGCCTGAAGTCGGAATAGATAAAAGCTTTTGGAGAAGATGATTTTTATTTAATTAAACTAAGGTATTTGGATAGAAAAGTTTTTACAATTGTTTTGATTGATGGATTCTCAAGCTTTGGATTTTGTGCATTTTTTTTTGTCTTCGTCCATATTTTAGAATTGATACAATTACATGGTTGCTTTTTTTTCTTTATATTCCTCAACTCAATCTTTAGGCTTAACTGTATTAAATTGGTTTCATTTTTCTTTTTTCAATTAAATGTATTCAACTTTTGGAGAAGATGATGATATTCAATTTTTTTCCGGTTGCTTTAGGGAGTGTCATTTTATAACAATTCAAATGGACACTTGCTAAATTCAGGTACGTGTTAACGTAGGGTGATCCGGCTAGTTGTCTACTTGTCTACACTAATCATCAAACTTGTTAGTAACAACAATACATAGTTTTTTTTAATTCGTAAAGACAGTCATATTTATATTATGTGTTTTTAATAGAATATTGGATTTTAATAATCCCAACTATTCGTCATTGGCCGCCAACAGTCCCAACTTAAAAAATAACTACTGGCAGTCCCAACTATTAACATATTGGCCTCCAATGGAGCATGACTAACAGAACCCTAACGTCGTTAGTCTCCGGTTGCCGGAACTCCTTTTTTGGCTGGAAAACTCATTTTTAGCTGGAAAACTCAACATATTTTTCCCAAACCTCTTTGTAACCTTATTAAAGACCTTTAGGACCTTCTTTATAGTAAAAGCCCAATTATTAAAACTGCCGGAAAACTCCTTTTTTTCGCCGGAAAACTCAACTTGTTTGCCCTAAAACTTAACATTTTCATCCCAAACCCTTTGTAACATTAGATTAACCTTTAGAAACCTTTTTCTGGCCAAAAACGGTTTTCTGGCGACCGGAGATTAACGAGGTTAGGGTTCTGTCAGTCAGAGTCCAATGGTGGCCAATATGTCAATAGTTGGGACTGACGGTGGTTATTTTTGAAGTTGAGACTGCTAGCGGCCAACGGCGAAGTTGGGATTATTAAAATCTAATATTCCTTTTTAATATTCTCATACCAAAGATTTTTTTAATTATTTTATCGTATAGTTTTTTAGTATTGAGTTGTTAATATGGATTAGAAGTTTAGAACATTGAATATTTGAATACATATGAGTAATGAGTGAATATGTGATGATGTGATACTGAGATATGTTTTTGAGTTATTGACTTTAATGAGAATCATGTAAGAATTTGTCACCGACCCGACCCGCCACGAATTAGACCAAAAGAATTATTATATACCAACAGACAAACAACCCATAAAAAATCCGCACCCCATAAAAGAATTTCCTGGGTCCGCCACTGATTGAAAATTACATATCTTGCACCATCAGGTGGGGAACTTTCTAGCAACTTTTTTGTTAATGGGAAGCTAAACATGGATTGAAACCTGGTTTTTTTTTGGATTTATACATATTAGAATTGGATAAATCATATGAACATTGATCTGCAAATGCTTTTGGTCTAAAATGATATATTAGTGTTAGTTGTATCTTTTTCTATGTATATATTTATTGATTTCTAATAGATTAGATTAGATTAATTATTTATAATATTTATATTTGCATAGATAAATATGTAAATGGGTTAATGAATATCTCTTCCCAAATGGGAAGAGGCCGAATGCTAAGACTGGATCTGAAATCTTCGAGCAGAACTCGAGGAAGTCCTTTGGTGAGTATGTTAGGAATCTGAAAACGTGTCGGTGCATGAATGATACGAATGTGACCAAGTTGCACCGAATCACGAACAAATGTATGTCGAGCTCAATGTGTTTGGTACATTGATGTTGAACTGGATTTCCCGAGAGATAGACCGCACTGATGTTATTGCAATAAACTAAGCTGGCCTTAGGTAGAGGGCGTTTTAATTCCAAAAGCAGATTACGTATCCAACATAGTTCAGCAACCACATTTGCAACACCCTGATATTCAGTGCAGAAGCCTCTGTACTGGATCTAGAGACGACTGCTTGACGCATAGACGACCAAGATAATAAATTAGGACCCAAATACACAGTAGCCTGAAGTAGAACGACGAGTATCTGGACAGCCAGCCCAATCCACATCTATGTACGCGTGTAACGAAAATTCAGTAAAGGGTCCAAAAGTCAAGCTAAGAGAAGAGGTTCCTGAAGATACCGTATGATGCGTTTTAACGCATTCCAATGATCTATACGAGGAGAGTATATGCATGCATACTTGCTGAACCGCATAGCTGATGTCAGGTCTAGTAAAGGTGAGGTACTGAAGGGCACCAACAAGACTATGGTAAAGTGTAGGGTCATCAAATGAAGGACTAGAAGCAACACTAATTTTTGACTTGGTATCGACAGGTGTAGTGACAGACTTACAGGAATGCATACCAGCTCTTTCAATGATGTCTTGAGCATACGATTGTTGAGACAAAAACATCCGATTGTGGTGTCGTGTTTCATTAATGCCCAATAAGTGACTCACCGGGCCAAGATCTTTCTTGTCAAACTCACGAGCTAAGCTCTGCATAATGTCGACCCGTAATCGTTCATTTGAAATGGTGAGTATAATATCATCAACGTAAATCAGTAAGTAAGAAATATCATGATCATGATGATAAATAAACAATGAGTTGTCACACTTACTTTGCTGCCAAGATTCAACACAAAATCTGTAATACATTGATACCAAGCTCGGGGTGCCTGTTTTAAACCATATAAAGATTTCTTAAGACGACACACATAGTTCGGAAAATGACGATACCGAAAACCTATTGGTTGATACATCTATATTGTTTCACTCAAATTTCCATGTAAGAAGGCATTAGTAACGTCCAGTTGATGTATCTATTAAGACTGAGATAAAACAAGTGTCAAAACGGTCCGAATGGTGGTCGGTTTAACAACCGGACTAAATGTCTGTAACACCTCGTGTTTTTACGTCCTATAAAATATCCCGACATGTGTCCCATTGATCCTCGTATGCCACGTGCTAAGCGAGAGGGACCGAAGTTATAACCTTTGAACGACACTTACAATAGTTGAGGGACTAAAGTGAAAAATGTCAAAAATAAAATTTCTGGGAGGCGGTTACGGACTGCAACCATATTTGGTTACGGTCCGTAACCAAACCAAAACCAGGGCTCCTGAAGGTCCTTACGGACCGCAACCATATCTGGTTACGGTCCGCAAGGACCTGCCAGTAACAGAAAGGTGGCAACAAGCTGCCCTACCACACTCACGCGAATTGCCACCCTCTTGGCTAGTCTTGCCACGTCCAAAAACACTTGTACACTCCCTACAACAGCCCCTAACACCTGGCAAGCTCTCATGCCTCCTCCTCAAGTATAAATACCCTTGCATTTGCAACAAGGGAACTTGCTCATTTCTTCAAACATTCCTCTTATCTATTCTGGAGATTCCCAATTGAAGGGAGCTTCCAAATCAGTTCTATTTTCGAGCTTGGACCTTGTGTAAGTGTCCTTAACTCTCCTTTTTCAGTTTTGTAGGCTTTTAAGCCAAAGTCAAAGCGTTTACGTAAAAACTCTTTGACCTTCGGCTAAGACCATTACGGTCCAGCATTGCGATGCGAACATGGCTACGTGATCATAATTAGGTAGGTGTTAACCTCTTAAAAGGGCACCTCCTAATTACCACGTTTGCTTGACCAATTGACAGGTCAAAGTTATAATCATAAAAAGTCAACGGGTCAGTTTTGAAATAAATTCATAACTAGTATTGTAGGTGTTATAAAATATGTTTTGTCACCCTAATAACTTGGTAATATCAGTTAGAACATGTATAAACATGTTCGGCCCGTCAATCCTAGGTCTAGGGTCGGTTCGCAACCGAAAGTCACGAAGTTTGACTTCTGCTTTGACTTTCAGTTCTGACCCGATTAAACAACTTAGGCTACTGACTTTAAGTTGTTTTAGGACCATGTTATAGTATAGCATAACCTCGGAGTTTTACTACATGGTCGTCTACTATTCTGTGTTTTATACAAGTATCCGACATTATGCCAATCTTTGACTAAAATGCCCTTTTTGTATAAATGAAGGTTTTAAACACCAACAAGCATATAAATAATTTACATACCGATTTGTAAACTTAATTAAATTATTTTGATGTCAACATTCTGATCATTGGGTGCGTTTTGATTAAATATAGTTAACCTTACTTTTAAATGACTAAAATGCCCTTTTCTGCATTTTAGAAGGTTTTACATAATTTCTTCACCAAAACCATTTACTCACTAATGTCATATCATAATATGGATTATTTGGGATATCAAAACAGTTTATGAACTGAGTTTTCATGCATACAAGTCCTTGTATAATGTCGATAAATGACGATAACGCCCTTACGACGCATAAAATGGTTTTAACAACACTTTTAACATCTAAATCTTTTCTTACTGATATATCGTATTAAATAACATATTTTGGTTATATAAACTTAATCATAATCTCATATTTCATTAAATTTCATTTAAATCGTCATTTAGCGCGTTTAACGCCGTCTCGACGCATAGTATGGTTTAGAACCATATTTAAGGACCAGACTTGTTACCTATTGATTATAAAACTTATTTTGAATATTTTACAGTAGGTAAAAGTTATAAACTCGGAATCCCAAATATGACATCAAAGATATGTGTGAAATGACCAAAATGCCCTTATGGGACATAGTTTGGTTTTAAACTAATAACCACACATATATTTGAATCCTACTGATATAACATCATAAAATACATATTTTTACAAAATGTTTATGACCTAGACATCGGTTTACTCGCAAACCTCTTTTCTAAAGCGTAAAATGACCAAAGCGCTCTTTTAAGGTGTAACTTGATTTTAAAACCATAACAGGCATACATGTTGATATCTCACTGATATCCTAACATGTTTTTAACATATTGGAATATGGAACTTGTATATGACTCATCCGGTTACCCGGTTTCGCTTATATGCGCACGGTTAAGCCTACGACTAGTTTACGTATTTTAACCAAAACGGGTTTAACCTTATCATTTTTATATCAAAATCCAGAATGTTATATGTTTACCCATATTATACAAGTCTTAGTACTTGTCGGGTCTAAATAACATTCTATTCCGGTCTCCGCTTAATCTAGCGCATCGTACCGTAATTATTTAACGTAAGACTAACGGTTCAAGTCTACGACTTAACTAAGAACCCGTTAGCATTCTAATTGGTTAATAACACCATCATTCCAGGCCGCCTTCCGGTAGATTGTGCGTGTACTTATCATTTGATTTGCGACTGAGTTATTATTTTCTTGAAGATTTAGCTCAGGTAAATACTTTTAACCTATTTTCCCTATACGGGCTTGGGATACAGTAAATTATTACCGCTTGGTCAGGTATGGGATCATGTATTATCCAGTTGTGATTATAACAAAATCTAATAACTCGTTTTCATTTGTATTGCCTGATAACTTAAACATTGGGGGTGGGCTTCACCGTGTCTGGCATATCCTTAGGCTCACTAAAGTGCTAGTGGCCACAACTTAAGCATGTGGTGTAGGCATACACCGGTCAATTGCAAATTATATTATCTGCTTTCTGTGTGAAAAGTTCAGAATTGGTGTGTCAGGCGATCATGTCTCGGTTTCTGTTCCGGGCCCCATATGTATTGGCAGGCTTGTAAAACTGTATACAAGGTCATTTGTACTATCCCAAGTTATTTATAAAAATGTGCTAGGTGCACTTAAAACCATTTTCGAAAATATTATCAAAATGTGCCGGTTGATTGTATTTACCAGTGAAACTGACGTATTTTCAAAAGATTAAGTTACAGGTACAGCACGTAATAGGCCGGAAGCTGCGTAGGCGACAACGTAGAGGATTTGCGACCTTTAGTTGTGCTTTAAAGTCTGTTGATCTCTTTGTACATATTTTATTATGATCCGCCTGTGGATCTTTATTACAATCCATCTGTAATTATTATTTTGAACTTTGAACATTATCGGGTTGTAATAATATTTTAAATCCAAGACTTCCGCTGTGTTGCTCTGTGCTGATTGGTTATGATGTTATCAACTTACGTCACAATACTCCCCACCGGGCCCATCGGGATACACGTGGAAATCGGGGTGTGACAATGTCTCACCACAATCAATACCTATTTGTTGAGTACTACCATCACACACTAAACGAGCCTTGTATTATTCCAGGGTGCCATCCGACCTGAAATTGTGCCAAAATAACCACAAACTACGAATGACATGCATATCAGGTGTTCTGGGGACTAATTCCCACGTCTTATTTTTAAATAAGGCATTAAATTCAGTAATCATGGCATGGTCCCAATCCGGTATGGACAAGGCGTCTTTGGGAGTTTTGGGATGGGAGTGATAGTAGAGGTAGAGAGATTAAATGGTTTCTTAGGTTTAGAGATCCCGTCCATGGAACGTTTCTGCATGGTATGAGAGAAGGACAATGGTGATGGGGGTGGGGCGGTGGAGGTGGAGGGATGGTGGAAGATGGGGGCGGTGGAAGTGGGTTAGTGTGACCCCTCGGAAATTTCAATCGAATTATATGGCATCACGTGTCCGATGTAACAATCCGACATTTCTGATTGTCTCTGTTTTACCATTTACTTCATTTTGTAACAACTTTGTACTCTGAGATTCTATTATAAAAGGGTTAACGTTGTTTAAACGCATTTATCTCGCTTAATTATCGCATTTTAGACGCTTAATACTTGAACGCTCATCACAACGCAAACTTAACACGGTTATAAATGTTATTATGTGTGTTTATGTGTATATACGTTTTGTGCTTGCTTAAACGCTCACTCGCTTGCTCGCTTAACACGATTTATCGCACTAATACACAACACAACGCTTAGTGCCTCGCTAAAATGTTTGACGTACTTGAACTAACTACTAAAAAACGAAAACACCAAGCGAACAGCCGACGCACGAACTAGAAACGACTCGCACAAAGCAGACCAGTTCGTACGAACTGGGCACTTCGTACGAGGTGACCAATTCGCACAGAAACTCCCAACTCGCACGAGTTGCTCTCCTACCCTCCTCTATACATACCACACTCACACCCTCGCACCCCCTTGCTGCCACTTCGAACAAACCATCCTCTACCCACTTTTCTCTGTTTTTCCAAGTAAGTAATAACTCTTTCCCACAATCCACAATGATTTACACAAGATTATCTCTGATTTCATCCAAACTTATTATGTTTATGAAAACCTTCATCTTTTACATAAAACTTTCTGTTTTTACCTCGGATTCACGCTTAAACGAGTATATTGGGCTTAGCTTTGGCTTCCCAAGTTAGAAATCTTGTTATTTCAAACTCACCAAGTGTAAACTGTTTTAAACTTGATTTTTACACTAAAACGGACCAAAACCGACATATGTTTCGTTCACTAGATAGTGGGACGAAGCGGTGTCGAAACCGTCATGAAAAGGACTCGAAATTACATTTGTTTCAGGCGAAAACTCAGCCCCGAACGCACGAGGACGTAAGACAGCCACTCGTGCGAACTGGACTGGCTCGTACGAACTGCCCAGCTTGTACGAACCAGTCCAAATTCACACGAGAGACTAACTCGCTCCAAAGACCTCTCCGGCACTAGGTTTGCTCAGTGGCTTTAGGCTGGAGGGATGAACACTCGATTTCCCGAAGAACAACGCGAAAAACACTCAATTTTGGACACGAAATAGGTCCACTCGCACAGGCACAACTCGTACGAACTGGCACAGCTCGTACGAACTGGCACAACTCATACGAACTGGCCAGCTCGTACGAAGCACAGCTCGTACGAACTGGCCCAGTTCTTATGTTCCCGCATGAATCTCCGTTTTGACCGTTTCAGCACTATGGAACCCTGAATTAGGCTCGTGTTTAACTGTTTAAACACGCATGCAGGCTGATCCGGCGCTCTCCCTGCTCCATCTCGCTCGTGTTTAACTGTTTAAACACGCACTGTGAGTATACTTGACCCCTTTTTGCTTTAGGGCACTTTTTGGTTGTTATATACGTTCTCTATAAAACAAACACTGCACACGACACTTGAAACACTTTAAATGCAAACCGCTCTGGCATGTCTATACGTGAAACGTTGTATTGTTGTGTGTTATTTTACGCTTAATGTCTCGCATACCACCCTTAACATGATAGCGCTATAGGTTGACCCGCCACCCGTAGGTTCGGGGGTTGTTAAGGTTCACTTTACTTTACTTGTTTACGTACGCGGACACTTCGGTGGACACGTGACGCACTTCTCACACGCGGTCTAATTGGTTAGCTTGTATCAATGCCAATAGCTTACATGTTCACTTAGTCTACGTTTATACATGCTGGTTTTGCAAAACGCTTTTATTGCTATTACTTATGCCAAACTTGTCTACTCACCTTTACATGTTTGTATTGACTTTTATTTTAATGTATGTAACAGGTTGATGGATCGTATGCTGGAAATGAATTAGGCTCTAGATACACGCCTAATTTTAGTTATGTTTTTGTATGTTGCCTGAGACAATTTATATTTTATTTTTGTATGTTTGTATAAATTTTGTTTAGTACTTATGGAATTTGAACTTAATTAATTATTGTCGCGAAAATAGTCGTCATGGATCCTCTCGAGCAATCTCGTCGCTTAGTGCCGCATCTCGATGTTTCCGCCATCGGTTGGGGTGTGACATCCGATAACTCTCAAGTAATCCCGGTAAGTTGGACGAGAGGGACCATTTAATACAAAATATGGAAGATGGATAGTGGAAGGATCAAATGTGCCAAAAAGGCCAAAATATAAGCTTTTAGCTATAGCCTTACCATCCGTAAGGCATTTAAACATTATGTGGGGGCGCAGGCTCCCTTACGGACCGTATCCAAACCCTTACGGTCCGTAAGGGGTGTTGCTGGCAGATTCTGCTTGCTGGCAGTAGCAGCCTGCAAATCTTGCCACCTTGCTCGCGAATTGCCACATCTCTCCTACTTCCTCCACCTCATTAGACACTATTCAAACATCGGGAAGCCTTGTGAACATGTGGCATGCTCTTGTAAATCTTGTGCAACTATAAATAGCACCATATTTTCACCCATTCAAGATTTGCACCTTCACAAATTCTTTCTCACTTCTCTTGGATTGCTTTTGATCTATAGAGGCTTGCCTCCTTGTAACACCTCGTAAAATCCCGTCCTATAAAATTCCGACACGCGTCCCGCTAATACTCGTATGCCACGTGCTAAAGAGGGACCAAATGCGTCGTTATGTTATTTTATAACCTCTGAACGACAATTTAATAGTTAAGGGACTAAAAGTGTCAACATGCTAAAACTAAGCCTCTGAGTGACCTTTTAACGAACCGAGAGTCTTATGATGTTAGTCATACTCTTGTGTATGCCTAATATGGGCCTAAGATAGCTTTACGCACTAATTATAACGTTTCACGCAAGTTTGGAAGTCCAGGGGCTATTCCTGACAAACTGTGGAAACTTTTCGATTCTCGTATTTTGAATACAGACTTTATATACAAATCCAAATATGTATATACAATAAAATCTTGTGTTTTATTGATAAGGATGTGAAGATGTCCTCCGTTGCGAAATTTCGATCGTTTTCGTATTCGTTAAAGTGTTTTACGCATTTTTGCGAAACGCGCAACCGTACAACCGAACGAACCGACATCCGTGATACTTCCAGACAAAATCCAAGTCACTTATGCCTTAACACCCGTATTAAGCCTAGAAATTAGGTTGAAAAGGGTTACGGGCGACCAAAAGCGACGAAACAAAGTCCAGGGACCAAAATTGAAAATTTTGAGAAATGGTCACCCCGCGTGTCGCGCGGGAACATGTTGTTCCCTCGCGTGGCGTGATGGCATGCGTTTCACAGAATTCTGCATGCCAGCTGCAGCCTTCAGCCTTGGCCACCACTCAAACCACTTCAGCACATGCATTTCAAAACCATGGTCTCATGTATGGCACACCTCATAAGACACTTGTTCACCTCTAGGATGCATGTCCAACACTTGTCTTGATCCTCATCAACCTCCTACTCCATAAATTGAAGCTTGATTCATCCACCAAAGGACTTGCATGTTCTTGAAATTCACTCTATCAATTCATTGCAAGTTCCAGAGCTTCAAGGATCTTCAAATCCACTATAAATTCGTGCTAGGACATTTTGTAAGTGTTCTTAATCCACCTTTTTCAGTTCATCATCCATTTGAGCTAAAAGTCAAGTTCGTCGTAAAAGTACTTTGACTTTGAGCTTAAATCTCTATAGTCCAGCCATGGATCGATTCAAACATGGCTACGTGACCATAATGAGGTAGGTATTAATCCCCCAAGAGGGCACCTCCTAATTACCACGTTTGCATGACCGATTGACGAGTGAAACTTATTCATAAAAAGTCAAACATGGTCAGATTTGGTAATAAACGCATAACTAGTAACATGCATATAATAAAATTTGTTTTATCACTCTAATAACTAGGTAATAATTATAAGAACATGTGGGAACATGTTCGGCTCGTCAAATCCAGGTCTAAGGTCGGTTCGCAACCGAAAGTCGCAAGGTTTGACTCCTACTTTGACTTGCAGTTCTGACCCAATTTAGAGACTTTCAAGGCCGATTCTAAGTTGCATTATAATCCTTATATGAAGTAGTATAACCCTCTGAGGTCATACTACATGATCATAATCATATTCCGAGTTATGCGCAAGTTTCATCAATATGCTAAATATGACTACTTCGCCTTTTTTGCGTAAAATGAGATTTAAACAAAAAACGACCATACAAACAAGTTACCTACTGTTATGATGACTTGTTTGACTTACATGCATGTCATTAAATTGGTCATAATCTGCGTTTTTCCTAAACATCGCAAATCAAGCTTTTAAAGGACCGAAATACCCTTTTCGGCAAATAAATTATTTTAAACATAACTCCTACAATAAAATACTTTACCAACCGATGTTATAATATATTTAGGATTATTTGGGATACTAAATCAGTTTATGAACTGAGTTTATGTAAAGGTTCTTGCATGGTGTCGATAAATGACGATAATGCCCTTACGGTGCATAAAATAAGTTTTAAAGATATTTTCTCAACCAAACCTTTTACCTACTGACTTTATATATTAAATAAACTATTTTAGTTGTATAGACCTAATCAAAACATAACTTTCCTTAAACATCGATTTAAATCGTCATTTAGCGACTTTATCGCCTTTTCGAGGCATAGCATGGGTTAAAACCATGTCTAAGCATCAAGACTTGTTATCTACTGATTTTAAAATCTACTTAAATATTTTTACAGTAGGTGCAAGCTATAAACTTAGATTTCCAAATAAGTCTTAAATCTATGTGTAAAATGACCAAAATGCCCTTTCGAGGCATAGTTTGGTCTTTAATTATAAACCACACATATATTTGATACCCTACTGATATAACATCATAAAGTAACTATTTATATAAATAATGTATGACCATAACATCAGATTATTCACCAACTTCTTTTTATGAATCGTAAAATGACCAAAACGCCCTTGCGAGGCATTGTTGATTTTAAAACTATAACGTACATACAAGTTGATGTCCTACTGATATTGAAACTTGTTTAAAGTATATTGGCATATGGAACTTTTCATGACTCATCTGGTTACCCGGTATCGCTTATATACGTACGGCTAAGCCTACGAGACTAGTTTACGTAGTTTAACCGAAACAGGTTTAACCTTATCATTTTTATCTCAAAATCTAGAATGTTAATAGTTTACCCATATTTTACAAGTCTTAGTACTTGTTGGGTTTAAACTACATTCTGTTCAGGTCATCGCTTAATCAAGCGTATCGTACCGTTCTTAATATTTTAAACTAGTCGATCCAAGTCAATGACTTAAATAAGATCCGCTAGCATTCTAATTGGTTATTTATACCATCATTCCAGACTTGGGCCTTCCGGTAAATTGTACATACGCTTAATAGTTGGATACGGCTGTGCTTATTATATTTCTTATTTAAAAGGACTTGCTAAGCTCAGGTAAATACTCTTAACCTATTTTCCCCTATACGGGCTTGAATACGGTAAAATATTTACCGCATGGTCGGGTATGGGATTCGAAGACCTGTGTGTCGGGAAATTCAAATAACCCGTTTTAATTCGTATTGCTTGAACAAAACATTGGGGGTTAATGCGACCGTGTCCTGGATATCCTTGACTCATTTAATTGCAAATGGCCATGACCTAAGCACGGGGTGTAGGCATACACCTGACAGATGTGAAACGGTTTAAATAAATGTTTATGCCCAAAACGGGTGTTCCTAATAAAGGAATAAATTATAATTTACAGCCCATTAGAGGTTTTCCCAATAAGGGAATAGTGGTGTGTCAGTTAATCATGAACCGGCATAGTTTCCGGTCCCCGTATTACGTCAAGTTATGTAAAACTGATAGCATGAGATATAGTTTATCCCAAGTTATTTATAAAACATATGTACCAATGTGTACATAAAAATGATTTCGAAATGTTTTCCAAATGAGTCGGTTGGGTGTATCTACCAGTGAAAACTGACGTATTTTCAAAACAATTAAACTACAGGTACCAATACGTAAATAGGCCGGAAGCTGCTCAGTAGCAACACAAGAAGATCTTGCAAATCCTTAGATGTGCCAAGTCTGTTAATCATCTTTTGTACATTTTGATCCGCCTGTGGATTTTCATTACGAGCCATTGTATTTGAACTTTAAACCTTTCGGCTTGTAATAATATTTTAAATCCAAGACTTTCGCTGTGCTATTATGTGTTGTTTGGTTATGATGACATCAACATACGGCACGATACTCCCATCCGGGCCCACCGAGATTGTGTTGGAAATACGGGGTGTGACAGGTTGGTATCAGAGCCAACGTTTGAGTGAATTAAACACTAGCCTTTTGTGTTTAAAATCAAGTGACACAGTAGCATATTCCTTATACCTTCCGAGTCTAGACTTAACATAGGAATACTCTCATCCCTGTCAAATGCATTGTGCTTCGATTTTATATATTTCAGAAATAGTCGCCAAGCAAGGAAGCCGTTGGTGAAGAATTCTACTCATCCGAAGCCATGGAATGCTATGTTCGTACCACGATTAAGATAAGCGTGCGATCGATTGGAGAAAAGATTTTTATAAACTTATTCCTAAATCCAAACCCATTGAAACCTTAAACCAGACTTCAGAGTCCAACATCGGAGGTCCCTGAGACTCAAATTTTGAAGTCTGCATATGTGGAGTTCATACCAGAGGTCCCTGAGTCTCCAACTTCTAAGATAATATCGGTGGATACTTATGACCCATATTTCTTACATCCAAGTTTTGGAATTCCAAACTTGGATTATACTTGCCAAACTCCAATCCGTGATCCATTAGATTCTTAAAAACTTGAATCCTTGGATTCTATTTCTACATCGAATCCTGATTTGGAAAACTCACATTACCAACTAACCTTTAGTTTTAGTTGTAATAACAACCAAATAATCTCACATGCCATCTTGGCGGGGGTTCGGGGGCAGCTCCCCTGAGAAGCAGGGTCCTAGGGGCGGTAGCCCCTAGCAGGGTCCAAGGGGAAGAGCCCTGGCTGGGGTTGAGCTGACCTGAGAGACAAAGAAATGGCTCGCAGGGCGCGAGCCGACCACGGATCAGCCTATAAAAGGAGTCCTCTGGCCTCAGTTTCGTTGTTCAATTCTTTTCTTTCTCTCAGTCCGTATAATAACTAAACATTGCTCGATTTAATACCCCTAAATAGCAAAGCCTGCTACGTTGTAAGTACGGTAACCCCTGTTCATTGATTTGTCACCCTGCCCGGTTGACATAGGACACAACGGTATATGTCGTGGCTCTGTCAGACTAAGCCGTTGGAGTTCTATCCCGTGATGTATGGCTAAAAGTGACTTATCCTACCCGGTTGACATAGGACCCAACGTGTATGTCGAGGCTCTGTCTGACTAAGCCGTTGGAGTTCTGTCCCGCGACGTATGGATTAATGTGACTTGGGTTATTTTACTAACACGCGTGCATTGTGTGTTTTTAATAGATAACAATCAGGAACAGTTGCCAGAAAACCAGTAGGATTACCAAAGATACCAATGTGAGTCATTTCTCTTTTTCTCACAGTTTGTGAGTCATTCTCTTTTTCTACTAAATTGTTTTACAAAACCTCAATTTTTTTAATTATACTTAACATTGATTGAGTCTTTGTATTCTACCAATGCTGCCGGTATGTGTGGTTTTGTATACACTACTGAATATAGCGTTGCTATTGGACGACGAGTTAGCCATTAGTAATATGACCACAGTCAACATGACAAATACTGAATGAGTACTTGGGTAGAAGTAAACATTGTAATCGCTCTTAATACTGTGAAGTATAATATTGTGTCATTGTGTAAAATGGAATATACTCGCCAGTATTTCTTGCTGATAAAAAATGTTTTTAAAACGCGTTTCAGGTAACTTAATGTGAAGCTATAAGAAGCCAGCTATGGAGCACTGAAGGCTTAAAGAAAGTGGCTATAAAAGTTATCTACCAAAAAGTTTATGTTTTCATAAATTGGGGTTTACCTTCTACGAATGTATTGTAATGGAAACATGGGTTTTATCCCTTTTGTTACTTATAAAAGTTGGTGTTTTGAAACTCTGATAATATTTCCTAACTACGATCCTGATGTTTAACTTCCGCTGCCAAATTAATAAACACCGGTACCACTTGACTGGTTCACGGCTCCCGCTCCCGGGGTAGGGTCGAGGGTTGTGACATTAGTACCTATGCAAATAACCATAAAGAGAAATATCAGGAATAAAGCAAAAAAGGCTCAAGAGACTCCTTCTTTCAATCGTGTCTCATTTTCATTTGAGTCCCTAAGAGGAGATGTCCCTTCTATTTAGTCCCTGCATGGGCATTTGTTTGTTTTAGTTCCCTTGTGGACACATTTTTCGATTTAAGTCCCTGTGTGGACATTTGTTTAAAATAGTCCCTTTGTGGACACATTATTTCATAATGGTCCCTTTGTGGACACATTATTTCATAATGGTCCCTTCATGGACATATTATTTCATTATGGTCCCTTCGTGGATATGGTATTTCTTATAGTTCCTTTGTGGACTTATGTATTTCCTTTTGTCCTTGTGTGGACTTGTATTTAAGTCCCTGTGTGGATAAGTTAATATTAAAAGTCCTGTTCAAGGCACTATTGTAAATTCCTAATGATTATTGGAAAGATTTGAAATTTATTATCATCTATTCATTACATTCTTTGCTTAAGCGATCGCCTCGATTTTAATTCGAACTTTAATGATCCATGAAATGATTCAAAAAGATCTTCTTGATGGTTTACCCCAGCCAAGTGACAAGTTCACGTTAATTGGAAAATTTAATAGTAGTTAAGA
The DNA here is from genome assembly GCA_947069175.1 of Scalesia atractyloides. Lineage (NCBI taxonomy): Eukaryota > Viridiplantae > Streptophyta > Magnoliopsida > Asterales > Asteraceae > Scalesia > Scalesia atractyloides. Next base: position 29,239,972 of record CAMTDV010000021.1, read on the forward strand.
TGAAATAACCTTCTACCAAGATAGTTAAGGAAGATTATCCCTTCTATCCAGAGGTGGTGGACTATGTTCAAGCCTCCAAGCTTTTATGCTCAATGCGATCATGGCTACATTGTTAAACCATTAAGACAAAATTATTCCTTTTTTTTTTCAAGTAATGTTAATACTCCTGGCGGTGTGACTTGAGGAACCACACTAGCCGTCTTGGTGAAGGACTATGTCCAAACCTTATAGCTTACGTGATCAAATTTGATCTCGGCATATATCATCAATACGATGATCATAATTTAAACATCCATTAGTGATGTAGTGCCTACGGGCTATAAATTAACATCCAATAGTGATGTAAGTGCCTACGGGCCATAATTTAACATCCATTAGAGATGTGGTGTCTACGGACCATGATTTAACATCCATTAGTGATGCAATGCCATTGAGCTATGACTTAACATCCATTAGAGGTGTTTCGCCTATAGGCTATATATATATATATATATATATATATATTATATCGTTCATTTGAGACATTGACAGTTATGATCTTCTATGATTCCCTGTCTAAGGTGGTGAGCTATGCTCAAGCCTTATAGTCTATATGATCAGTGCGATCATGACTAATATCATCTATATAATAATCATATCATTAACATCCTTAGTGATGTTAGGCCTACATTATACTGTATCATCAATAAGACAATGACAGTTGTGACCATTATGGTTCCATGTCCAAGGTGTTGGGCCATGCCCAGGCCTCATAGTCAATATGATCAATACGATCGTGACTACTATCATCAGTGTGATGACTATTATTTTAACATCCTTTTTGAAATATCAATTGATTCGCCTACGGGCCATATAATATCGTCATTCATGACAACGACAATTGTGATCTATGACTCCCTGTCCAAAGGTTATGAACTATGTTCAAACCTTAAAGCCTCTTAATCAATAAGATTGCAGCTTATATATATCTTATTATATTCCTATGAAAAGGCCTTTGTGCCATATTCTTTTGTCTTTCATGACAAGGCATTTTGTGCCATATTACCTAATGGCCTTCATGACCAGCCCTTGTGCCAAATTTATATGTCCTTTTGTGACAAGGCCTTAGTGCCAAATCTACATGTCCATTAGTGACAAGTCCAACTATGCCATATCTATATGTCCTCAGTGACAAATCTGTTCGTGCCATATCCATATGTCCTTAGGGACAAGGTCTTTTCTTTTAGCCAAATTTTAAGTCCTTGTGACAAGCTTACGAGCTGCTTAATTTGTCATAACGGCAAAGACATATGTGACTTTATGATCCACTGTGTGACATTTCTGGACTATGTCCGATCTTTATCAATACCTTTGATTATCCTTTGAAACCTAGGTTATGTATATATACTAGACATTCATTTAAAATGCTAAGGCCTAACAGTTGTGACCTTGAACACACTGATTCAAAAGGCAAAGGATTTATATACCCAATTTAAAGCCAGTATGGTTTAGTGGTACCATGGCAAATATACAATGAGTCATCAAATGCAAATGACCAGCTTATAAAATATAAATTGGTGAATTATGCCAAACAGGTCAATATGGCAAATTCTGGGGAGAATAATAGTAAGCTAAATGATGATACTGTTGAGGACAACATTGTCATAAGTAAGAAGGACTTACAAGCTTTAATTGCCACGGAAGTAGGCAAGGCTATGAACGCCTATACTGAAAGGCAACAGGAGTCGAGTGCATCTCGCTCCAAGCATTTATCGAAACACTCATCTATACCTCGTTCGAATCCAAGGAATAGCGAGGTACACCCCTCAAATGTAAGGAGTAAGACTGAAAGACAGGAGCATCAAGATAAGATACGTTTCAATAAGGATGAGTATTCATACAAGTATTTCGTATCCTGTAAGCCCCGTGATTTCGATGGGGGAAAAAGGACGATGGAAGCCTTAAGATGGTTAGATGAAATGGAAACTGTTGTTGAAATCAGCGACTGTGCTAATGAGAATATTGTGAAGTTTGTTTCACAATCGCTTAAGGGCGATGCCCTAATCTGGTGGAAGACTATGATACAATCTGCTGGAAAGGTCCATCTGTATAATTTAAGTTGGTCCAAATTTGTGGACCTGATTAAAGAAACTTATTGTCCACCTCATGAGTTGGAAAGGATAGAAACGGATTTCTTATCTCTAGTAATGAAAAATTTGGATTGTCGGAAGTATGTGAGCGACTACAACTCCTTATCTAGGTTAGTACCATACCTAGCATCCCTGAGCCCAAACGCATTGCGCGATTTATTGGTGGCTTAGCGCCAGAAATTAAAGGAATGGTTAGGGCTTCAAATCCTAGCACATATAGGTCTGCTGTAGACTTAGCTCTGACTCTCACTCAGGATTTAGTGAGACAAAAATCAGCCAAAGCTGAGACTGACGGAAAAAGAGAAAGGGAGGAAGATAACTCCCAAAAATCAAAGAAAAAGGGCAAATCTAGAATAAGTAAGAGTCAACATGAGTCTGATAAAAAGCCTACGTGCGACACCTGCAAGAGAAAGCACTGGGGAAAGTGTCGAACAGACCAAAAGCCAAAGCAATGTGGCATATGTAAAAGAACTGGTCATCAGTCCCATGAATGTAGGAACATGAAGAATGCAAATTGTTTCAGCTATGGCGACAAAGGCCACATTAGTACGAATTGCCCTAAAGCTGCTAAAGAAGGTGCAGCTAAGTCGGGAGAAGCTAAGAAAGGAAATGCCTGAAATTTGCCTAAGGAGTGCCATAAGCAGTAAAAATCAATAGTGTCATCATGTACATTCCTTATCATTAATCAAGGATATGTTTTCTAAGAGTCCTGTTTTAATTCAGGCGTTAATAAGTCTGTCATAAACCATAAGTCCAGAAAACTTTTATATATATTCATGAGAACTCCAGATATTAAGTGTAAGGTAGAACCTACCGACGTAACCACAGAAATCATTCTTTCTTTTCTTATTGGATGCTTTTATCCATAAAAAAATCAGTCATGCTCTTCCTTCGTTGAAATGCGACGAATTCTCTTCTTATTATTATTATTTAAATTATTATTTTTTTTATTATTTTCATTGACTTCTGTCAACTGCGAATACAAAACTAGCATGATAAAAGCGCCATATGATAATTGCCAGTACCTTAGTGTGTTCCATAGATTGCTTTCATGCCTGATCAACATGAAGGTTTAATGCATGGAACCACTAGAATCTCCCAACAATCATATTGTACTAAGATCAGCTGTATTGGTATTCAAGGAGATATTCCCTATGAAAACGTCTGAGGGTAGATGCCTCTACTCAAGGCATCTAAGTATTCGAAAAGCGAGGGCGCCTTTTACATAATTGGAGACGTTATATGAACCAAAGGATCATATTAAGGCTATCTCTAATATCCTCGAATATCTGATATTTTCTTTGATAAACTATCAGTTTACCTCCCCGATAAGCAAGTGGAGTTAAGATTGACATTTACTAGGAGCTACACCTGTTGCAAAAGCTCCATATCGACTAACACCATTGAAAATAGAATAAATTAGATCCCAATTGAATGGAATTATGAAGAAAGGCTTGTACAGCCTAACTTGTCACTTTGGGAGTTCCGATATTATTGAATAAGAAAAACGGTTCAATGCGGTTATGTGTATATTATAGCAAACTTAACAAAGTAACGATTAGGAATCGTTATCCGCTGCCCAGGATCGAGGAATCGTTCGACCAACTATAAGGGTTAGCTATTTCCTTAAGATCGATTGGGTAGTTGTTAGAATGACCATCTCACCCTAGTTAAGTTCACCTATAATATTCTATATAAGCATAAAGGTTGCTCCTTTGGAGGCCTTGTATGGGAGAAAGTGTCAAACACTGTTTGTTGAACGGAAGTTGGGGAGACCCAACTAACAGGACCTGAGATTGTCATAGAGACGACGGATAAAATCAGACAAATCCGTGATCACCTCAAAGCTGCCCATGATAGGCAGAAGAGTTACACCGACTACAGGCGCAAATCTTTTAAGTTCCCAATAAGGGATAAGGATTCTATTGAAGATGTCACCACGGAAAGGTGTGGTATGCCTCAGTTAGGAGGGCAAATTAAGTCCTAGATAAGTGGGACCATTCAAGATAATCAGATGTGTCGAATTTCTAGCTTTAAGCTAGTTTACTTGAAAAACTCAGTGGAATTCACAAGGTGTTCCACGAATGCAATTTAAAGGAAAGGCTAGCCAATGAGTTGCTAGCAATGTCACATAAAGTGTGCAAATTAATGAAAACCTGGGGTTTTGTTGGAAAACCAGTATCGATCAAAGATCAACAGGTTAAGAAGCTTCTAAGGAAGCATGTGCCTACTATAAAGGTCAAATGGGACGCTTGTAAAGATCCCTAGTATACATGGGAGGTTAAGTCCGCTATGCGACAGATGTACCTCTATCTTTTAATAAAATCTCGAGGGCGAGATTTCTTTTAAGGGGGTGAGTATGTAACACCTCATAAAAACCCGTCCTATAAAATTCCAACACGCGTCCCGCTAATACTCGTATGCCACGTGCTAAAACGAGAGGGACCAAATGCGTCGTTATGTTATTTTATAACCTCTGAACGACAATTTAATAGTTAAGGGACTAAAAGTGTCAACATGCTAAAACTAAGCCTCTGAGTGACCTTTTAACAAACCGACAATCTTATGATGTTATTCATACTCTTGTGTGTGCCTAACATGGGCCTAAGATAGCTTTATGCACTAATTATAACGTTTCACGCAAGTTTGGAAGTCCAGGGGCTATTCCTGACAAACTGCGGAAACTTTTCGATTCTCGTATTTTGAATACGGACTTTATATACAAATCCAAATATGTATATACAATAAAATCTCGCAGAACCTTCAATTTCATTTTCACTCCAACTTCTGTTCGTCGAAAACGTTATCTGCTATCGCCGGACTTTCGCCGGAAAACCGGGACATACGTCAAATCGGTAAGTTTCTCGATTCTTTCATTCTCAATCCATTGTTAGACTTTCACTAACTTAAATCCTTCAACCAGAATCGGTCCCAGACGACGTTACCGGATATTCTACACTCGCCGGAAAATCTCTGGACATTTCCGAAAACACGCTGTGAATCGGTACAAACATCTAAACCCTCTGATAATCATTGTTTAGTAACTTAATTTCGCAACTAATTGATCAAAACTGTTAATTGATCCGATCAGACGGAATTCACAAAACAGAGCCGACGACCTTTGCCGGAGTTCTGAGAAAAACATCCTTTCCGGTACATTCATTTCCAAAACCTTCTTTATCCATTACATTTCAATCATTTATATGTCCGACGAATGATTTAAACAAGAACTGTCAAATATTGGTTGTCTGTGTCTTTGAACGAAGAAGATGAAGTCGAACATTAGGTATAAGTTTAATTAAAACAAGATATTAAACCGGGTTAGACACACAGTCCAGCGGTGGACTGTGTGCAAACACACAGCGCACGTCACGAGTTCGAATCTTACAAACGCACCGGCTTTCCGAATTAAAACCATTTTTTTTAAACTGAATCAGAGTAGGTCCCAGGATGTTTTTAAGATTAATATAAACTGTAAGTTTAATAGATAAGACACACAGCCCAACTGGTTGGGCTGTGCGCTTACAAACTAGAGGACCCGAGTTCGATCCGGTTTCCCTGCAACCGGTTCAACCATTTAAATTCTTTTAATATAAAACCAAATAAATTAAACATTTAATTAGTATATATATATAATTAAAACATAGAATATTTCGGGTTAGACACGTAGCTCAGTTGGTAGAGCTGCGTGCACGCGTACGAGAGGTCTCGGGTTCGAGCCTCACTCAGTGCACTTACACCACAGTCCGACCGGTCAACGGTCAACAAAAAGTCAACATTTTTTTATATTTTTATTTATTTAATTTAAAAATCAATTAAAAATACTTAAAAATAATATTTTTAAAGTTAGAAAATGACCTTAAACTCACAAAAATAAATCTAAAAATCCTATTCAAATTTGTTAATAAAATCCACTTATTTACCATACCATTTCATTATTATTTTAGGATAGTCTTTCCTCGTCGATCAAATCCCAAAACTCGTGCGCATTCAACATCATCAAACGAACGCACCCAATGTGAGTGAATCTCTACAAATTTCCCGTTTTAATCACATTTTGGGGTGTATCATGTGTCGCTTATTATTTATTACATTTAAACACTTGTGCATCCATCATATCCATGACCAAATGTGTATCCAATATGTATCAATTGTTTGTGTGGTTAATGCTTAGATTAAATTTATCATTTTCAGTACATACATCATCATAGGCTCGTCGTTCCCCATTACCTATGAGCGGAACTGTTCCCCATTACCTATGAGCGGAACGTGGCGTTGCCAACATACGATCGGCTCCGTTTGATTGAGCCTTGATCGCACATACATCATCATAGGCTCGTCCGTTCCCCATTACCTATGAGCGGAACGTGGCGTTGCCAACATATGATCGGCTCCGTTTGATTGAGCCTTGATCACACATACATCATATAGGTCGTCCGTTCCCCATTACCTATGAGCGGAACGTGACGTTGCCAACATATACATTATCATTCATGTCATAAACTCATGCAAGGTGGTTTGTTATTGTTTGTTTGATTATATACGTTTGCTCACATATGATTATTGCACAATTTTTCCATATTAAATACATTAAGAAATCAATATCAAATGTTTTTTAACAAGGTTCACTCGCCAACTTTTGTTGACCCAAAATCCTCCATTTTTACACATGATACAGGTGATCCAGTTGCAGCAAGAAACATATAGGACGGCCTAGAAGAATAAATCAGTTTAGGCTTTGGATTGTTTACTTAGTTACTTTTTCCTTGTAATTGTATGAACTTGTTTGGAATATTGAAGTTGTAATTTGAATTTAATAAATATTAAACATTTTAGTAAACATCATGAGCTTTGGTGATAACCCAATTATGCCCCGACTCTTATTCCGCTGCGGGTCGGGGTATGACAATCAAAACATTAACTTTCTTTAAACATCAATTTTTATCGCCTTTTCGAGGCATAGTATGGGTTAAAACCATGTCTAAGCATCAAGACTTGTTATCTACTGATTTTAAAACTTACTTATATATTTTTACAGTAGGTGCAAGCTATAAAATTAGATTTCCAAATAAGTCTTCAAATCTATGTGTAAAATGACCAAAATGCACTTTCGGGGCATAGTTTGGTCTTTAATTATAAACCACACATATATTTGATACCCTACTGATATAACATCATAAAGTAACTATTTTTATAAATAATGTATGACCATAACATCAGATTATTCACCAACTTCTTTTTATGAATCGTAAAATGACCAAAACGCCCTTGCGAGGCATTGTTGATTTTAAAACTATAACGGACATACAAGTTGATGTCCTACTGATATTGAAACTTGTTTAAAGTATATTGGCATATGGAACTCTTCTGGTTACCCGGTATCGCTTATATACGTACGGCTAAGCCTACGAGACTAGTTTACGTAGTTTAACCGAAACAGGTTTAACCTTATCATTTTTATCTCAAAATCTAGAATGTTAATAGTTTACCCATATTTTACAAGTCTTAGTACTTGTTGGTTTAAACTACATTCTGTTCAGGTCATCACTTAATCAAGCGTATCGTACCGTTCTTAATATTTTAAACTAGTCGATCCAAGTCAATGACTTAAATAAGATCCGCTAGCATTCTAATTGGTTATTTATACCATCATTCCAGACTTGGGCCTTCCGGTAAATTGTACCTACGCTTAATTAGTTGGATATGGTTATGCTTATTATATTTCTTATTTAAAAGGACTTGCTAAGCTCAGGTAAATACTCTTAACCTATTTTCCCCTATACGGGCTTGATACGGTAAAATATTTACCGCATGGTCGGGTATGAGATTCGAAGACCTGTGTGTCGGGAAATTCAAATAACCCGTTTTAATTCGTATTGCTTGAACAAAACATTGGGGGTTAATGCGACCGTGTCCTAGATATCCTTGACTCATTTAATTGCAAATGGCCATGACCTAAGCACGGGGTGTAGGCATACACCTGACAGATGCGAAACGGTTTAAATAAACGATTTATGCCCAATACGAGTGTTCCTAATAAGGGAATAAATTATAATTTACAACCCATTAGAGGTTTTCCCAATAAGGGAATAGGTGGTGTGTCGGTTAATCATGAACGGCATAGTTTCCGGTCCCCGTATGTACGTCAAGTTATGTAAAACTGATAGCATGAGATATAGTTTGTCCCAAGTTATTTATAAAACATATGTACCAATGTGTACATAAAAATGATTTCGAAATGTTTTTAAAATGAGTCGGTTGAGTTTATCTACGAGTGAAAACTGACGTATTTTCAAAACAATTAAACTACAGGTACCAATACGTAAATAGGCCGGAAGCTGCTCAGTTGCAACACAAGATGATCTTGCAAATCCTTAGATGTGCCAAGTATGTTAATCATCTTTTGTACATTTTTGATCCGCCTGTGGATTTTCATTACGAGCCATTGTATTTGAACTTTAAACCTTTCGGCTTGTAATAATATTTTAAATCCAAGACTTCTGCTGTGCTATTCTGTGTTGCTTGGTTATGATGACATTAACATACGTCACGATACTCCCCATCCGGGCCCACCGAGATTGTGTTGGAAATACGGGGTGTGACACTCCGTGAGTTATAACACTTCCTTGAACACTTTTAAGTGTTCTAATTCACTCTTGTTCCATTCCTAGGCTAGTTATTAGCCGAAAGTCAAGCAAATTGACTTTTTCTTTGACTTTCGGCTATGACCATTTCGGTCAAGCCAAAGTTCAAATTGAACATGGCTACATTATCATAATAATGAAGGTATTAATCCTCTATGAGGGAACCTTCTGAAGATCATGTTAAGTTAGTGAAATGATGGATCAAAGTTTTAGTAAATAAAAGTAAAAAATGCAGATTTTCGTAATTTACGTTAAATGAACTTCTAAGTATCGAACCCTTATTTTTTGACATTATAACAGATTATATAACATACTAGGACATGTTAGATCATGTCCAAGTCGCCATTTCCTGATTAGAGATCGGTTCGCAACCGAAAGTCAAACAGTTTGACTTCTGCTTTGACTTTCGATTGTGACCCGTTTGAGATTGTTTAAATACTAATTAAGGGTTGTAATATGATCATATTATTGTAGGGAATAACCCTTAGAGGTTATACCTTCTGATCATATCGTTTATCGGGTTTAGGCAAAGTCCATATAATATGCCTAAAAATGCCTAAAATGCCCTTTTGGCGCAAATAATGGTTCTACAACATAATGAACTTATAATCTAAGTTTGAAACTAGTGTGGAATCATAATGAAACATATTTTGGCATATTGGACTTATCATAGACCCATTCGACCACCTGGTGCCACATATACGCGTACGATGGACTTATATATCATAATATATAAGTTAGCCGAATCGAGTCAAAACCTTTCCAAATTAGTTTTAATCAAAATTTATGGTTGTTTGACCCATATTATACGAGTCCTCGTACTCGAAAGGGTATAAATCACATTCTATCCGGTCACCCGCTTAATCTAGTGAACCATACGTATTTATTTATGTTAACTAGTCAAAGTCGAATGACTTGTATAAGACCCGCTAACATTCTAACGGATCATAGTTCCGTTCATTCCAGACTAGGAGCCTCCAGTAAATTGCGCCTATTTTAGTTTGTTTTGACTTACGGTTGTGTTAACACCTTTGAATTATAATGACTAGCACATGTAAATACTCTTAGCCTATTTTCCCTATACGGGCTTCGGATATAACTTTAGCCGCTTGGTCGGGTGAATGATGTCCAAAATTTAAATAAATCGTTTTAATCCGTTTTACTAATAAATTAAACATTGGGGGTTAACACGACCGTGTCCTGGATATCCATGGCTCACTTAATTGCAAGTGGCCACAGCCTAAGCGTGGGGTGTAGGCATAGACCTGACATACGCTAATTCCAATATATTTATATGATTTTGAAATGTGGCATGTCTGTTAATCATGTATCGGTTTTCATCTTCGGTCCTTGTATGTATTGACAAGCATGTAAAATTGGTAACAAGAAATATTATCTTATCCCAAGTTATTTTAAAATGATATACCAAATGGTATTTAAACATTTTTTAAAAGATTTTCAAAATGTGTCGGTTAATTGTATTTACTAGTGAAAACATATTTATTTTCAAAAGACTAAGCGCATGTTATATAGCAAATACAGAATAGGCTAGGGCTGAGCAAATGTGTAGAACCGGGCCAACCCGGCTAAAACCCGACCCGAGACCGAAATTAGCATAAAGTTCAGGACCGAGGACAGGACCAATGAGGGCATTTCGGGTATCGGTTTATTTCATGTTCGGTTCTTCGGTTTTCAATGTTTAACCGAGACAGACCGTAACTTGAGGGATGAACATATGAAGAAACGATGACGAGGAAGAACAAAAGCTTGTCTCTAGAGATGGTTTGCATAAACCTGATACGTACTACTATTGGTGGTGACTCAAATATGCACATGGGTTCTTGTATGCTTGTACACTTGGTTTACTGAGTTGTATTCAAACCTACTGGCTTTTTTGCAATAGCTATAATGACTTTGACTTGTACAACCCATCATGTCATGTATGCACTGTACTACAACTTAATTGGCCAACCCAGAACAATTATTTTTTTTTTTTCAAATTGTATTACAGTTGTAAACCCACTGAAACAAGTTTTTAGTTAATTTATATTAGAGTAAACTGCCAAAATGGTCCCTAAGGTTTGATCACTTTTGCTACTTTAGTCCAAACTTAAACCTTTTAAATCTGGGTCCCTGTGGTTTCAATTTTGTTGCCATTTTCATCCAAAACCAAACATGTTCAGATTAGTCAGTTAACATCCAGATTTTTAAGTGACCAAAACATGTTGAAAAAGACCAAAACCTTTGCCAATGACCAACACCATATTGAGAATGAACAAAGCCTGTGCAAAAAATTTGGATGTTAATTGAAAAATCTAACCAGGTTTTGTTTTTGGATGAAATTGGCAACAAATTGAAACCATAGGGACTCAGATTCAAAAGGTTTGAGTTTTAGACTAAAGTGACAAAGTTGACTAAACCTCAGAGACCATTTTGTCAGTTTACTCTTTATATTATATATATACGGACATCAAAAAGCATGTTTGACCAACTTTTCCTTTAGAGTAAATTTCCGTTTTGCTCCCTGTGGTTTGGTCACTTTAACGGTTTTGCTCCAATCCTTTAAAAATAGCCTTTTTCCTCCAATAGTTTGCTATGTTTTTTCTATTTTGTTCCCCGCCTCTAACTCCATCCAAATTGTCTTTTAACTGAGAGGGTATTTTGGTAACTTCAAGTATACATTTTGGTAATTTACTTTTAAAGATATTTGTATTATATATACACACATGACTACACACACTTTCTCCTCTGTCTTCTCTCTCTACGTATCTCTCTATCTATCTCTTCTCCATCTCCATCACCAAAAACCACCACCACCCACCACCCCACCAGAACCCACATAACTAGAACCCAACCACAACCACCACCATAACTATCAGTCCTGGCACCACCTCACCATAACATACATCCTACAACTACCACCCCTCCCATTTCCCTTACCACCACAGCCACCTGCTACGACCACCGAAACCACCCAAACCCCACCACTACAACACTGATCTGAATCATCACAACGAAACCCTAAAGATCAGAACCCTAATGCCGCCATCATCTAATCGAGGTCTGAAGCCGTCTCCAGAATCCTAACGAAATCTAATCGAGGTATGAAGCCTTTGCCGTCATGCAGCACCAGCCAAGACCACTGTCGCTAACCACCGAGGCTCTGCCATGGATGGTGATCGACCGCCGGAACCCTAACACCATCTAATTCGTCTCTCTCTCTCTCTCTCTCTCTCTCTCTCCCTGTTCTTGTGTTTTCTTTTTTTAAATTTGGGGATTTTGATTATAAAAAGTTGGGGTTTGATTCTAGAGTTAGTTTTGGTAGATGAAAAGGGTTTAACAGTAAGTTTAGTGGTGGGTGGTGATGGCGACTGAGGTGGTTGATGGGTAGTGGTGGAGAAAGTAGAGAGGGGGATAGATGGGTTGGGAAGTTCAGTGGTGGAGGATGGTGGTGGTGGACTGGTGATGATGGCCGGTGGCGGTGGGCGGATGGTCGCGGTGGCCGATTAGAAGAGTGAGGAAGTTAGGGATGGTGATGGTTGGTAATGGTGCGGGCTGGTGGTAGGGATGGTGTTGCTGTCTGATTGTTGTGGTGGTAGTGGCGGTGTCTAGTGGGTGTTACAATGTGTGTTACAGAAGGTTGAGAGGGAAGGAGATACAGAGAGAGAAACTGGTGATGAAGTGAAGAAGAAAGGGATCTGATTGATTTTGTAGTGGAGGGGGTGGTGGTGGTGTTACGGCAGGTAGAAAGAGAGAGAGAGGGAGGTGGTCGGCAGGGGTGGTGTAGTCGTGGTAGAAAAGAGAGAGAGAGAGAGGTGAAAGAGAAGGATTTATCTTATATATTTGTTTATAATTAAAAAAGAAAAAAAACAAGATTTCAGAAATTACTATTAATAATAAATAATACATGAAGTTACCAAAATACCCTCTCAGTTAAAAGACAATTTGGATGGATAGAGGCGGGGAGCAAAATAAAGAAAACATAGCAAACTATTGGAGGAAAATGGCTATTTTTAAAGGATTTGAGCAAAACCGTTAAAGTGACCAAACCACATGGAGCAAAACGGAAGTTTACTCTTTCCTTTATTTATCAAAATGCTGGTCTCTTTCTTCATCTTTCCAGTTTGCTCAAAACTCAAAAGGATGGTTGTAGTTCGGGTTTCTTAGTTGAAATCCTTCATCTCCTAAGTGATTGCTTGCACAAACTTGAAACCTAGCAAACCAGACAACAAAGGAGAAAACTGTTTGAGATATGACTTATCGGGTCGGTTCGGTCTTTATCGGATTTTCTCAGTCCAAACCCGAAACCGAGAAACACATAAAAAGGGAACCGAAGTACTGACCGAAATACATGTATACGGTCCGGATTCGGGGTTTTTCTGGTTCGATTTTTGTTTTTTTTCGGTGTGAACCGATATATGCTCAGACCTAGAATAGGCCGGAGTTGCTCAGTTTAGGCGATTTGGAATTTGCAACTCCACGAAAGACCTATTAGTCTTAAGTCTCATTTTGTTATTTTCGGTCCGTCTGTGGATCTTTTAGGACTATTCCGTTTGTATATCTATTTTTGAACTTTTGGACACTTTGTACTTTGTAATATTTTAAAAATCCCATCTTTCGTTGTGCTATGTGATTATTGATATCAATCGCTACGCATAAACATCAAGTGTAGGCCCAGTAGATTAGGGTGTGACAGTTAGACTGTCTAGAACATCAGGTGTAATTCCGGATTAGATGGACCATGTGGTGCTCAGTTTGGGCCACTAGGTGAGGTTTGGGGAGTGGGCCAAGAGTTAGGGGACGTGTGTAGGCTGGAAGTAGTAAAGGGGGGTGGACCGTGAGTAGTAGAGGAAGTGGGGGAGGTAGGGTTGATGGTTTGGGCCGGTTGAGTGGGGTTTGGTCAGGTAGAGTTAGGAAAATTGGTATGTGGCCAGTATAGTGGGTGAAGTGGATTGGTGAAAAAAATCGTAGGTATGAGTTGATGGTTTAGGCTGGGATGCAAAGGGAAAAGTTGTCTCGTCAAAAATTACATGACGGTTTATGATAATTTTACTTGTTGCTAGGTCAAGACACTTATATCCTGATTGTTTAGAAGGTAACCGAGGAATACGCAAGGCATAGATCGATGTTCAAGTTTGTGAATGGTTGTATAAGGTATAAGTGGGTAACACAAACAACCAAACACACAGAGGTGGTCATAAGATGGCTGGAATAGATAAGGCGTTGGGTAGGGGATTGATACCAGAGGAGTTTGCTAGGAAGAATATTAAGTAGGTAAGTGGCATCCTCAAGGGCGTGATGCCAATACGTGTTTGGGAGATGGGATTGTGCAAGCAGAGTCCGAATGATATTATTAATAGAGCGGATCTTTCGTTCAGCCTTGCCATTTTGGTTGCAAAATTGTTTGAATTGGGCGTTTACGTACTCCTTTCCATTGTCACATTGAAACTGTTTAATTTTTCGTTCAAATTGAGTGTTGATGTAATTAGAGAAAGTGGTAAATATCCAGATAACTTGTGATTTATTACTTATTAGAAAAGTCCATAAGAAATTAGTATAATCATCAAGAAACAAGATATAATAACGGTGACCCCCATTACTTAGAATTGGGAAGGTCCAAAGATCACTATGAGCGATGTCAAAAGGTAAAGAAGTAGAATTACCAAAATCCAAAAATGGCAATTTAATATGTTTACCAAACATGCATGATTGACAAATAGTAGGTTTCAAAGTGCCACAATTAATAAAACTAGATTGTTTTAATGAATATAATAAATTAGAGCCAGGGTGCCCGAGCCGTTGTTGCCAGGTGTCTTGACTAAGAGCAGCAAAAGTGGTAGGAGAGGTGTACTTGTAGACTTGCGTAGGATCAAGTGTGTGGAGATTCCCTGAGCTATTGCATCGTAGGATAGGGGTCCGGGTCTTGAGATCCTTCACAAGAAAACCAATAGGGTCAGATTCTACTGAAACTTGATTGTTAGCTGTAAATCGACGAACTGAAAGCAAAATTTTGATAAGGGTGGGTGCATAAAGGACATTGTTTAGTTTGAATGGTGGTAACGGATGGGGTAGGGTTTGGTTACCGTGTCCACGTACGGGTATGGTGTTACCATTACCGACAACTATATTACGAAACATGCATTATTAAAATAAGACGAGAAATTAGTAAAAAATTTGGTCATATGACCTGACGCACCTGTGTCCATGGTCTAGTTTTGATTCGGTGAATTGAGCGACATGTGATAAAGAGCCTGGTTGATGTCAGTCATTTGATTGTCAGCGTATGATGAAATTTGACTTGCAGCATAGTTGCGTGTCGGACGTGGGCCAAGGATGCCTGTGCCAGAATTGTTTTTCTGGGCCGTAGGGTATGGACAAGGTGGAACGGTCCAAGAGGCCCAATCGGAGCATGTGGGCTGGCCTAGTAGGGGTAAGAATTATTCTAGTTGTAATTATTGGGCCACGGTTGGTTAGAAGAATTCGAAGATGACCTGCGGCCTCTGCCAGCAGTGAGCAGACTCACGGCCGCGCTCAGCAGAGTCAGTTCGGGTGTCCTGCGATGGTCCACATTCACGATTACGGTCTCGATTAGTAGACGCGTTGAGAACAGTGTCCGCAATCTGGGCAAATTGTTTGGCTTGATTAATTTTGTGTTCCCAAAATAGAGGAGAAATCATGTAATATTTATAGGGATTGAGAGGTCAATGAGATTCACGGGTTTTACATTCTTTCAGTTTCAAAGACATGAATTGTTGTGTTTCTATGTTATTCATCCGGGAATAGAGGCTTGCGGTCTAATGGTTGGCTCTTGGTGCAACTTGGCACTTATAAATGTCGACTTCGGCTTGACTTTAAGTCCATGTGAATACTTAAAGCGTGGGTTTGGATGGGATAGTGATGTGTTGGCCTATTTTCAAGTTCTGATAATTTTTGTGTTTTTGAACTGTTTTTTTACAAGCTAATAATTGATTGTTGTACTTGATTAACAGGAAGGGTGGATGATGAAGGCTGTAGTGTACTTGGAACTTGCAGGTCGTGGTGATGAGACTGCAGCAATTCAGTTCATGTGAAGAATGTTATTTAAATAATTTTCATTTGTTTTTAGTAAAATAAAGCATCTCACAAATCGGGTTGTTTGTAGAACTTAACATTCGTTTCACTAGACTTATGCGGCAAAACTACTACAAAAAGTCAAATTGTGCGCGTTTCACTGACTGTACACGTTACATTGACTTTTTACTATACGCATTACATTGACTTTTTATAGTAAAACTAAAGCATTTACTTTCTTATATTTGATTTGATTTGAATGTGCATGCATTCGAGCCAAAAAAACATTTAATCAGGACAAAAGTCTTGTAACTTACATTCAAACTTTCTTGTTGCGGACACTAATTCACCCGTCAAACGCCTCATTCCTTCGAGGTCATAGCATCAAATTAAGGGCTTTGGGTATGAGGCCAAGTCACAATCAAACATGTTACTCCCATTTAAAAAAACAGATTAAAAATTAATTGTGTTTTAGTTAACCACTACACACTTGTGAAGGTTTAGTTGGTTAAAACATCAACGCTTACATGACAGTGACGTGACCGAAACTTTTTCACTAACTAAATCACTACATGTAGTCTCTCAAATTAATGATCAGACGCACATAAGACTTGCAACAACATCAAAAACGATCTTGCAAAAAGATCAAGATTGAGACATTGTAGATTCAACCTCAAAAGTAAAAAGGGTATACCTTTTAAGAATGTAAAATAAAACAAACATCAAGAATCCATCCCATAGTAATAATGTAGCTTTTTCAATCATATTCGCATAACAAATACTTATATATGAAAAAAAAAGATGGAATAGAAAAGGTAAATGTCAAGAATAGTTCATATATATGTAGAATATTTTTATATAAATGAATTCATATATCTCCAGGACCAAGAAATTAGATAGTTTAGCATTTAAGCATATACATATATTTACTACATACAGCAACCATCATTTTATGCTGCAAGTAAACTATCAACCCCGTGCCCACAACAAACTCGGGCCGGGTTCATCTCAACAACCAACGGCCACTTGATTTCTAGAAGCCTAAAAAAACCCAAACGAATCTCGGGTTTTCTTCATTTCACGAAGGGGGTAGATATGTAAATGAGTACGAACGCAGGGGGGTTAATATATGCTTACATCAAATGCGAATCGTAGGTGTCAAAATTCGAGGTGGGAATGACGAGAGGCAGCTTGTCTATATACATGAAGAACCGTTTCAGATTTTCTCGTGTTATTGTGGCCACGTCAATCGCTTCTTTGTAGTCAACATACACCCACAGCTCACTCGAGTCAACTCTCTTTAGGCTGACCCGGCAAAAGGGGCATGATAGGGATCTTGTACGCCTGACATAAAACACAACCACATTGAAGGTTAGGTTTAAGGTTTCACAAACTTAACGCTTGGCTAAGCCGCGTTAGATTAGGTTGATGTTCCCACCACAAGCAACTAATCAACTATAGTCTATGGCTTTTCTTTATGAAAAAAAAATGTAAACAAATTGAGTTTATGCCCTGAGAAAAAATAATCATGAAAGAAAGTATTTAGAGTAAAATGGAGTTAACTTGAACGGAAAATGTGGCCTCAAGATTGCAAGTATGCTGTGACGCTGCCCCTGGTTTTATCTCTAACAGGCCAAACATGTATAAATATAAAATAGCTATAAAGAAAATGGATTGTAAGTATACTGTGGCGCTGCCCCTGGTTTTATCTCTAACAGGCCAAACATTTGAAAGGGTAAATTCCATTTTACGTCCTTTAAGTTTCACCAAATTTCAGGCGCTATCCTTTGACCAAAAAAATTACAGCGTCCTTTATGTTCTAATTTCTTTACGGGCGGTGTCCTTTCTCCCTAAAAAGATTACAAAAATAAAGGACATCCATTGTAAAGAACAAAGACAAAGGAGATTTGTTGTAAAGATATTAAAACACAAAGGACATCCGTTGTAATTTTGTTAGTTAAAGGACATCGCCTGAAATTTTGTTGAAACGTAAAAGACGTAAAATGCAATTTACCCCATGTAAAAATAAAAAATAGATATAAAGAAAATGGGTCAAACGGGCTGAAAGGCGCCCAAAGCATATATCCTAAATGCATAAATCCCCCCTAAGCTATTTTATCCAAATTTCATTATATTACTGAATTAATGAGATTTTTGTATACATATATGACACGCAAGTATGTACCGCCATGGTGTTAATGGCGAATAGCGACACATAGCCATAAGGTACCTATATGCTACATAGCGAATAGCGATAAAAGCGGGCGCTATTAATAGCAATACATTAGAAAAAAAATTCATGGCTTTTCTTTATGAAAAAAAGATGTAAACAAATTGAGTTTATGCCCTGAGAAAAAATAATCATGAAAGAAAGTATTTAGAGTAAAATGGAGTTAACTTGAATGGAAAATGTGGCCTCAAGATTGCAAGTATGCTGTGACGCTGCCCCTGGTTTTATCTCTAACGGGCCAAACATGTATAAATATAAAATAGCTATAAAGAAAATGGATTGTAAGTATACTGTGGCGCTGCCCCTGGTTTTATCTCTAACAGGCCAAACATTTGAAAGGGTAAATTCCATTTTACGTCCTTTAAGTTTCACCAAATTTCAGGCGCTATCCTTTGACCAAAAAAATTACAGCGTCCTTTATGTTCTAATTTCTTTACGGGCGGTGTCCTTTCTCCCTAAAAAGATTACAAAAATAAAGGACATCCATTGTAAAGAACAAAGACAAAGGAGATTTGTTGTAAAGATATTAAAACACAAAGGACATCCGTTGTAATTTTGTTAGTTAAAGGACATCGCCTGAAATTTTGTTGAAACGTAAAAGACGTAAAATGCAATTTACCCCATGTAAAAATAAAAAATAGATATAAAGAAAATGGGTCAAACGGGCTGAAAGGCGCCCAAAGCATATATCCTAAATGCATAAATCCCCCCTAAGCTATTTTATCCAAATTTCATTATATTACTGAATTAATGAGATTTTTGTATACATATATGACACGCAAGTATGTACCGCCATGGTGTTAATGGCGAATAGCGACACATAGCCATAAGGTACCTATATGCTACATAGCGAATAGCGATAAAAGCGGGCGCTATTAATAGCAATACATTAGAAAAAAAATTCATTTTTTATATCAAGTACCCTGGTATACTATATACGCTATTTTACATGTATAGTTAACAAAAACCTAAAATCCTATATTTCATCGCTATTTATAATTTAAAAAAACTTAAATCCCGCTATTTATTGCTACATACCCTGTAGCGACCTTCGACCTATACGCTACGCTATTCGCTATAGCGACCACTCTTGACAACTACATGTACAACAAGTACAATGTTTTTAAACATAAAAGTGGTTCGGCCAACCCCACCGGGCCCGTACTTAAAATAATCGGTTTTGACCCATTTTTCAACCCGACTGGTCCCACTATTTTGCATTTCTAGATTTGAACTCCTAGTCAAATAGTAATCTATGGAATGGATAGTATTAATACTTAATGTAAGGTTTTTCTTCTGTTTTTGTGGCAGTCGATGTTAAAGTTACATATACATGAATCGATTTTGCCATGATTCTTTACACCAAAAACTGGCCAAACATTATATTTATAAGTTTAGCCACAAGATAACACATTTTACGCTTACTAACGATAGTAGAATGCCCTTAAGTCCATTTTACAGCTTACACAGGCACAAAGATCAGATTTAATACAGATTATATATAATCAGAATGGCTTATTAAATCATGAAAAATAGTCTCTTATTGAAATGCTAATGAATGACTATGAACGATGACTTAGTGACATCTCATATATACATGTTCCATTCTAATTTATATGATTTACATATTCTTTTGGAAATTATAAGACATGTGATTTATATATTCTACAGAGTGAGAATTCAAAACTTATATGAGATAGTCAATCACCAAGCACATTGAAATGAAAATATAATTCAGTTATTGAAAACAAATAAAGAAGGTTGTACCAGTCATTATAGCAATTTGAGCACATGGCGTGGTTACATTTAGGTAAGACGAGTTTGCTATTCATCTCCATGCAAATACCACATTCTTCTTCACGTTCAATATCGATATCAGAACGATGATTGTAATCTCCATCTTCTCGTTTTCTATATCTTTCCATGCATGCCTTCTTTTGTTTTTCTCTTCGGAATCAGTCACGCCACCTTGAAGTTGCATTAAAGATGGATATATATGATACCTATTCATTACATGAAGATCCAACACTGTATTTTCAAATTGTACTTTTTTCTCTTCGGAATCAGGCTCCGACTCGTTTACACCCCTAGAGAAGATCAACTCGACTAAACCAAAAGTGACAAAAAGTCAATTGTATATTCAAATCGCTTGGAAAACATGAAGATCCAACAATGTATTGTAATACCCTTTCTCTATTTCCTCTTCTCTTACATCATGAAGTAACAAAGTTTCAATAACAAAATCTTCCCAATCAATATCAATTTTCTTTCTCTTTCTCGAATTCACCATTAAGAACCGGTCATCGCTTTCATTAACCGCCATTAACGGCCGCCTTATCTTCTCAATTCTTGTTTTGGCAACGTTAATCTTTTCTCTTATCCTTTGTGTTTTCACACACCCATCAACAAAAGATGCAGGCATCGCATTCAATCCAACATCTTTTTCCAATATTTTATCGAGAAAAAGTTTCTTGCTTGATTCCGAATCTCCACTCCAATACTCCATTGTATCAACAAAAAAATCAAATTTTCCACTAGTATTGTCTACCCTTTTCAACGATGCATTCATCTTAGAATATTCTTCCAAATACTTCGAATAAATTGCAGACAAACATTCGGGTGAAACCTCAAGCTTCTTCAAATCTTCAGTTTCCCAATCGGCTGATTCATTTAAACTTGCATCGTCTCGGTCTAGACATTTGCTCACTAAACACCGCAAATCGGCATCAACGTTATCTAAACTTACGATTTCTTTTCTGGGATTGCACATTGATTTCACCTCCATATACTGAATAACAATCTGCGCGTTCTTCATAATATTTTTAACGTTAACATCATCCCCCCATGGTAAATTAGCTCTTGCAACATCCACTGAACATTTTAAAAGTTCTTTGTACCGTGATTTGCACGTTGCAACCGCCACGTTTAACTGACCGGCTAAATCATCCATACAAATCTCCACTTCGTTAAGTTCACAAACAAACACCATCACCGCCACCACCGCCGGCACTGGCCGCCTGCCGGTTGTCACGTACCACTTGATCAAGCATTGTAGCAAGAAAATACCCTGTTTCACCATCTTCCCACTTAGATCTTTCCCGATATTATTATTATTCCTACCGTTAACCCATTCTTTAAATACACGATCGAACAACCCTATTATATCAAAATCCGCAGCTTCAAATCAAGATGATCTACAACACGCGACACATTCGACCAACTGTAAATATTACAACCTATGGAATCGCATACACTCGTCAATGGTAACAATTTGTTTGCTTTTCGCATGACTACGTAGACACAGGCGCCAACGAGTACGTTAAACCAATTGCCTGAACCGTACTCCTCTTCGGTTATGATTTTAATCATGTTATTAACCTCATCAAATCTTTGTTGTAAATCAAGGCGTGATAATATATCGGTGATGATATTTTGTGCTTGGTAAATTTTGGTTTCGCGGTAAGAATAGTCGTATCCAGATCCTGATGAGCCTAATCGGATGTTTGTTCCAACTGGTCCGTCAGCATTGAACGTTTGCTGTTCGAAATTGTTGAAATCTTGAACGACGCCGCATGAGGATCACTCTAGGTTTCCGGTTACTGAATCGACGATTAGGCTGGTGGATTTGCAGCTTTTGCAAGAACCCATGAATTCAATAAACAATTTTGTGTTTCTACGACAGAAAGACCCCGTTTCAACCCTTGTGAAGCGAAATCACGACCATCATACCCCTGTAAGAAAAAATGCTTAACAAATAAATATCAAGAAAGTTGAAATTACAACAGTAAGTCAAATCCTTTTTATCACTGCAAACAAACGACAAGATATAGATTCAGTTTGTTCAAATTACAACATGCAATAACAAATTACTTGAGGGCTATCATTTAGAGGAAATCAATAAAGCATGCTAAAGGATTATAATTTAATTTCTACTTATTCTGTTACAGCATACTAATGAACCTAGGGTTTTGTTTCAGTACACATCTTGAATTGAGAATATGTAAAAGTAGAATAATAATAATAATAATAATAATAATAATAATAATAATAATAATAATAATAATAATAATATTAATATTAATAATAATAATAATAATAATAATAATATTTCGACGAGATCATACACCACAAAGGAGATTTTAATAGAAATATAAAAACAAATCGATACATGCAATAAAAACACATATAAAGGGACATATAGAATTAGGGTTTATGGAAGAAGAAGAAGAAGAAGAATACTTACTTGTTGAAAAATATGGTTTAATAAGTGAATCTCTCTAATTTCGGTCATAGTGTATGTATGCCCAAGTCACTGGGTGGCTGGTATTCCTCAGAGGGGTATTAATTTTAGTTAACAGTGTTTAGTAAAAGGTTAAAAGGAAATTTGATCGGCTAGCTTAAGCTTAAGGGTGGTTCCAACAAAAAAAGAAAGTCATCGGTAACACTCGCCAATTGTTTGGCGAAGGACCACTTTGGCGGTTATGGGGTGGTTCGCTTATATGATGGACGCTAAACACTGCGCCACATGAGCGGGCGTATATGATGTCATCTATTCAACTACTTTCCCCTACTTATGGGGTGAGTTTTAAGTTCAATTTTTCATGTGACACTAAACTTTGTGAACACTATAACACGTTTGTTAAAGCACATTCTTTCTTTTTCATTATTTAACAATGTCATTACAATTTCCGAAATGCGCCGACTATGGAAGTTGTCCCAAGCGTAGCTACCTCAAAGTGAACGAATCACATTTCTTGGCAAACAGTGGCGGATCTAGAGAAAACCGTCAAGGGGCACATTTCAAAATTTTCTTTTCTATAGGGGCAGCGAAATCGGAAAAACGTCAAATTTTCCCAAAATTTACACTACCACCAGTGCGTCAAGGAGTAGCGGGGGCTACCCCTAATATCAAGCTACATCCGCATCCGCCCTGTTGGCAAACTTGTACATGCCTACTCTTTCTTTTCCTGAATAAATAGGCATTAATTTTTAGCCAGTCGTTTTTTATCGCAACAGATGTGATAAACATCATCTTTCTACAATCAGTTTGTCTTTCATTCTCTCAACACAGTTAGCGTATCAATCTTTACTTTAAATCAATATTTCAAAAACATTCTTTGCTTAATCATTAGTGTTGCAGCATTTTCTTTACACATTACGTGATAAGAACTTTTCTTTGCATGTTACCCTGCAAAAACTTTCTCCTTTACCATAATAAATTATTTTAGCAAACCCACTTCATTTGTATAAAAATTAACATATAATGCTAACATCCTTTCATAAACGCGCATGCATTCTAGCCCCAAATTTTTTAATCAGGACAAAAGTCTTGGAACCTTTCTTAATGCGGACAATCGTTATCCCGTTTAAACGCCACATTCCTTTGACGCCATATGAGCGTGACATACGTTATCCGTTTAGACGCCACATTCTTTGACGCCATATGACGTGACATCCAATAACAATATACTTTTGACACTAACATACTTTTCCTAACCGGTTGGTTGAGTTCTTACATAATTTTCCTCATTGATAACCAAGGTATCTTATTAACACCTAAACATTCTAGTGCAAACATTACAACTTTAAAACCCACTTTTATAAAGGAGAAAAGTGTCCGGATAGTCCCTGAAGTTTGCTTCGATTTCACCTTTAGTCCCTACATATATAAAATTACAGTATCAGCTTTGGAAATTTCGTTCTCGGACTAGTCCCTAAAACAGATGGAGGTTGGTTTTCTCAGTTAAGTGTGTGAAATAACAAAAATACCCTTATTATTAAAAACCCCAAAAGACATTAATCTTCATCATGTACTACAAACCCATGTGTAGTTTTGGTAACTGTGGTGGGCTTTGTGTACGAGAACATCTAGAGATATGCAGAAAACACCCACCCCTTTTTTTCTCTCTGATCTTGAAAACACCCAACCTAATTGATTGCCTACCATACGAAACTCAGTCAGTTCATGTCAAGGATTACGAATACGATTACAGATCAGTGTTAACCATGCCGATTTGAAGTGGATCAATGAACAAATTTAGAGATCTATAAGATCGATTAGACTTACAGGAGAATACGAGAGCGTAGCGGCGCCGAAATGAATTGAATTTGGGGATTTTTATCTTTGGGATATGAATTTAAAGAGATAGAAACCTGGAGGATCTACGAGTGGGAACACACCGTTTTGGGTTTTTTTCGGATAACTGTATATTGCTCTTCCTGTAGCCGGAGTGGTGGGGTCGCTGAAGATTAGTTGATGGTATTGATGTCTTCTGTTGTTATGTTGAATGATAATATTTTTGGCAGCGATGGAGATCGTTCACCACCTCGTCGAATATCATGGTGGTTTGTGGCAGCGCTGGAGGAGAAGGTGGTGCCGGTTGGTGAGAGGGTGGTGGCGGGTGGAGGAGTTGTTCTGGTGAAGAAGATAAATTGTCTTTTGGGGTTTTCAATAATAAGGGTATTATTGTCATTTCACACCAACTAACTGAGAATCCGAGAACGAATTTGCCAAAATTGAGGCCTAAAGCTGTAATTTTAAAAATGTAGGGACTAAAGTGACATCGGAAGCAAACTACAGGAATATCCAAATTTATCTTGTCCTCCGGGTTCCAACCATGTCCACTTTAAAACCCACTTGAATTTAACCCTACAAATACACATTACTATCTCATGATTTAAACAAAATCCTACTGTAAGATTAATCATTTTAATACATAGCATCAAATTCTTAATTCTCGTATTCAACATTATCCTAAGATAATTATATTTTGTATAGTTTTTTTTAACACAAATTTCTTTATTCCATGTCGTATGTGAGACTTGAACCCATTTTATAAATAAAAAATAAACAAAATTAATTGTGTTTTAGTTAATCATTACACACTTGTGAAGGTTTAATTGGTTAAAACCTCACCGCTTATGTGACTTTAACTAAACCACTACTCATAGAATGATCCAACACACACAACACTTGCAAGTTGCAACAACATCAAAACAATCTTGCAAAAAAAAATCCTTCAATCTTAACAAGTCATTGTAGATTCAACCTCAAAAGTAGGGTATATCTTTTCAAGAATGTAAAATAAAACAAATATTAATATATACATTCATAAATCCATCCCATAGTAATAATGAAGTTTATTCAATTATATTCACATAATAAGCATTTATATAAAAAAAAATAAGAACAACAGAAAAGGTAAATGTCAAGAGATAGTTCATATATATGAAGAAAGTTTTTATATAAATGCCAAACCTGTACATACAATTAATATTTTCAAGTAGGGTTCAAATTCATATGATCTCCAGGACCATGAAATTAGACAGTTTAGCATTTAAGCATATACATACATATATATTTACTACATACAACAACCATCATTTTATGCTGCAAGTAAACTATCAACCCCGTGCCCACAACAAACTCGGGCCAGGTTCATCTCAACAACCAACCACTTGATTTCTAGAGCCTAAACAAACCCAAACAAATCTCGGGTTTTCTTCATTTCACGAAGGGGGTAGATATGTAAATTAGTACGAACGCAGGGGGGGTTAATATATGCTTACATCAAATGCGAATCGTAGGTGTCAAAATTCGAGGTGGGAATGATGAGAGGCAGCTTGTCTATATACATGAAGAATCGTTTCAGATTTTCTCTTGTTATTGTGGCCATGTCAATCGCTTCTTTGTAGTCAACATACACCCACAGCTCACTCGAGTCAACCCTCTTTAGGCTGACCCGGCAAAAGGGGCAAGATAGGGATCGTGTACGCCTGCCATAAGAAAACAACCACATTTAAGGTTAGGTTTAAGGTTGATGTTCCCGCCACAAACAACTATAGTCTATAGCTTGTCTTTGTGAAAAAAACAATAATTGAGTTTGTGCCCTGAGAAAAACATATGAGAAAAAATAATAATGAAATAATGACATTTTTGTATACATATATGACGCGCTAAGTACGTACAATAAGCTATGCAATTAATGCAGTAAAAAAATGGATATCAGTTGAGGACCGATATTTGAGATATCGGTAATAGCGGTGAGATATCGGTGGGATATCAGTAAATTTAATATCATGCTGAATTTATATATATATAGCAATTTAACACTAACAATTAAGTATACTCTCCTACCATTAACAAATTAACCTTTTGCAACTTGCAAAACATTAACAATTGTAGCAAGTAGGAACTGATTAAGATTTAAAACACTAACAATTAAGACTTAAAACACTAATAGCAGCAATAAGCAGAAAGACGAATGGTAGAACTAAGAAGAAAGGTACTGTTATCAGGAAAATCAGTGATATATCGATCACATATCGGTCCAATATCGGTCAATATCGCTAGTAATATTGGTACCGATATTTTAACCGATATTTGGCACCGCTATCTCACCAGGGGACCGATAACCGATATATCATATTGGTGATAGATCGGCGATTTAACTGCATGGACAATGTACAAAGTTTTTATTATCAAAAAAGTGGTTTGAGCAAACCCCACCCGACCCATACTTCAAAATTATCGGTTTTTGACCCATTTTTCAACCCAACCGATCCCCCTAATTTGCATTTCTAGGTTTAAATTCCTAATCAAATAGTAATCTTTGGGTGGATAGAATGGTTAATGGTAAGGTTTTTCTTCTGTTTTTGTAGCACCAGATGTTAAAGTTACATTTACATGAATCGATTTTGCTATGATTCTTTACACCTAAAACTGGCTTGAGCATTTAATTTATAAGTTTAGCCACAAGATCACACAGTTCAAGTGTACTAACGATAGTAGAATGCACTTATGTCCTGTTGTTTTGTTACAGCTTACAAAGGCACAGGGATCAGATTTAATTCGGATTATATACAATCAGAATGCTAATGAATGACTACGAAGAATGACTCCGTGACATCTGTATATTCATTTTCCAATCTAACTTATATAATTTACATATTCTTTTTGCAATTATAAGACATGTGATTTATATATTCTACAGAGTAAGGTGGTGTTTGTTTTTTCTAAAAAAGATCTATACAAGCTCTTCTGTCTGCGCCGCGCAGACCACGCGCAGACATTGCCATCTGCAGACTGTTTTTCCTAAAATGTTTCATTAAAAAAGGTCTGCGCGAGCTCTTTTTGGTGCAGACTTGGCCCAACCACTTCTAAAATCTTCTAAGGTCTGCAGAGGGTTAAACACCACCACCGTCCACCACCCACCACCATCGTCCACCATTGTCCATCGTCCACCACCACCGTCCGTACACCACCACCAGTTTATTTTAGAAGTCTACATACGTTAAAAAACAAAAACCCCTTCTTTTTGCAGACTGCAGAGATTTGGTCCACCTCTTCTTCTACAAATGTCTGCAGATGTGATCCGCAGACTGCAGACATTTTACCTCTTAAAAAACAAACAACACCTAAGAGTTCAAAACTTAAATGAGTCCATTGGCATCTTAAATTTCTCTTTATATTACACAATACCGCAAGATGTAAATTCAAGGTATGCACATGTTGATGAGTTTGTAATCTTTCATATGAATCTTCAATCACCAAGCACATTGAAACGAAAATATAATTCAATTATTGAAAAAAGATAAGAAGGTTGTACCAGTCATTATAGCAATTTGAGCACATGGCGTGGTTACATTTAGGTAAGACGAGTTTGCTATTCATCTCCATGCAAATACCACATTCTTCTTCACGTTCAATATCGATATCAGAACGATGATTGTAATCTCCATCTTCTCGTTTTCTATATCTTTCGATGCATACCTTCTTTTGTTTTTCCTCTTCGGAATCAGTCACGCCACTTTGAAGTTGCATTAAAGATGGATATATGATACCTATTCATTACATAATCCTAAATATTAACACCCTTGAAACAACAAAAAAAAGTATATAGATAGATAGATAGATAGATAAAGAATATAGTGATCCAATAATCCCGTTTGGGCCGTTGGATCATACCATAGAATTCTCTTATGCTCGCCTTTCTTTCATGTGTAGACATGGTGGTGGTGCCATCATCATAAACCTGTAGCATGAGCAAGCCGGAAACTTTATCAATGGATATAAATGCAAAATCCGAAAAGTAGAAATACCCGAAAAAGTTTGACTATTAGACCTGAAAAATCAGAATCCTCAGGAGGCCAAGAGCACCGGCGAGGTGACAGTCTGACCACTGAACAAAGAAAAGAAAAAACTGTGCAGCCGGGCTATATGACATTCTCATCTGCACACACGCACCATCGTACTCCCGTGGAAAATCAGACGCCCTGCATTATCATACACCAAACACACATACAACTAACATCATCAAAACAATCCTGCAAAAAGATCATCTTCAATCCTGACTGTAACACACTGTAGATATAACCTCCCTACTACAGCGCTTCGCTAACTCGAAGCGCCTCGCTATGAGTATCTACCTTCGCTATCGTGTGGTTCTGGCCGGGCTTTCCTGAGGTATCTAATAACCTTGCTTCTGCTCGCCGCTGGCGCACCCCGGTGAACTCATGCGGTTCCGATGTGCCCAGAGGCCAGAGGCGAATCCGTTCACAGACCGAAGGACCAACAAAGTTAAAAGTGTACATCTTTTCTACACTAATAGGATTTAGGAGCTATTTTCTTGGTTTCAACCTCACTCTTTCACAATAACACAATCCATACACATAAACAATATATATATATATATATAATATATATATATATATATATATATATATATATATATATATATATATATTATATATATATATGTGTGTGTGTGTGTGTGTGTGTCAGTGTGTGAATCTACTCAACAATAATTATCAAGTGTTTTAGCTTTTTTACTCTGTCTAAATACCCATAAATTAGCCAAACATAGGATTAACCCACATATGAAAATCAATGTTAATCAATATAAATTAAAAGGTATCAATCTGAAATAAAATAAAAAACTTGAAATTCAAAATTGGGAGTAAAAATGAGATTTTTATAATCCAAAATACATATATCAAACTGAATTCAAATACCCTAAAGTCAAAATTAATTCCAAATACGAGTCAAAAATCAATTCATTAATCCATACAAAAAAAAAACCTAGAGTCATCCGATCAAACGCCCAAACCCTAAATTAAACAATTGATGAAAAATAACCAACAAAAACATCGATAATCAACAGAAATTGTTAACTTCTTACAGCCTATTAGCGTGTTGAAGATCGGCTTCAAGAACTTTGAGAGAATCCTTGAAAGATTTTCTCATCGATCCCACATACATCTCAGTTTTTTCTTCACGTAAGGAGGTTTTTACACAAATTTACACACCATCTAGTGATTGGTGATGGCTCTCTCTCTCTCTAAAAAACGGGTTTCTCTCTCTAGAAAGTGTGGAGATGAGTGGTAACTTGTTTCGAGAGAGAGGGAGAGAAGTGAAGAAGGAGAAGAAGTGTATCACTGTCAAGCTGACACGTGGACAAGAAGCTGGATGAACTTTCAAGTTTCTATATACATTTCTTTTGTTTTTTTATAAGGATATGAGATAGTGGTGGAGTGGTAGGGAAAAACTTGGTGTTTATTGTGACCGAGGTTCGACTTTCATTCTTTCCATTATTTTCTGTGGCATCCAGTTGAAAGCTGAATACGGGTGGTGTCGGTTTGTCTTGGATAGGTAGTGAGGTTTTACCGATTATTCCACTGTCGTGTCTTCGGACAAGTGTGGTCGGGTTTCCGCGTATCTGGGAGAGCCAAGGGGCTGGCGGCAGTCGAGTAGTCGTTCTTGGCCACAGCGTCCGGTATCACGGTACTTGACACGTCGTTTCTTGCTGTTAAAAAAATATAGTTGTATTTAATTATTGATTAAAGTTGTCTTTAAAAGAATCAAATTATTCCTTACCATTCCAAAAAATAATATCATTTTTGTTTTTGTTCTACTTTTTTTATTTTTTTATTTATATTGAGTTAAATAAGTAGTCTTTTACTCACGGATCACTCGATTTTTATTTTAATATACTTATAATCAGGATGGCTCAATATTTTCAGGTGTCCTAAGCGAATTAAAAAGTCAGTAAGTTTGGTTTTTTTTATATATTATAAATAAGCAACAATATTATGCATATAAGTGTTGTACATGTTGCTTAGAGAGTTTTTAAAAAAAAACTTAATATTTGTCTTTCAACCCAAAACTATTTAAAAACTTACTATTAGCCCGCAACTATTTTATTTTTTTCTTTTTAACCCACAACTTTTCATTTTTGTAATTTAACCTCACAACGTTTTTACTTCAACTTTGATCCTTTATACTTTACATCTTTCGCAAAATTTCGTTTTACGCTTTTTTTAAATTTTGCAAGTTAAATTGACGCAACTTGCGTGTGTGCTTCAATGTTTTTACATTTCGGTTTTCGTTTCGTTCTCAATTTTGCGAGTTCACGTGACGCAACGTGTGTGTAGTTCATGGTTTTTTGGTCGCCTATTTTTTTCTCATTTGACAGGTCCGTTGTAACATGTGGGTCTTAGATCGACTTAGTTATTATTTTCTATGTTTTACGTTTCGGTCTAACTTCTTCGCATTAACACACCGCAACTTTAGCGTTGACGGTAGTGATATATTGGTGCTATTTGACATGGTTTTACGCCCCGCCGCAACGCGGGGTGCTTAAATACTAGTTAAAATAAATTAGTAAAGATATAACCAATATCAAAGAGATTACATCCAGAATGTCAACAACAATAGTTATAAATTCGCATAACTGCATAAACAAAAATTTGGAAACAAATCACCTTTTCAATTGGATGATTGCCCCATTTCAAAGTTGATGATCGAAATTCTTCAGTTGTTTCTATTCCGTTGGTTTCATACGATTACTCATCAGCTCTGCGTAATCAATTTGGAACCATGTGTGTGTGTGTAACCCTTTTCAATTGGATGATTGCCCCATTTGGAACGTGGCTTCACCTTCATCAACACAAGGGCAAGCTCTAGTGATAGTAACCCTTTCCTTTTCGTTCCTATGAGTTTGATATGATTTTTCTTTGAGTTATAATTATGTTTTGATTACATTTTAAGGTTTGAGAAACACAACTCTAGGTAACAAATATACTCACTCATGTGTCATTAGACAACGTTTCATTAGTGGTAGCTAGTTTATAAAAATTCAATACGTAAGTGGCTTGGCCATATTTACTAAATACATGACTGGTTTATGTCTAAATTATTTAGTATAACTTTGTCGTTAGTTATAAACTGCAACGGGAACAAATAACTACATACGTAATTAAGCTAGAAAAGCATTGAAATAACCTATCAGTTTAAGTGTATGATGCAAGCTACATAACTAATGAGTTATATAGCGTATGGATTCGGTTCAAATGAGAACCACCACGAGTTGCGAGAAACGCGAGAATTTTTGATCTGGGGCGAGTTGGACCTATTTTTTTCACAAACATAGATGAAAACATTATAAACACATCTGTAAAAAAAATTGTTAAGGCGGTAGTTTTGACTGATGCAAGTTTTGTTTACGCCTGGACGTAAATTTTAAAATTTAATCTTATGCCCAAGCGTTAAAAAATTTGTATCAGTCAAAACTACCACCTCGACAATTTTTTTACCTTTTTTTTACAGATGTGTTTATAATATTTTCATCTATGTTTGTGCAAAAACTTTTAGCCTACCTCGCCCTGAATCAAAAAGTTCTTGCGGTTCTCGCAACTCGTTGTGGTTCTTATTTTAATACATCCCTATAGCGTATATGACTCATATAAGCTTGTTTACCTTTTGTTGCTAGTTTCATTACTTTATTTAAGGTAAACTTCTACATGACCTAAACTTCCCTAATTTAGCTTATATGTCTAAGGCATGCACTTGGCAAATTCAATAGTTGATAAGACTTTTGTAATGCATACAAATTTGCTTGTAGAAACTTGCAAACCAAGGTCTTAATAGCGGGTAAATCTCTTCCATATTAGTACACCTTTCACTATCATGAAATAAGACCAATTCAAAAGTTTGTATCTTCATAAGGCTATTTGGTTTGTAGGGTTGTTCATGATCCAAGTCGAGTTAGGCTAAGTTTGGGCACGGTTTTGATTATAAACTGAGATGGCTTGGTTAGGCATGGATTTGAAACCGAGCTGAAAATCTAAGCTCGATCTCGGCTTGGTTTTAAATCGAGCTGGCTTGCCGCGGTTTAATTTGGCTTGATTAAAAAAAATAATACATAGCTCTCAAAATTCAGTATTCTAAAATATTATTCAATAGTTCAAAAGAACACATACAAAATAAGTTCAACTTAATACATTAAAGCCAAAATCAAATTCAACAACACAAAATAAGTTTTAAATTTAAACGAAATACGATATTAGTTCATTAGCATGGTAATCAACCTTTTAATATGCTAGGGGTGAGCAGAAAACCGAAATAACCAAACCGTAATCGAAATAACCAAGAAAGCCGAACCGAAATAAAACCAACGGTTCGGTTTTCAGATTTTTAAAAACCAAAAATTTCGGTTTGTTTTTCGGATAACCATTTTCAATAACCGAAAAAAACCGAACTGAACCGATAAGTTACAATAGCAGGCCTAGTCCGTATATTTTGATGTTTAAGTTTAAGAGGTAAACCCATATTTGGAGAAATTATTAATTTTATTCTTGGATGTTAAGTATTTATAAAAAAAAACATTAAAATATTTATTTGTAATTGAATGATTTATTTATTGCCTAAAGAAATTAAAAAAAATATATAAAAATTAAATGATCTTCAAAGTATTATAAAAATGTCTTACTAAAAACTTTGTAGAAACACAAAAATAGATTATAAGGTTAGGTTTATGTGAATAATTTAATTAAAAAGGTTAAATATAATAACTTAAATTTAAACATATAACAAAGATTTTTAAATTTTAAATTACACTTTTTTTCTTTTTAATCTTACATAATTCTGTTCCAAAAACGAAATAACCAAAAAACCGAACCGAACCGGTGTAAAAAAGCGAAACAAAACCGAACGAACGGTTTTAAAAACGAAACGAACGGTTAAAAACCGAACGAACGGTTTTAAAACCAACGACTTTAAAAAACCGAAAACCGACATTTCGGTTTTGGTGTTACCCAAAAACCGAAGGAACGAACTGTGCACACCCCTAAAATATGCCATAGATATCAAATTACACTCCTAAATACATGTAAATAATAATCAGTTTTTTGTAATATATTATAATGTTTATAATAATAAAATATATTACTGGTAAAATAATACGAGGTAAGCCGAGCCGAGCCAAGCTACAAGCGAGCCAAACCGAGACAATTTGGCTCGTTACGAGCTGAGCCGAGCTAGGCTCACTTTCTAACAAAACTGAGCCAGCTCGATTCAGTATAAAACCGAACCATATCGAGCAAGCTTTTTTCCGTGCTTCGAGCGAGCTTCAAGTTGTGAGGTTTTTGGACAACCCTAGTGGTTTGGTCATGACCCAAATGACCACCACCCTCCACGTCACCACCTTATCATCCATCCTCATCCACCAACCTAATCCACCACCCTATATGGTGTGGACCATGACCCCACTATCATCCATTATCCTCCATCCACCAATAAAAATTCCCTAATTAATTGAAAGAGGGTCATAATTGCAATAGATTAAACCATGCGAACCGCCATGGATTTGCATAGAGGGCGGTGTAGCGGTGGTTCCATGGTCCTACGTGACAGTCCATGACCCAAACCACCATCCACATACCCATAGCCTAAGAAACTAAATAACAAACTGATACGTGTTAGAATGAGTAGTTGTAAAATAAGTTACTAATAAATAGTATACGCTTATATATTCATATAACCTTAAATTAAAATGTCGGTGACCATCTTTCTCATTTTTGACAAAATTCACCCAACTTTTTTAAATTGACAAAAGTCACCCCTTAAATGTCTAACTTGATAAAAACCAACTTTCTAGCTTGACAAAAATGACCCTCTTACTTTCTAACTTTTCATAAAAGACCCTTATACTTTCCAACTTCTTATTTACCCTTGAAATTTTGATATGTAAACCATTCTACCCCAAACTTTGTTATAATATCAAAGGTAACTCTCTAACTTTGTAAATATCACTTTGACCCCATCAAATTTCTAAAGTTTCGAACTTACCTGAAACTAATTTCTAAGTTTTTATTATAATGGACGTGTCAGTATAAATTCGAGTTCGTCTACGCTTTAACGTATTTTTTGTTAGATTACGAGTCAGGTCAATTATAAAATGTTTTCTATTTTCGTTTTGAGTTGGACTACGTTTTCATGTAAATTTTATTTGAAAACACATTGGGTCAAATTTAGAACATTTTGGTTTGATAGTATAAATTTGCGTTATCATACGTTTTGACGTAAATTTAGTTCAGAAACGAGTTTGATCGATTGTAGTCTATACGTTATCATTTCGCGTGCGGCGTCGCTGCAACACGCGGCGGGTAGAAAAAATAATATATTATATAAAATCATTATTTAGAACAAAAAAAAGCCCTCACCGTATCACTGTTCCACCATGTAGGGTAACATTTCAAGGTGTTGCCAACAATTGAACAGTGTCTAACATATTAACTGGGACTAGTAACTGATCAAAACATTGTAAATAGAAACTTCCAACACATAACACTTGTGGATGTAGATGTTCGTTGTTCTTGATATTGTAACAACTAATTTAATAATTCTCTTTTTCAACTAAGCCATTTAACCTTAAAACTTTGGTAGATATCTACAACTTCTAAGTTGTGATTTCTAAGACTTTCTAAACCACTTCTATTAAAATTGTTTGTAGGAATGTACCAGAAAAAGAATATGTGACAACCCGCAATTTCAGGTTAATACTTTAACCTAGCCACAGTTAACTTGGACGTACACTCATAGCACTGTATTTAACTAGGGTTAGTTAAATGAGTCTACTATGGTAATTCGGGGAATTACCGGAACACACACACAAGTTAATTCTCTAACGTTGGTGACTAACATGAATAATAATTATAACGAACGGTTTAGATGAAACATATATGTTGCATGAGAAATACGTGAATCATGTGTTGTAATGTGAAGTGTATGATATTACGTGTCTTTGTGTAAAAAGTATATAGTTAGGGGGTGTGATAGGGTTAACTCAGAAACTCTAATAAAACTACTGCATAACCCTAAACTCCCCATAATCTCATGTACGGAAGCTCTTCTACATCATTTCCTCTGATCTTCTGACTACTCAAGTCTCACACAATCATCTGCTATCTATCTTTCGATTCTCCTAGAACAATCTCCATATCAATCTAAGGTATGTGTTTATGTATATAACTTGTTCTCTTAACTTCATGCAAAACCCTAGATATCCAAACAGTTAAATTTGTGATTAGTGAATCATGCTAGAATGAATGTACGTTTGTGAATGATTGCGTAAATGGTTGTCAATACTAGGGTTGCTATTGATATGATAAAAACTGCTAGTTAGTTCTTAGATTCTGACATTGTTGATTCATGAGATTAGGTTTTCTTTATCGTAGAACTGTTATTGAGAAAACTGTGATGCGTTATTGATTTGTGAATGTATGTTGTGGTCCGAGTTTAATGAGTGATGTATAGTCCGAATTTGTTGAGCCTGCACATGTCCGAATTTGTTAAAAAGTATATATACACGAGGTCCAAGTTTGTTTATGATTAGAAGGGTCCGGGTTTAAATTGAATGAGTCCGAAATTCATTACTATAGTTCGAACTGTATTTTAGAGGAGTCCGAATTTAATGAAGAAGCTAAGGGGGAGTCCAACCTTGCTATGGGTGTTATGTTGAATCCGAATTTATGATGATTTGATGAATCCAAGTTTATGATGATGTGATGAATCCGAACTTAAGATGAGTTGATGAGTCCGAGTTTAAGATAAGTTGATGTGTCCGAGTTTTTGTTAAGTTATGTGCATATATATAAGTATACACACATGCATTTCTGAGTTTTGTTTAAGGAGATCCGAGTTAAGGGATCTCCTAGTCACCCGAGGTTGTTAAATGATTACGATACTCCGAGTTTGTGTAACATGTTAGGTTGTCCGAATTTGTGTGAATACATGGTTACGTGTCCGAGTTTATGTGTAAATATACATGTTATGCTCGAGTTTAATGATCCATGAAGTACATGTATGTGTTTAACTGTTTCCGAATTATGTATATGTAAGGTCTATGTAGTCTATATTCCCAAAGTCACTATATATACCACCGACTAACGTCACAACTAGGGAATCCGTTGTGTGTTACTGTATAATAAACATATTAACACTGATCACTAAAACACTGATTTGTTTGGATACTTAGGATATTGCGAAACCTACTTAAATTACATACTCGTACGTTCTTGTATGTTAGGTCGTGTGTAACAGACCAAACACTTTATTAATGTAACATTTGCATAAATCGGGTCTCGAAAGCCCGCCCCCAAATTATCAATCAAAGTGTATTTTATTCTTGTCGTTCGTTATATTTATATATATATATATATATATAAATAATATAATTAGTGTTTAAAAATAATCTTAATACATAACTAATTAAATAATAAATATTTAGATAAAAAGCACAAAAAAATATATATATTTAAGGAAAATAGGTGAACCGGGAATCGAACCCGGGTCACTCGAGTAACCGCCACACAGCACCACCGAGACACACGCGCCTTCTTAGGTTAAATAAACTTATATATATTTTAATTATATATTATATATACACGAGCCCGAGCAATGTTTCTGGCAAATTCAAATCAGGAAAACACCCGCCGATCTTGTCTCTGTTCTGGAATCCGGTAGGAACCAGCTGTCTGCCCGCGTAAACTCTTCCCAAAATTAGAGCAAAACAATCAATATCGCAAAAAATCAATCATTCAATTCAGTTTCCAAATTCCGAATTCAAGCGACCATTTTCAAGCCTATAAATACCGACCGAACTCCTCATTGTTAAACCGCTCACTCCTTCTCACTTCTAACCTCGAGATAACTCTGCTAAACGCTCTCCTCTGTCTCGCCAGAACCAATGTTTTGTCGTCGGAACATTACCACCGGAAGATAAGCCAAGAGCCAGCGACATCAAGGGTATAAATCCTTAATCTTCTTTCTGTTATGTTAGTAGCATACTAATGAAATTATAATAATCTGAGGAATGTCGGCTCCTGATCAGAGTTCATACTCGTCGGAGAAGATGAACAATAACTGTTAACTGATTAGTTTAATTAAAATGGTTGTTTTAAACAGGTTAGACACACGGTCCAACGGTGGACGGTGTGCATTATATATGCGCGTAATCCCGAGTTCGAGACCATGCCCTCACACCAGCCGGACATTTTAAAACCCTTCTTAAATTCACTTTTCTGTGTAGAACTTGTTTAGCATATAAGTATTTTTAAAATGCATGTATAGCCGGGTTAGACACCCAGCCCAGTTGGTTGGGCTGGGTGCATCACATCGCCATGGTCACGGGTTCGAGCACTGTGGCACGCACCGGTCGGATTACTGAAACCTTTTTGTAAATTAAATTAAATTAGAAATAATCTAAAGTATGTATAAATATAATTAAAATCCAGAATATGACGGGTTAGACACGTAGCTCAGTTGGAAGAGCTGCGTGCACGTGAACGTGAGGTCCCGGGTTCGACTCTGCATACGCGCATACCTACTCCCATCGAACCGGTCTGACAGGCTTGTCAGACTGACAAGATTTTTATATTATTTTATTTTTTTATTTTATATTAATATTTTCATTCTAAGGTTTTTATTTAAAAGAAAAACCAAATAAAAGGTTTAAGAATATACATTTTCAAGGGTTTAGAATATCAAAACAATCCACAAAAATAACCTAAAAACCTAAACAAAGGATTTTAACCTAAATATTAATTTAATTTATTTACCGAGTTATCGCGTTATTATTTCTAGGTTAGTACTTTCTCGTTGATTAAATTCCCAACTCGTGCTCTCTCCTTACCATTCAAGAATACGCACCCAAGGTGAGTGAATCTCTACAAATTCCCCGTTTTAATCACGTTTTGGGGTGTATCATGTGTCGTACAATTCCTTTATTTTATTTAAACACTTGTGCTTATATCATCTTGTGACCAAATGTGTAATGGTTGTTGTGTGATTATTATGTGGATTAAATTTATCATTTCAGCGCACTCATTTCATTAGGCCTATCAGTTCCTCGTGGGATACGGGTTGAGCATCAGGTGCCTCATTAGATCGGCTCCGTTTGATTGAGCCTTAATCTCAAATACATCATCATTCATGTCATATATTCATTCAATGTGGTTTGTGATTGTCTACATATATATATTTGCTCACATGTGATTTATACACGAATTTTCTTTACTAAATAAAACATGCAATTATTTAAAATGTTTTATCAAGGTTCACTCGCCAACTTTTGTTGACCCAAAATCTCCCCTGTTTTACACATGATATAGGTGATCCAGTTGAGGAAAGAAACACTTAGGATGGCCTAGAAGAATAAACAAGTTATTGCGTTGGAATAAACATTTTGATTTTTTTTTTGTATTTATATGAACTTTGTTTATTGGATATTTGAATTTGTAATTTGAATTTAATAAATATGAAACTTCTTAGTAAATATCATGAGCTTTGGTGATAACCATGCCCCGATTTTTATTCCGCTGCGGGTCGGGGTGTGACAGATTGGTATCAGAGCTTGTGACTATAGGGATATAGGATAGGTTATTAGACCCTTAGAGCCTATACTATAGTTGATTAATATTTAATTGTTTATGTGTTACATGCAAAATGTCACACCCCGACCCGCAGCGGAATAAGAGTCGGGGCATAATTGGGTTATCACCAAAGCTCATGATGTTTACTAATATGTTTCATATTTATTAAATTGAAATTACATCTCAAAGTTTCAAGTCAAATTCATACAATACAAGGAAAGGAAAAATTAACTAAAATCCAAAATCTAAACTGGTTTATTCTTCTAGGCCGCCCTATATGTTTCTTGTTTCAACTTGATCACCTGTATCATGTGTAAAAATGGGGAATTTTGGGTCAACAAAAGTTGGCGAGTGAACCTTGTTAAAAACATTTGTTATTGATACCTTGTTGTATTTCATATGGAAAATTGTGCAATAATCATACATGAACAAACGTATGTAAACAAACAATCACAAACACCTTGCATGAGTATATGATATGAATGACAATGTGTATGTTGGCAACGTCTCGTTCACGCTCATAGGTAATGGGAACGGACAGGCCTATGATGATGTATGTGAGATCAAGGCTCAATCAAACGGAGCCGATCTTATGTTGGCAACGCCTCGTTCACGCTCATAGGTAATGGGGAACAGCTCACGCTCATAGGTAATGGGGAGCGGCGGCCTATGATAATGTATGTACTGAAAATGATAACTTTAATCTAAACATTAACCACAAAAACAATAGATATATAATGGCAACACATTGATCATGAATATGATGAATGCACAAGTGTTTAATTTAAATAAATAATAGCGACACATGATACACCCCAAAATGTGATTAAAACGGGGAATTGGTAGAGATTCACTCACATTGGGTGCGTTCGGTGGATGATGTTGAATGCGCACGAGTTAGAGGATTGATCGACGAGGAATAACTAACCTAATTAATAACGAAAAAGTATGGTAAATAAGTGGATTTTATTAACAATTTAAATAGGATTTTTGGATATATTTTTGTGAGTTTAAGGCTATTTTCTAACTTTAAGAACGTTATTTTTAATTATTTTTAATTGATTTTTAAATTAAATAAATAAATAAAATAAATAAAAAAAATGTTGACTTTTGACCGTTGACCATGACTGTTGACCGTTGACCGGTTCGGTTGTGAATATTATTGCACTGAGTGAGACTCGAACCCGTGACCTCCCGTACGCGTGCACGCAGCTCTACCAACTGAGCTACGTGTCTAACCCGAAATATTTCTGTTTTTAATTATATTTATATACTATTTAACTTAATCCGAAAATCATTTATTTAAAAAGGATTTAATTGTATCAACCCGGTGATCTCCACAGGTCTCGAACCCGGGACCTGTGGTTTAGTTTGGCACACAGTCCACCGCTGGACTGTGTGTCTAACCTGGTAAATATTCCGGTTTTTATTATACTTAACATCTTACTGTGAGTTAACCCGGTTCGGTTTTAAAAAAAAACATTTTTATTTCTGAGGTTAGGCTTGTGATGGGAATCGAACTCGCGACGTGTGTGTATTATTTGCACACAGTCCACCGCTGGACTGTGTGTCTAACCCGTTCATAATATTGATTTTAATTAATCTTATAAACATAAACGACTTCGTCTT
Source organism: Scalesia atractyloides (assembly GCA_947069175.1). Taxonomy (NCBI): domain Eukaryota; kingdom Viridiplantae; phylum Streptophyta; class Magnoliopsida; order Asterales; family Asteraceae; genus Scalesia; species Scalesia atractyloides. The sequence continues at coordinate 29,280,363 of CAMTDV010000021.1, forward strand.
CTTCGCTCAAAACACAGACAACGGTTAACCAAACTGTTTCTTGTTTAACTCGATTAACGAACATTATAAGAAATTGAAAGGTAATGAATGGAGAGGGTTTGGGGAAAGGATGTACCGAACAGGTGTCTTTCACAGAACTCCGGCAAGGATTCGTCGGCTCTGTTTTGTGAACTTCGGCTATTAGGATCAATTAACAGTTTTGATTGATTAGATGTGAAATTGAGTTACTAAACAATGATTAACAGGAGGTTTAGTTGATCATACCGATTAACAGCGTGAGTTCGGAAATTCCAGCGATTTTTCCGGCGAGTACAGAAATCCGGCAACGTCGTCTGGGATCGATTCTGGGTGATGGATTGATGTTAGTAATGGTCTAACAATGGAATGGAACAGAAAGAGTCGAGGTATTTACCGTGTTGATGTGAGTCTCGGTTTTCCGGCGAAAGTCTGGTGATGGCAGAAAAGTTCTGGCGAGTGAAATTTCGTCGAGAATTGGTGTGATTTTGAGCGAAAAGATTACCAGAGGCTAGGGTGTGTATTTATAGGAAAGATATCGATGAATTGGGTCCGATTTCTGTCTTGATTCGTTGGTCAATTATTCTCCGGCGGTTATGACTGATGTCGCGGAACTGGACATCGGTTATAACCGATGTAGGTGTTAATACGCACGTTAAGTCACAAGAAACCGACAGTAATTGGCGAAATCGTCGGGATTTCCGGCGACTGCGAATTGGGCGCGTCGGTTGACTGATTTGAAATCGAGTTTTTGTTATTTGAATTAATTGTCTTGATATATCACTAAAGAACACAAGTGGCGGAGTGGTTTGGTGGATGTGAGTTAAGACTTGAGGTTCCCGGCTGACCCGGGTTCGACTCCCGGCAGCCGGTTTTTCTTTTTAATTAATTTATCTTTTACTTTTTAACAATTATAATTATAAATTCTAATTTGTTTATTAATTATGTATCGTTTAAAATTAAAATAAGTCATAAATAAGCAACGAAAATTTAAAACTGATTATTCGATTAATAAACGAAGCGGGTTTTGAAAACCCGTTTTTCGACGGATGTTACAGTATCCCCTACTTTTAGAAATTCCGTCCCGAAATTTAAGTAGTAGTGGTAACAGGAAATAGATGTGGGTATTTCTCGCGCATTGAGTCTTCACGTTCCCAAGTAAACTCAGGTCCTCGTTTCGACTCCCAGCGTACCCTCACAATTGGAATGCGGCTTCGTCTTAAACGTTTCTCTCCGAAGTCCATAATTTCTACTGGTCTTTCAATGAAATGCATAGATTCATGGACTTGAATGTCTTCTAGAGGAATATGGAGTTTTCACGACGGGCATGTAGTAACTGGAAGGGTACGAGTACCGGTAGTCGAAACGTCCTGTCTAGGCTTGGCATTCGTATAAATCCAAAATAAAGGACCAGTTTGCCTACCTGGGGACTAACGATGAGAGTACGAAGGACCTATTAGGCCAAAGCATGCCATACCAAACGTCGTGTGAGCTAACCCCACTTTGAGCTGTCATTGTGTCTACACCTGTACACCCTCCTACCATACATCTCGCAATTATGTTTTACGATTTTCATTCGGGTGGTGCGAGTGTTAACCCGCCGACACCAATGTGAATCCTACCAAGCCCAATAGTCATGGGGGCCCACATGACTCTACAGGCAATGGTATGGGGGACATTTGGAGGCCCAAACATGAGCAAACCCAAGACATCCTATGGATGTAGTTAAATTATTTTCAGTTATGTTGTTTTCATTCTTTTTACGACACATGACACCTAGGAAATTCTTGAACTCACAATCTTCCTACATATGTTCCTGTAGATGTCGGCTAGGCAATTACGTGGAGGTAGAAGGTCAGGAAAGTCAAACGACGCTTGGCCACGCAAATTGCTAAACAAATGGCCGCAGTGCTTCCTGACATCGTGCTACAAGTTCAACTAGCCCTCACCGCTAATCCCATCAACCCTCCCAACCAAGAAGACCAAAGCGTCGCCAACCCTCCTCCCAAAACCCCCAAATGCACCTACAAACACTTCAAGTCCTGCGATCCCCCAAAATATGAAGGGATTGAAGGTGTCACCGCCCTCCTTCACTGGTTTGAGGAGATGGAAAACACCTTTCTCAATTGCGACTGTCCCGAGGACCGTAAGGTACATTACGCGACTGGAAGGTTGTTTGGGGTAGCCCTTACCTGGTGGAACACGGAAAAGGGTAAGCGAGGTGTTGAAGATGCCATGGCCTTAACCTGGGAAGAGTTAAGGGAAATCATGATGAGACGTTTCTGTCCAAGAAGCGAAATCAAAAAGCTAGAAGACGAGTTTCACGCATTGAAACAAAAGGAAGGAGACCACACTTCATACAATAAGAGATTTCTCGAGTTGAACCAGATGATTCCCAATCTGTTCACCCCATTATACCGTCTAGTCGAACACTACATTCGAGGCCTCCCCTCGAAAATCCAAGATTCGGTTTTAAGCACTTCGCCTGCAACACTTGAAGCCGCAATGGAGTTAGCTACGGAACTCACTGAAAATCGCATTCGAAATGGCAAATTCAAGGATGAGAAGAAGAAAACACCCGTTGAGACCCCAACTCCAAACCACCCAGTCTCATCCTCGAAGTTTGCTGGTAAGAGGAAGCGAAATGGCAAGAATTTTGTTGTCACCCAAACCAACCCTCCCATCACTGCTGCACCAATCACCCAAGTTGCCCCTCTAGCCGCACTATTCAAAAGGCCATACATTGGCCCACACCCAAAGTGTAACCGTTGTCAATACCATCACCCTCCCGAAAACCCCTGCCAACATTGCACAAGTTGTGGCCGTGCGGGTCACACCATCCAAACCTGCCGTACCCTTCAGCGAATGAACCGCAGTCAACCTCCAACCCAAACCCAAAATCAAATGGTGGGCCAAGCCCAATAACCCTTACTTCTACCACCTGCACAACTCGCAGCCCAACCTTACTACCAACCCAACTACCCCATGATGCAACCCATGCGAGCCTGTTTCAATTGTGGAGACCCAAACCACTTCAGGAACACTTGCCCCCGCCTGGTGAACATCATCTATGCCCAAGCTCAAGCAAATCCAGTAAACCAAGCTAACCAAGCCCCTCCACGTGCTAGAGGAAGAGCTTTCAATATCAACTCCAACCAAGCCAGGGCTAACAACAATGTAGTCAACGGTACGTTTCTCATAAATAGTAGTTATGCATCCATATTATTTGATACTGGTGCGGATAAGAGCTTTGTGTCCTTAGAATTCGAATCTATCCTCGACCAGCCTCGTGTTAATCTCGTCGAATCTCTGACGGTGGAAGTTGCTGACGGAAAACCCACTTCATTAAATTCTATTATACGCGATTGTACTCTCACCCTAAACGATCACGATTTCTCAATTGACCTCATTCCTATGAAGTTGGGAAGTTTTGATGTTATAATCGGTATGGACTGGCTCAGCCAGCATCACGCTGAAGTGGTGTGCCACGAAAAATTCGTTCGTATTCCTCTCGCTAACGGTCAGACACTACGTATCTTTGGGGAAACCCCTTCGAAAGGACTCAAATTGATGTCCTGCCTTCAAGCCCCAAGTTATCTCCGCAAGAACTACGTCGCATTTCTAGCTCACGTCGTCAAGAAGGGAGGCAAGGAGAGGAAACTCGAAGATATCCCAGTTGTGAAAGAATTCCCGCAAGTTTTTCCCGACGACGTTTCAGGACTTCCTCTGGTGAGAGAAGTCGAATTTTGAATCGATCTTGTGCCTAGCGCGACACCGGTCGCAAAATCTACTTACAGGTTAGCCCCATCCGAGATGCAAGAGTTGGCCAGTCAACTGCAGGAGTTGACTGACAAAGGATTCATACGTCCTAGCTCATCGCCTTGGGGTGCGCCTGTTCTTTTTGTGAAGAAGAGGGATGGAACGTTTCGCATGTGCATAGATTATAGAGAACTCAACAAGTTAACGGTTAAGAATCGCTATCCACTGCCTCGCATTGATGACCTCCTGGACCAACTTCAAGGCGCCACCTGTTTTTCCAAAATCGACCTTCGTTCTGGTTATCATCAGCTTAGAGTGCGCGAAGAAGATATCCCAAAAACCGCCTTCTGAACTCGTTATGGTCATTACGAGTTCATGGTTATGCCCTTCGGTTTAACCAACGCCCCCGCTGTCTTCATGGATTTAATGAATAGGGTATGCAAACCCTACCTCGACCGTTTCGTCATAGTCTTCATCGACGACATTCTTATCTACTCCAAGTCAAAATCCGATCATGAGCGACACCTTCGACTCATTCTTACACTCTTAAGGACTGAAAAGCTTTACGCTAAGTTCTCAAAATGCGAATTCTGGTTAGGAGAAGTACAATTCCTTGGTCATGCCGAAGGGATTCATGTCGATCCTTCAAAAATCAAGGCAGTACAGGAATGGCAAGCGTGTACTCCTACCGAAGTTAGGTCATTTCTTGGTTTGGCTGGTTATTACCGACGTTTCATTGCCAATTTTTCCCGTATCGCCGTATCGCTCACAGCCTTGACTCACAAAGGAAAACCCTTCATTTGGGGACCTAAGCAAGAGGAGGCCTTCCAAACTTTAAAGCAAAGGCTTTGTGACGCACCTATCCTTACACTCCCTGAGGGTTGCGATGACTTTGTGGTCTATTGCGACGCATCAGGGTAAGGACTAGGTTGTGTATTGATGCAAAGAGGAAGAGTGATAGCCTATGCCTCTAGGCAACTCAAAGTTCATGAGAAGAATTACACCACCCACGACCTGGAACTTGGAGGCGGCGTGTTCGCTCTCAAGATATGGAGACATTACCTCTACGGTACCAAGTGTGAAATATACACTGACCACAAGAGTCTCCAACATATCTTCAACCAGAAAGAGTTGAATATGAGGCAACGAAGATGGGTCGAACTTCTCAACGACTACGACTGTGAAATTCGGTACCATCCTGGCAAGGCAAACGTGGTGGCCGATGCGCTCAGTCGAAAAGGTTATGCGAACATTATTCGTCTTCTATGTTCGCAAATCATAACCGACATCAAAGATCGAATCCGGGCAGCTCAACATGTTTCTGTAACAGAAAATGACGTACGCGATGAGCTGTCATGTGGAGTTGAACTCAAAATTGAAACCAAATCCGACGGTATTCTATACTATTTAAACCGCATATGGATTCCTGATCGCGATAACCTTCGTGATTTCCTCATGAATGAGGCACACAAAACACGATACTATGTACACCCAGGAGCCGATAAGATGTATCAAGACCTACGATACACCTACTGGTGGCCTGACATGAAAAAGGACATCGCTGTTTTTGTTTCCAAGTGCCTTACCTGTTCCAAAGTGAAAGCTGAACATCAAAGACCTTCAGGACTTCTAGTCCAACCCGAAATACCTGTATGGAAGTAGGAAAACATAACCATGGACTTCATTACCGGGTTACCTCGCACCTCCAGTGGGTATGACACCATATGGGTAATGATTGATCGTCTTACAAAATCATCTCACTTCATTCCGATTCGTGAGGACTTCAAGAACGAGAAGCTAGCTCGTATCTACATCAGCGAGATCGTAAGCCGTCATGGTGTACCGTTAAGCATCATTTCGGACCGCGATGGTCGTTTCACTTCACGAACATGGCGAGCCGTACAAACCGCTTTGGGTACACGGTTAGATCTCAGTACCGCCTTTCACCCTCAAACTGATGGTCAATCTGAACGCACCATCCAAACCCTTGAAGACATGCTTCGAGCATGTGTCATAGACTTCAAAGGGAACTGGGACGCTCACCTACCGTTAGTCGAGTTTTTGTACAACAATAGCTATCATTCAAGTATCGGCATGGCTCCTTTCGAAGCTTTATATGGTCGTAAGTGTCGATCTCCAGTATGTTGGCACGAAATTGGTGAAGCGCAAATCACCGGACCTGAATTGATTCAAGAAACAACCGACAAAATCCTTCAAATTCGAAACAATCTTTTGGCGGCTCAAAGTCGGCAAAAGAGTTATGCTGACAAACGACGAAAGCCTTTGGAATTTGGCGTTGGTGATCAAGTACTTTTGAAAGTATCACCGTGGAAGGGAGTGGTTCATTTTGGCCAAAAGGGCAAGCTAGCACCACGTTATGTAGGACCTTTCAAGATACTCGAAAGAGTAGGTCCTGTAGCATACAAGCTTGACCTACCAGAAGAGCTCAACAGAATCATCCCACGTTCCACGTATCAAACTTGAAAAAGTGGTCGCCGACGAAAACCTCCATATTCCCCTAGAAGACATTCAAGTCGATGAATCGATGCACTTCGTCGAAAGACCAGTAGAAATCATGGATTTCGGTGAGAAGTACTTAAGGCGAAGTCGTATTCCAATCGTCAGGGTACGTTGGGAGTCAAAACGAGGACCTGAGTTTACTTGGGAACGTGAAGACTCAATGCGCGAGAATACCCGCATCTTTTTCCGGTTACAACTACTACTTAAATTTCGGGACGAAATTTCCAAAAGTAGGGGATACTGTAACATTTGCATAAATCGGGTCTCGAAAGCCCGCCCGCAAATTATCAATCAAAGTGTATTTTATTCTTGTCGTTTGGTTATTTTTTTTATATATATATCTTATATAAATAATGATAATTAATGTTTAAAAATAATCTTAATACATAACTAATTAAATAATAAATATTTAGATAAAAAGCACAAAAAAAATATATATTTAAGGAAAATAGGTAAACCGGGAATCGAACCCGGGTCACCCGAGTAACCGCACACCACAAGCACCACCGAGACACCCGCGCCTTCTGTTAAGAAGTTCAAATAAACTTATATATATACACACGAGCCCGAGCAATGTTTCCGGCAAATTCAAATCAGGAAAACACCCGCCGATCTTGTCTCTGTTCTGGAATCCGGTAGGAACCAGCTGTCTGCCCGCGTAAACTCTTCCCAAAATTAGAGCCAATCAATCAATATCACAAGAAATCAATCATTCAATTCAGTTTCCGAATTCCGAATTCAAGCGACCCTTTTCAAGCCTATAAATACTGACCGAACTCCTCATTGTTAAACCGCTCACTCCTTCTCACTTCTAACCTCGGGATAACTCTGCTAAACGCTCTCCTCTGTCTCGCCGGAACCATTGTTTTGTCGTCGGAACATTACCACCGGAAGATAAGCCAAGAGCCAGCGAGATTAGGGGTATAAATCCTTAATCTTCTTTCTGTTATGTTAGTACCATACTAATGAAATTATAATAATCTGAGGAATGTCGGCTCCTGATCAGAGTTCCTACTCGTCGGAGAAGATGAACAATAACTGTTAACTGATTATTTTAATTAAAACTGTTGTTTTAAACAGGTTAGACACACAGTCCAACGGTGGACTGTGTGCATTATATATGCGCGTAATCCCGAGTTCGAGACCATGCCCTCACACTAGCCGGACATTTTAAAACCCTTCTTAAATTCACTTTTCTGTGTAGAACTTGTTTAGTATATAAGTATTTTTAAAATGCATGATTAGCCGGGTTAGACACCCAGCCCAGTTGGTTGGGCTGGGTGCATCACATCGCCAAGGTCACGGGTTCGAGCACTGTGGCACGCACCGGTCGGATTACTGAAACATTTTTGTAAATTTAATTAAATTAGAAATAATCTAAAGTATGTATAAATATAATTAAAATCCAGAATATGACGGGTTAGACAGGTAGCTCAGTTGGAAGAGCTGCGTGCACGTGAACGTGAGGTCCCGGGTTCGACTCTGCATACGCGCATACCTACTCCCATTGAACCGGTCGGACAGGCTTGTCAGACTGACAAGATTTTTATATTATTTTATTTTTTTATTTTATATTAATATTTTCATTCTAAGGTTTTTATTTAAAAGAAAAACCAAATAAAAGGTTTAAGAATATACATTTTCAAGGGTTTAGAATATCAAAACAATCCACAAAAATAACCTAAAAACCTAAACAAAGGATTTTAACCTAAATATTAATTTAATTTATTTACCGAGTTATCGCGTTATTATTTCTAGGTTAGTACTTTCTCGTTGATTAAATTCCCAACTCGTGCTCTCTCCTTACCATTCAAGAATACGCACCCAAGGTGAGTGGATCTCTACAAATTCCCCGTTTTAATCACGTTTTGGGGTGTATCATGTGTCATACAATTCCTTTATTTTATTTAAACACTTGTGCTTATATCATCTTGTGACCAAATGTGTAATGGTTGTTGTGTGATTATTATGTGGATTAAATTTATCATTTCAGTGCACTCATTTCATTAGGCCCATCAGTTCCTCGTGGGATACGGGTTGGGCATCAGGTGCCTCGTTAGATCGGCTCCGTTTGATTGAGCCTTGATCTCAAATACATCATCATTCATGTCATATATTCATTCAATGTGGTTTGTGATTGTCTACATATATATATTTGCTCACATGTGATTTATGCACGAATTTTCTTTACTAAATAAAACATGCAATTATTTAAAATGTTTTATCAAGGTTCACTCGCCAAATTTTGTTGACCCAAAATCTCCCCTATTTTACACATGATATAGGTGATCCAGTTGAGGAAAGAAACACTTAGGATGGCCTAGAAGAATAAACAAGTTATTGCGTTGGAATAAACATTTTGATTTTTTTTGTATTTGTATGAACTTTGTTTATTGGATATTTGAATTTGTAATTTGAATTTAATAAATATGAAACTTCTTAGTAAATATCATGAGCTTTGGTGATAACCCAATCATGCCCTGACTTTTATTCCGCTGCGGGTCGGGTGTGACAATTAACGCGTAGAAGCACGTTAACATTTACCGAGCAAACTAAGGTGAGTTCACTACACTTTCACAAGCATGCATCCCGAGGGGACAAATTACTATTCCTTGGAGGAATACTTTTTTTATAAATGTTGTAGTTTAATTTCGATGTTAGTTAATAAATCAACACTATCACGAAAGTCCCTACTTACTACTGAAACTAGTTGCCTTGGAGACAACGGGGTATTAGTTGATAGCGATGTTAGGCTTGACAAACCTCACACCGTGCTGGGATCCATGCGTGAACTAAGGACCTTAAACACTGGATCAATGTTGATAGACATTGATGAGGTCACAACAAACATAACAGTCACTTTGGTATCAAGTTTATTATTGGCATGTCTTTAAATTAAACACTTACATGATTTACATAAAACATAACTGTGAACTCACCGGCTTCATCGTTGATACACTTTTTCTGCATGCTTGCAGGTCGTTAGATACATGGTTGGATTGGAACTTGCAGTCTGAGGAGCGAGAGCTATCATGGGTCGTATCACTTGACGAGAACACTTAATGTTATGTTTATGTTTTGAAACAGTATGGTTTTGTTTGATAGAACATTTATCTATGCTTCCGTTGAACACGTACTCTTTAATGAAAAGGTTTATTTTGAAATACACTAATTATGTTGGACATGACATGTACGTTAATATTTTACTATTATTTCAATGTGATTAGTGGCTAGATCCTGGTATGTGACACGTCTCGCGATAAAACCCCGCAGGTGGTAATTTGGGGGTGTGACAGAATCTGTTACTACAACAACAGATATTATTAATACAAAAATAGAAAGAAACATGTGAGTGATCCTGTAGAAACGTAAACGAGATACGTCCCCTTAGGTGGATGTCTTGACTTGAAGTGACCTGAACTTTGATATGCAAAAGAGAACACCGTTGGTTATTCCTGTAACCGTCATCCGGCGTGAGAATACGTATCGGTAGGAAAATAATGTATATAAGAGAGAAAGTATTGAGTAAATGACCGTTACCTTGAAGTCTGCTCCCTATGTATACTTTTCGGTTGTTTAGGGTTTCTCCTTTTGACGGAGAATTAGTTGCAAGGATCAGGCCAATATTTAGTAGATTTGGCAGATACTTTATCTGCATGGGAATATCTCCAAGATATTTGTTGTATTTACATTATATTTGTTACAGGTGTGACCGACCCAGAATGACCGAACCGGATGATTCGATCCCAAACTCAAAGGACTATTTATGCATTCACTGATTTGAAGAAACATATTGTTATAACATATATCATTATATTCATGTATCAAGGTTAATGTGATGTATTTAATTTAAGTGATAATAAAAAGAGTAAGACACGAGAGAAGATAAGAGTGGTGACGAGAGATTGGTGGAAATGTTTCCCCGTTGTTATGTTCTAAAATATAATGGCTTTGACCAATAAAATGCATTACATGTTCAAAATTTGATCTAAAGAATTATTAGTGCAAAATACCATTATCCGTATTATAAAAGGTTGATGTGACAATATTGAATAAAATGGTACAATGTCAACAAATTATATAAATTTAATATTACATTCTATAATCTTAAATCATTTCCATCATCACCTTTTCCAGCGTTGGTAACAAGTGGCTAAGCACCTTGTAATTAACACTATATGTTGTTGTTGTTGCATGTGTTGTCTACATATAACTTTGGTTAACGTTTCCTGTCATGACTTATATTAGATTTTTGTAGTAAAGTTGATTTTTATGTACGTTTGGTTGTCTTTTTGTATGCCATTTACATTATGCTTCAAATCTTTAGATGGAGTTTTTAACGAGATCCAGACTAAATACTTTGTAAAAGTGTATGCGTATGAAATTTATTATTCTGTAATCTAGGCGTTGATTGAAGTTCTCCCTTTGGGGACACGATAAAATTGGAACCATACATGAAAGATTAGCATGACCCCTGTGTGAAGATGACACACACAATCAAGAAACGGTGGATAACATTATTCAAATAATGAATTACATTTATGTTTTCCCTTCTTGTGTCAGGGTTGAACGAGCCATCGAGTCGTCAAAATATCAGTTTATGCTCGAGCCTACATAAAAGCAGAGTCAACTTGACTCAGCTCGTATTCGACTAAGCTCATGGCTCGATGAGTTGACTCATTTTATTAACTCGTTGATTTTGCACAAAAAGGTTAATTTATACAAGCTGACGAGATATATGTTATGAACTATTTAACCGAGCATGAATGGTATCTAGAAAGAGTTATTTCTATAATGCTTAAATACATCTTTCTAAAATATCTTATGTTTATAGAATTTCAAAGAGAAAAAAACGAAAGTAAAGTGTTAGAAACACACTAGGGACCTAAACACAATACAATATTTCCTAAAATTGATTGATTTATTATGTGCCAGAATCTGACACTAAATAATATTATAGGGTAATTATGAACTTATAAGTTATAATCTTGTCTCGTTTCTTTTTGTCTGTCACATTTTTTAGTTGCTTGATCTCTACTCTGCGCTGAATAGATGATCGTTACTTCTTCAAAATATTTTAATAACTAGAACGACTTTAATACTTTATAAGATTATGGTGAATGCAAAAAACTCAAATCCGATGGAAAGTCTGAAATCTGAAAAATTTACAACATGTAATGTGACGAGTATTCAGATATAGGACTATGTGGGTTTCTGATGGGTTTGGGATAGTTTGGAGGGGAGGGTTCCTCGGAAATGTATATATATATATATATAGGATTCGGTTCAATAGAGAACCAATCCCAGTTACGAGAACTATGAGAACTCCTATCATCCAATAACATATTTACACATCACTCATAACCAAATTAAATCAAGGAGGTATTTTAGTCTTTTACTTCTCATGTCACATATTTTCTCTCCCTTCTATTTAAAAGTCAACGTGTCACATCTTTTCTCTCTCTTCTATTTAAAACTCCACATGTCAAATATTTTCTCTCTTCTATTTAAAATTCAACATGACACATCTATTGAGTCCTGATTTTTGGGGTAAGTTCGTTTGGTAAGATCCTTAAATTTTTGGGGTGTCGGGGGCGTAAAAGATGTTTTGCGTAAAAAAATTGTAAAAAAGTTTTTGAAAAAAATATTGTAAAAAAAGTTTTTGTAAAAAAGTTTTTAGTAAAAATAAAATATTTTTGTTTGGCATAAAATATTTTTTGTTTTTTGTAAAAAAGTTTAAACCCGTAAAAAAATTGTTTTTTTTTTGTAAAAAAAATTGTTTTAAAGTAAAACCACGCGTAAAAAAAGTTTAAACCCGTGTAAAAAAAGTTTAAAATCGGCGCTTAAAAAAGTTTACAACCGCGCGTAAAAAAACTTTTACACCGGCGCGTAAAAAAATTTAAAACCGCGCGTAAAAAAAGTTCTAAACCGTCGCGTAAAAATTTTAAACCATCACGTAAAAAAAATTTAACCATCGCGTAAAAAAGTTTATAACCGCACGTAAAAAAGTTGAAAACCGGAGCGTAAAAAAGTTTAAAACCGAAGTTTAAACCGCGCGTAAAAAAGTTTCTAAAACGGCGCGTAAAACAAGTTTAGAACCGAGCGTAAAAAAGTTTAGAACCGGCACGTTAAAAAGTTTACAATCGCGCGTAAAAAAGTTTAAACTGGCGCGTAAAAAAGTTTAAAACCGCGCGTAAAAAAAAATTTAAAACCGGTGTGTAAAAAAAGTTTAAAACCGGACGTAAAAAAAGTTTGAACCCGCGCATAAAACTGTTTAAATCCAACGCGCAAAAAAAGTTTGAACCCCTACGTGAAATAATTTTCTTAGTACATGATTAAAGAAAAACATTAATTAAATCACAAACATTAATTAAAGCACAATGATTACAACTTTAATTACCAATCATTAAAAAGCTTAGTAAAATACCAATTTACCTTTATTCCACTAAAAAAACTAATTAAAACACAATGATTACAACTACTTTATTGTCTTTTAATCTCATCCATTAAAACACTTTTGATCAATGACTTAAGGTGAAGGGAGTGGGCGGTAAAATGGATTGGTAAACTCGATTGCCGAGCAGTAACACCGCCGCCAAGGGTGTTTACCGATCGGTTTCATTGTCGATCGGCATAGGTTTGTCGCATCGGTAAACTTGTGTGTTTGTTTGTTTGTGGCTGCTGAGGTTAATAAAAAAAATGTTTACCAGTTTATCAAGTGTCTAACTATTACCAACACTTTTGACCAAAGTTTAAACACTTTAGGTGGATTGGCGTGGCACGCTCTAATTGGTTGATTTTGAAATTTAAACACTTTAGGTGTTTAACCACTCCCTTCACCCTTATATTGGTTCTTATGGTTCTCACAACTCAAGTTGGTTCTCATTTTACCATCCCATATATATATATATATATATATATATATATATATATAATTAGGGATTTGTATAGTTAGAGATTTAAACTAGTGTCCATGCGCTTATAGATTGTATGAATACTTCTGATGTGGAGATAGGGCTCCACAAAGGGACTACATTGAGTTCGTTACTTTTTGCGATTGTCTTGGATATTGAGTTGTCAAAGTCGATTCAGAAGACAGTTCCATGGTGTTTGCTTATTGCAGGTGATATTGTGTTAATGGTGGAGAGTAGACAAAGCCTGGATGCGAGGCTGGAAAAATGACGAGCAACTTTGTAGGGCAAAGGTCTAAGGGTTAGCTGCTTTAAGACTGGCTATCTTTACTGTGATTTCAGTGGTGCAGACGATAACAAGGACACTAAGATCACCAGTGAGGGACAATAGGTCCCGCAAGCACCTAAGTTCAAGTATTTAGGATCGTATGTACAAAGAGATTGGGATATAGATAATGACATAGCACATTGCATCCAAGTTGATGGTGTAGGTCGAGAGTAGCCATTAAGGATATTGTGCGACATGACGTTCCCCAACTAAAGTAAATAGGAAATTTTATAGGGTTGCAATTAGACATGTTATGTTATACAAAAATAATTGTTGGCCATCAAGAAGATACAAGAACATAAGTTGGAGGTAGTAGATATGAGGATGTTAAGAGGGATGCGTGGGCACACTAGGTTGTATAAGATAAAAAATGAGGTTTTAGGGTAAGATTAGGAGTGACTCATATATTAGATAAGATGAGAGGTGGGAATGTTGAAATGGTTTAGGAATGTCAGGAAGAGACATGCGACGACAAAAGCTAGGACCGTGGAAACTTTCATTATGGAGGTGAGAGGGGTAGAGGTAGGTCGAGAAGTACTTAAGATTAGACAGGATTTGTTCGACTTGTACCTTTCGGAGTTAGTGGAGACGTAGAATTAGGGTTAAAGACTTTTAAAATGGTGATACAATTTGGTGTTAAGAGTCTTGCCTAGGAAGCTTAGGTTTTGAGTTTAGCTTTGGGGGCCTTTGCATGTTATAACTTGTCTATGTATCTATATGATTGTTATCTGTCTCCATTAAATGTATTTTACAAGTTTACTGTCTGATAACTTATTAAGAAAATTGTTTGTACACTGTGTTTTATAATTGTTAATAGAGTAGTTAGGTGGGGTTTGGCTACAAAGTCCATTTTTCCTATAAAGTGTACAAAGTCATAAAACACCACAATTTCAGTCATAAAACACACTCAAACCCACAAATAACGGAGTGAAGATCACTAAAACACAATATTCAAACCCTAAAAGTCCATAAAAACTTCAAAGACACAGTCATAGAACTATGAATATATAAAACACAATATAATAATCAAATATAAAACACACTAATGTTAGTCATTCGATAATTAAAGCCTTATCATCCAAAACACAACACAAAACCCACACATATGGCGTTTTAGTAATCTTCCCTTTGTTATTTGTGGGTTTTGAGTGTGTTTTATGGTTCAAAATATGGTGTTTTATTATTTTGTACACTTTGTAGGAAAAATAAACTTTGTAGTCAACTCCTACCCTACAGTAGTTATATACCTGTGTATGTTTTTATTACCTCTTATATATGGATATGACTTTAGAGCTTGAGTCTCATTAGAAGCAAGCTTTTTATCCCTGTGATATAGGTAAAGCTTATTTACATTAGACCCTCTCTAGGTCCCATCAATATGTTGCATATGAGTGTGATTGTACTAGGTACATTTGTTTGTTGTTGTTACATAACTAAAAAAGGTATAAGAATAGTATTTTGAAGTTGTTAAAAACTTAAGATTATAAAAGATATGAAGCAATTATGAGTGTAAATGAATATTTGTTATTTAACGTTAGTATTTAGGTGAGTATAAGACCAGGTTTCAAATATGAGAATCTCAACATGAAATTTAACCACGTAAATCATAATACGTATATGTGATACATGCAGAACAACCAGGAAATCCAGCTGATAATAGTTAATGGCTACTCAACAATTATGATACACAATTTTACATTCGAGTATGAAATTGTAATTACCAAACCTGTATAACCAGCTCATTATCATCCTTACAAAGAATCTTGATTTTTCGTTTTTCCTATGATGCATGATTTATCATTGTAGTGAGTTCATGCTTTCCTAAAATTTAATAAAGATTCAATGCTATGTTTATTTCAAAGTTACTGAATTCAAGACAAGGGAGGATCTAGGCTTATACCAGGGGTTGCCCGGGCTACCCCTCAACTTTCATGACGAAAGTCGAATTACAAATTTTTCTATCGGTTATATATATAGGATACCCCTAAGCAAATGAGCAAAGCTATTCGAGCCAGAGAGAAGAAGAGATGAATGTATGAACTGTATTTTTTCCGGTCGCCACTGAAAGCATTTGTAAGTTGAAGAAGACGATGCATTGATGAATTATATAATATTACTTTTAGACATAGTACACTTTTGTTGGATACTGTACACTTTTGAAAAAAGAAACATGTTGATCTGACACATTGTGAAAGTATTATTATTAATTCATTCAATCTTAAATAAGTGTCTTTTATTTGATTATTTAGTTTTAGATTGCATTATTATTTGTTGATATATTCCATTATGTTAAATATTATATTCTGTTTTATTACATAGTTATTTAATTAATTTAGAACATATTATTAATGTACATCTTCATCTGTTATTTCTTCGAAATATTTATCCGGAACTAAAAAAACATTAAAAAGGAAGAGTTAAGAAAGTCTAAGGGGATGTAAATAAGTTTTTCTAAAAACAAATCATACTTTAGGAGGCTCATTCTTCTAACTCGCCCCATGCCTGGGAATTATTAGGGATTCTCAGGGATGACTCTGATTCTAGCATAAAGTGAATGAAATTGGATTTTAGGTTACCGTTTAGTTATTAATTTGTGTTGTTATTGTGTGTTTGATTGTATGAATGTACGGTAAAAAACTTTACATTGTATGAATGTAAGGTAAAAAAAATTACATTCATAATGTACCTCTGAATTTTTCTTCTAGTTCCGCCACTGATTCAAGATCTTATAATAAAATTCTTATACATTTGATAAAATATTAGGAAAAAAATAATGTATCACCCTTTCACTCATGTAATATCAGTAGTGTTTTGACAATGGTTAACTAAAAGATGTCTTAGTATTTACGCAACCTTGTTTTGTGAATCGTCCACTTTAATTGCATACGTATAGAGGTAATGACAACAGATGTTTCGGGATTTCTTATGTGATAATCAAACATAAGTCGTGTATCTAGAAAAAAAAACGACTGGTCATTAGTAAGATGCAAGAAATCACTTAAAACTAAGTAGAGAAAAAACACATATAGAGAGAGGTCGTATGTTTGGGAGGTTTGTTAACGAAGGTCAATACATTAATAATGGATATAAAAGACACTAGAGAAAACTTAGAGGTGTTTCCAATCACAAGGTTAATTGGTGCTCGTGGTTTGTTTGTAACGACTAACGCCTGTTGGAAATATTGGTGGGAACATACAAGTTGGTATATTTCCTCCATCCCACATTGGTGGGGGTTGTGAAAGTTGAGTGGTTTATAAGGGATTACCCCTTATGGGCCTCCAAAGTGTTAAATGAGTTGAGAAGTGGATAAAGCCCACACGCGCGCCGAGCCGAGCCGTGAGCTCGTGAATGGGCGCGTTTGAGGCGCACTTTGCACGTACGCATCGTCGCTAGGAGCTTTTATTTTTAGCTAGGGTCCGGTTCAGGTGCGTCTGATCTGTGAATGGGATAAGATTGGATAGAGATGAATTCAAAACAGTGGGGGTTATCTCCACCAGTTCGAATTCGTATGGGTTATCTCCAGGAATTCGAATTCGAATCTGGTAGATGAGGGTCATCACATTCCCCGTTTTTCTCATTCTCAATTATGATTTCAGCCTATAAATAAAAACCTCCTACTACCCATTCTGTACTCAGATTTTCGCAGCCTCCCTCTTGTGTTCCTGTTTCTTCTCTAGCTTCCGCGTTTTCTGGTTTCCATTGTTGTTGGAATACCAGATCAGTTCTGCATTAAATCCTGGAGTTTACGCTGCAGCTAACAGCAATACGAGCGCGTAAAATCCTTTAAGGACAGGAATCATCCGTTGTAACATTTGTAAAAAAACGGGTTTTCAAAACCCGCTCCGTTTTGTAATCGAATATCAAGTTATAAAAGTTACGTTGAATATTTATGATTATTTTGATTTAAAACGATACATAATTAATAAATATACTAAACTATAAAAATTATATTTGATAAAAAGTTAAAACAAAATAAATAAAAAAAATATGTTGCTGCCGGGACTTGAACCCGGGTCAGCCAGAACAACTCCAACGCCTTAACACACACTCACATCACCACTCCGCCACTTTGTGTTTTTCTGTTATCTCTAGGAAACAAATGAGATTTATACACAAACTCGGTTAAAACTGGTTGCGCCAACTGAGAAACGGAAATCGGCAAATCAATCGTCAAATCGCTTATTTACTCGCACATTCAGTTTATAACCGATGCACCGACGATTTTTAATCAAGTCGGAATTGATTGAGCATCAAGTCTCATCATTATCGGTTTTTATAACCGAAAAGTAATCAAGTTCAGATTACTTCAACTCAAGACCACTCTCGCGACTCAGAAATATCATACCAGCATCCCATTTCACTTTCGTCACATTTTCAGACCGTCAGAACGTCTAAATCAACTCGCCGGAATTTTCTGCAAAAGTCGCCGGAAAACCGTATTCATCCTCAAACGGTAAATCTTTCAATATCATTGTAGTTCAACAATTGTTAGACTATTTCTAACTTAAACCTCTCAATTGAAATCGAATTCAGGCGCTGTATTCAACTAATTCCAGTTCGCCGGAACTTTCCTGAAAGTCTTTATTTCCGTCTGTGAAACGGTAAGGACCTTCAATCCCGCTGTTAACGTTTGATTATCACTTCAATTCCACGATTGACTAATCAAAACAGTTAATTGTCTTGTTCAGTTGAAGAGCATAAAAACAGGGACCGACACATTGCCGGAAATCTGAAATAAACCGTTCATCGGTATGTTCACCTCTAATTACCGTCTCTGCCATTTCATTTAAGCTTTAAGAATGTTTGTAAATCGTAAAAACAAGGAACGAATTAGTGAATCAGTTGACTGTAATTTGAATGAAGAAGACGAAGTTAATTAAGTTATAAGTTTATTTAAAACCAGTAAAATGAACGGGTTAGACACACAGTCCAGCGGTGGACTGTGTGCAAAACATATACGCATGTCCCGAGTTCGATCCCTGATACACGCACTCCTTATATAATAAAATGCCTTTTTGTTTAAAAACTAAACCGGGTTAACTCAGTTAGTTGTTAAGTATAATAAAAACCGAGATAATAACCAGGTTAGACACACAGTCCAGCGGTGGACTGTGTGCAACATTAAGTCACACGTCGCGCGTTCGAAACCCGTCACTGTCACCGGTTTGTTGAATTAAAATGTTTTTGCAATTAAAAGAATTTCGGTTAAACTGAATAAGTATATAAATATAATTAAAAACAAGATTATTTCGGGTTAGACACGTAGCTCAGTTGGTAGAGCTGCGTGCACGCGTACGGGAGGTCTCGGGTTCGAGCCTCACCCGGCGCAAACTATGTCACTGACCGAACCGGTCAACAAGTCAACAGGTCAACGGTCAACGGTCAACGCAAAATAAACATTTTTTTTATATATTTTTATTTATTTAATTTAATTTAAAAATCAATTAAAAATACTTAAAAATAACATTTTTAAAGATAGAAAATAGCCTTAAACTCACAAAAATATATCTAAAAATTTCATTAAAATCCTTAATAAAATCCACTCATTTAATATATTTTTCCGTTATTATTTAGGTTAGTATTTCTCGTTGTTCCGCTCATCTAATTCGTGCGCATCTCACCATCTCCAATCCAACACACCCAATGTGAGTGAATCTTTACAAATTCCCCGTTTAATCACGTTTTGGGGTGTATCATGTGTCTTGTTATATATATTATACTTAAACCATTGTGCATACATCATATCATGAACGTGTGTATTCAGTTTGTTGCTGTTGTGTAGTTATTGTTGGATGCAATTTATTATTTTCAGTACATGCAATTTCATAGGCCGCCGCTCCCCATTACATTATGCGCGTTGAGCATGTTCCCCATTTCATTATGAGGTTGAACCTGGCGTGCTCACATACGATCGGCTCCGTTTGATTGAGCCTTGATCGCACAGACATTTTCATTTTCAGTACATGCAATACGATCGGCTCCGTTTGATTGAGCCTTGATCGCACAATTCATTATGTTATTTATCGTATGTTGTTGGTATGTTAATGTATGCTATCATATGCTATTGTATGTTATAGTTGTGATTGCTATTTGCCACTGCTTGATTATTTACATTTGCTCATTTATGATTATGCACAATTTTCATTGATAAACTAACAAGTAATTCATTAATAAATGTTTATCTAATAAGGTTCACTCGCCAACTTATGTTGACCCAAAAACCCCCATTTTTACACATGATACAGGTGAACCAGCAGCAGCTAGGAACACATAGGATTGGACTAGAAGAATAAAATGATTTAGAGTTGGGATTGTTATGTTTGGTTTATTTTCTTTGTATTGTATGAACATGTTTGGATATTTGGAAATGTAACTTTGACTTTATTAAATATGAAACATATTAGTAAATGTCATGAGCTTTGGTGATAACCCAATTATGCCCCGACTCTTATTTCGCTGCGGGTCGGGTGTGACATCCGTGCAGTTCAAGAATCACGTTTCTAATTCGCCAGGTTGGTTTTAATTTTTGCGTGTTCTTTAATTCGTCCGATAACGGGACAGTCTTCTTCTACCTTTCTTTAATCAGTTTGTTCGAGTTGGAATAAACTGGTTTGGCCAATAACTCGGTAATTAATAAAATTAATATTAATTTTCTGTTTGGTTAAATTATTTTCAACAATCTTAAAGGATTTTTTTTTGTGTTTAATCAACAAAACTAATGGACTCTGAACTACTAACAGCTAATCTAAGATTCATGAATCAAGAGTCTGTCAAGTTGGACAGATTCGATGGCCAGAATTATACTCGTTGGGCGGACAAGGTTAAGTTCATGCTAGTTGTGCTGAAACTCTACTATATCCTTGATCCAAACTTGCTTGAAATCCCTGAAGACCCTCCTCTTGAGGCTGGAGAGGTCCCGGATCAAAACTTGGCAAAGCAAAGACTTGTCCATAAGGAAGCTGAAGATCTTTGCCTTGGCCATATAAAAAATTCTCTTTCGGATCGTCTCTATGACTTGTACGCGCCGATAACAAGTGCTAGAGAATTATGGAAAGCTTTGGAAGATAAGTATAAGGCTCATGAAGAAGGTACTAACAAATACCTTATTTCCAAGTACTTAGACTTTCAAATGGTTGATGACAAGTCAATCTTGGAGCAAGTGCAAGAACTCCAAGTTCTTGTTAACCAATTGACCGCACTTTTTATTCCGTTGCCAGAAATATTCCAAGTAGGGGTCATTATTGCAAAACTACCTCCTACTTGGAAAGATTTCTCAAAGAGAATGATGCACGAGTCTGAGGACTACTCGTTGGATGAACTGTTGAAGCACCTTCGAATTGAGGAGGAAACGTGCAACATGGACAAAAGAGGTAAAGTCGGATCGAGTGTGAATCATATTGTTGGAGGATAAGGGCAAAAGGGAAAAGGGGCATCAAAGAGTAAAAAGTTTACAGCACCAAAGAAAAAGGAATTCAAGAAGTCACATCAAACGACCAACCATCAACCAAAGAGATCGGGTAAATGTCATGTTTGTGGAGAAACCGGGCATTATGCACGAGAGTGCTCTCAAAGGAAATCTGGTTTTACAGTTGGTTCTACAAGTGATGTTGATATTGAGAAAGTCACCAATCTAGTGGCCAATGTGGGTCTTGGAGACGTTAACATGCTTTCTCAATATACACGTGTTGTGGCATGTATAGGATAGTTCTTGGATTCGGGAGCCACTGTTCATGTTTGTGGGAATCGTGGCTCGTTTCTTACTTATGATTCTGTTCCTCAAGGAACAATGGTGGTATGTGCTGATGGACATCGTGTAGAAGTTCGTGGTAAAGGCACGGTGCGACTAAACTTTAGAGATGGTCAAATGGTTACCCTTCAGGATGTGTTGCATGTTCCTGGTATTACCAATGGTCTTGTTTCTGCTGATAAGTTTGATCGAAATGGTTACAAGCTGGTTATCAAGAATCTTCATGTGAAGTTTTCTCTTAATGACATCTATGTGGGTCAAGCTAAGAACACGGGTGGAATGTATCGCCTTGACCTAGCTGAAGATGGAATTGATGAAGAAGAAGACTCGGATGAAGGTGTCGCTTCTGTGATCGATGGTTTTGGGAATGAAAGTGATAGTGGCAGTGGTGATAGTGGTAGTGATAGTTTTTATCAATGTAATGCAATTGGTTTTGATTTGAATGAAATTATGTCTTCTGATTATATTGCTTGTTCAATTTCTTTATGGCATAAACGTTTAGCTCATACAAATATTAAAAACATTGAAAAATGCAAACTAAAGGTTTATTAAAATTAAAAGATAAAGACTTTGAAAAATGCGAAACTTGTGTGAAATCAAAATTCACAAAGAAACCTTTTCCAAGTGTCTATAAACGTAATACATCACTACTAGAAGTAATTCATTCAGATATTTGTGAACTAAATGAGTCCTTACTCGTGGGGGTAAGAGATACTTTATCACTTTCTGCGATGACTTCAGCCGATACTTATATGTTTATTTATCGCATTCAAAAGACGAAGCTTTTGAGGCATTTAAAATATATAAGGATGAGGTTGAAAAACAAAAAGAGAAACGCATTAAAATTCTTCGCTCGGACAGAGGCGGAGAATACTTTAACCGAAAATTTGATGCATTCTGTGAAGAGAAATGCATCATACATGAGAGCACTGCACCATATACTCCCCAACAAAATGGTTTGGCTGAGAGAAAGAACCGAACTTTGGTAGAGATGGCTAACTGTATGTTAAATAAATCAGGTCTATCTCGTAATATGTGAGGGGAAGCTGTGTTAACCGCTTGTTATGTTCACAATAGGATCACTAGTCGGGTGATACCTACGAGCCCATATGAGTTATGGAAAGGAAGAAAACCAAACCTAGAGTATTTGAGGGTTTGGGGGTGTCTTGCCTATTATCGCGTACCTGATCCAAAGACACTCAAACTGGGAAACGAGCTTACAAGAGTGTATTCATTGGATATGCTCCACATAGTAAGTCTTACTGGTTGTTGGATGACGAATCAGATACAGTTGTAGAATCCAAAGATGTGGATTTCTTTGAGAACAAGTTTTCTAGAGATGATGAAAACTCAAATTACACCACATCTTCTAGTACTTCTGAAAAAAGAGTCGAATTCACCAATGGTTGAAGAACCGAGAAAAAGTACTAGAGTTAGAAAAGAGAAAAGTTATGGAGATGATTTCTTTTCTTACCTGGTTGAGGGATCTCAAAAGAAAGTGACGAGAGAGGTCATTTTGGCTGTAAATTTGGATGATGATCCTAAAACTTTCTGCGAAGCAATGTCATCAAGAGATGCTCCTTTGTGGAAGGAAGCAGTCAATGATGAAATGGATTCCATTATGGGAAATGGAACTTAGGAGTTAGCTGATCTACCCAAGGGAAAGAAACCTATTGGATCCAAATGGATTTTCAAAAGGAAGTATCATCCAGATGGATCCATATCTGCCTATAAAGCACGATTAGTTGCTAAAGGGTATAGGCAGAGAGAAGGGATCGACTATTTTGATACCTATGCACCTGTGGCTAGATTAGTTCTATTAGAACTCTTATAGCGGTGTCTGCTTTGAAAGGGTTGTACATCCATCAAATGGATGTAAAGACTGCGTTTCTAAATGGTATCTAAATGAGGAGATTTATTTGGAGCAACTAGAAGGGTTTGTGATGCATGGACAAGAGAACAAAGTGTGTAGACTTATTAAATCTCTTTATGGTTTGAAGCAAGCTCCTAAACAGTGGCATGAGAGATTTTATACCACTGTGACTGCTTTCCGGTTTCGACACAATAGTGCTGATAGATGTATTTATACTAAATGCGAACCCGGTTATACAATCATGATTTGTCTCTATGTTGATGATATGTTGATCATTGGCACTCACCTTGAAGGTATTTCTGAAACTAAGAAATATCTGTCCTCGAACTTTAAGATGAAAGATCTAGGAGAAGTTGATACCATTCTTGGGATCAAGGTGAAAAGAACTAAAAGTCAGATTTCTCTAAATCAATCTTATTACATAGAGAAAATTCTGACTAAGTTTCAACACTTGAACATTAAAGAGTTTAATACCCCATTTGATCCAAGTGTGAAACTTAAAGTGAACTTTGGGAGAGCAGTGGCTCAACTGGAGTATGCGAGTGCTATTAGAAGTATGATATATGCAACACATTGCACTCGTCCTGACATTGCTTTTGCTGTAAGCAAACCGAGTCAATATACTGTCAATCCAAGGACAGAACACTGGAAGGCAGTGGGTAGAGTACTTGGATACCTGAAGTGGACCAGTAACTTAGAACTGACATACACGTCTAATTCCAGAATACTCGAAGGTTTTTCTGATGCGAGCTGGATTGATCACACCAGTGATTCAAAATCTACAAGTGGGTGGATTTACACTCTAGCAGGAGGAGCAATTTCTTGGGCGAGCAAGAAACAAACGTGTATTGCCCACTCAACTGTGGAAGCTGAGTTCATAGCGCTAGCTGCGGCTGGTAAGGAAGCAGAGTGGATTAGAGATCTACTTACGGACATCCATTTGTGGGATGTTCCAATGCCGTCCATTCCCATGTATTGTGATAGTGAGGCCATACTATCTAAAGTATACAACGCAGTGTATAATGGGAGGTCAAGACACATAGGTCTAGGACACAATTATGTGAGATAACTTCTTGAGAGCGGTACCATCAAGGTTGTCTATGTCAAGACGAGTAGGAACTTGGCTGATCCATTTACTAAACCTCTGACGAGAGATTTGGTTGTGAATACTGCAAGAGACATGGGTCTAAAACCACAATAGAATCGTTAGTGATGGAAACCCAACTTGAACTTAGTGCTCCTATTTCTCAAGTTTAATAGGTAAAAACGAAGTCACTTAACGATAGAAGGTACTATCAATTTGATAGATCCATGTGAGGTATGATAGTACGTCGTTGCCGAGAACAAGGGTGAGCTAATGCTCTTAACAAAGTTTTGGAGGCATCCAAGCAACGTGGATGATGTAAAACTTTGCCTATATGATCTAGGGGTGGTGCCGCCTCGAGTGAAGATAAGTGGTTTGTCTTCTAAAGGGTCATGAAAAGGATTTATAGCGCACGGCCATATTCGCGCTCAGTGAGAACGCAAAGTCGGCCGGTGATGTGTGGGGGTAAAACGAAGGGGGCTATCAGGTTAATGGTTTAATTCCATAGGACACCATCGAATCTGTCTCTTCTTGTTTATCAACATAAACTGGGTTTAATCTTCGTGACACCTAGTGACATCATCTGTCTAAGTGAAAGGAAACATTCCAACTTGGTGGGGGATTGTTGGAAATATTGGTGGGAACATACAAGTTGGTATGTTTCCTCCATCCCACATTGGTGGGGGTTGTGAAAGTTGAGTGGTTTATAAGGGATTACCCTTTATGGGCCTCCAAAGTGTTAAATGGGTTGAGAAGTGGGTAAAGCCCACACGCGCGCCGAGCCGAGCTACGAGCTCGCGAATGGGCGCGTTTGAGGTGCTAATGGGCGCGTTTGAGACGCACTTTGCACGTACGCATCATCGCTAGGAGCTGATGAGCTTTTATTTTTAGCTAGGGTCCGGTTCAGGTGCGTCTGATCTGTGAATGGGATAAGATTGGGATATAGATGAATTCGAAATAGTGGGGGTTATCTCCGCCAGTTCGAATTCGTATGGGTTATCTCCAGGAATTCGAATTCGAAACTGGTAGATGAGGGTTATCCCATTCCCCGTTTTTCTCATTCTCAATTATGATTTCAGCCTATAAATAAAAGCCTCCTGCTACCCATTCTGTACTCAGATTTTCGCAGCCTCCCTCTTGTGTTCCTGTTTCTTCTCCAGCTTCTGCGTTTTCTGGTTTCCATTGCTGTTGGAATACCAGATCAGTTTTGCATTAAATCCTAGGAGTTTACGCTGCAGCTCACATCAATACGAACGCGTAAAATCCTTTAAGGACAGGAATCATCCGTGCAGTTCAAGAATCACGTTTCTAATTCGCCAGGTTAGTTTTAATTTTTGCGTGTTCTTTAATTCGTCCGATAACGAGACAGTCTTCTTCTACCTTTCTTTAATCAGTTTGTTCGAGTTGGAATAAACTGATTTGGCCCAATAACTCGGTAATTAATAAAATTAATATTAATTTTCTGTTTGGTTAAATTATTTTCAACAACGTCTATATAACTACTCACCATCACGTCGAGAAAAGGGTTGCACTTGTTGATAATCAATATTTAGTAGTTTTTAGTATGTGACTAATCCAAATTCATTGTTTACATGCTTACTACACTTATAAGATATGTTCAATTAGTCAGATATTGAAACCACCCCTTAATATACAAACGATATTAGTTCATTAATTTGTGATATTGAAGTCATTATTATAAGAGTCAAGTTCATGTATAAAGTACATTACGGTTTTATTTATTTTGATACGTGAATCTCTCTTTATACACTTGTAAACACTAACAACTTGCCATTTTAAGAAAAAATAGTTGTATTTAGTTACTTAAATGTTCAAGAATACTAGGGTGATAAAGTGTCTCTTCTCCAATTAAATTTATAAATCCTACACATATACGTGGTTAATAAAAATAGATTGAATTAATATTCATATTATAAATCTATAAATCATGTAAGAAAACAAGTAGAAAGGGCAAAATAGAAACATCTACTATTGTTGACTTTCATTACAATTTTTAAACGATTATAAAATTTTCGTACGATAATATATATATATATATACATATTAAATTGCACCATATTAACGCCTCTTTAATTTGAGTAGACTACTGTTGTAGTTTTCTTAATTTTAATAATTATTATTTACAAGCTATATAATGTTACGTGATTTTGTAACGTTACGTGATTATGTTCCAGTACTTAATTACATAATACACATTTTATTCCTGAAACAATTGTAACGTTAAGTAATTATGTATCAGTACGTAATTACATAACAATAGTTGATTATACGTGATTTTAATACCCATTACGTGATTTCATTATAGTATTTAAGTGAAACCCCACTAACTGATTACATAGTTACGTACTAACCATAGCTGTAATAAAAAAACATATAATGCATAATATTTCATAGAATGCCTAATATTTTAGGTCTAATCATGTTATAAGTATAAGTGTAATATAAAATATTAACAAATCAACCTATAAATAACTACATAATACCGTATATTACAATTTAATCACGTAATAAAATATAAACAATTAAGTTCTCATTATTCAATGTATACTCACGTATCATGTAAAAATATGTGAATTAAGAAAACTATAGTAATAACCTACTCAAATTAAAGAGAATTAAATGTTCGTTAATACGTTGTATACTTTTTAAAGAAAATATTATTGTATGAAAAAATTATAATTGTTTGAAAATTATAGGGAAAGTGAGTTTATAAGTCAATATTATTGGATCTTCCTAACATACATTTGTCTTTGAATCTCTCCTACACTTCATATGAAATTGGTTTCAGGTAGAATAACCATTCTTTTGATATATTGGCCGACAAGAGTCTCGACTAAGAGAATGTTTTGTGACAGTCCATGCTTTTAACCTATTTCCTATCAGCGATCTCATACTAACTAAAAGTTAACTCAATTAGCTTTTACTGAATTGAACTGCTTATGCGGCAAAAAAAGGTCAGAGGTTTGCTGACGTGAACCACTTATGTGGCAAATAAATCAAAGTTTTAATGACGTAAACTCTTTATGTTGCAAAAGTTTGGATGATGTAAACTGCTTATGTGGTAGTCAATGTCAACAAAAACTAACTAAGTTAACTTTTAGTTAACATAGGATTACTAAAAAAAATAAGTTAAAAATCAGGACTGTCACACTATATTTCCTTAGTTGAGATTGTTGTCGGCTATCATGTCAAAATGGAGATTATTAATATCCAAATTTTTAAATAAATAAATAAATAAAGCAGAGCACTTTAGTATGGTCAATATCGGATTTCCCGGTGTAATATCTCAAGGCGTTAACCACCATGTAAACATTTATCCGTCAACATTTCTCCGGCAACTTTACCCACTCTCCGGCGATGAAAACCCTAATTTCAAACCCTAAATTCATCCCCAGCTTCCCATCACTTCCTCACAACAATCACGCATTTCTAACCTTCAAAATCACAAAACCCATTCCAACACACCCCTCAACGACGTCGTGTTCATGTTCAACCTCAACCGACCACGGCGGTTGGGCCGATCTGATCTCTACCAGCAACTCAACCGAGTCAACTCACCTCAACAGGCTACTGAGTTCACTCGGAATCGATGAAAAAAAGTACGCATTTGTCTACCTATTTGGTTTTGTTTGTGCTCTAGGGTTTTCTAGGGTTAGGGTTTCATCAATTGTTGTTTTTCCCGCCTGTTTTCTTGTTTTTGCTGTTGGGTTTTCGTTTGGGTTTGTGAATAGGTGGGATTTTAATGAGGTTTTGAGTAATAGTGGGAAGAAAAGCAAGAAGAAGGGGGTAAAAGATGAGGAATTTAGGGTTTTGAGTGAGGGTTTGAAGAGTTTGGTGGATTTGTTTGATGGGTTTGATGTAAAGTTTGGAACTTTAAAGGAAAGTATGAAGAAAGATATTGATTCGAATAGGGTTAGTAAGAGTGATTTGGTTAGTTATATCGAGAGTGTCGAATCGATTGAACAGGCGATAGTAGAAGCTAAAAGTATGATTGAAGGTTATATGGTGGTTGATGGTAATGATGTATCGAAATCTTCGAATTATAAACCAAGTGATCAGACGAAGAAGCCGGAGGGAAAAGGGTTCGATATCTCGCAGTTGATTGCAGGTTTTCAAGAAAGATCTTTCAGGTCGAAGGTTAGTAAGATGAATGATACGGTTAAGAGTGATCAAAATCAAGCGAAAGTTGTGGATCCGGTTGCTGAAGATAGGACGATGAAATCTGTGAACGGTGAAGATAAGAACGCGTATAATGATGGTGATGTTAGGGTTAAGGAAACGTATGGAGGGAAAACGATAGGTCGAATGGGTAGAATGACGTTAGTTGAGACGGAGGCCAATGCTAAACAAGTTTTTGACACGGATGAGTATGTGTTTAAGGATAATAAAGCGCGGTTTTATGACCAAAGACAGACAAAGGGATATTATGAGCGAGAGCAACAGGATTATAGTAAATTTAACGGGAATAATATGCTTTATGATGACTTGGAGTCAAGTGAAAATGAAAGTTATGAAAACGAGAACAGATACGATGCATCTCCGTCTTCAGATATATCAAGTGATGTGCTTTTCAACGATTATTTAACCGAGGCGAACGGGCTTTTGAAACAAGCCCGAGAATGGCTAACGAATAGAGGGATTGAAGAAGACACTGAACAAATGTTGTATAAATCGACGGAATTGTTGTCTAAAGCCGTAGACATGAAGCCGATGAGTTTATTGGCTGTGGGTCAGTTGGGAAACACTTATCTTCTTCATGGAGAGTTGAAACTGAAGTTGAGCCGTAAATTAAGAGCTTTACTTGCGGAAAGTGACTCTAATGTGGTTGGAAGATTAGATGATGAGGTTTCGAATAGAGAAAAGTTTGTTGATTATCTTGTTAATGTTTGTGAAGAGTGTGAAGAACTGTTGGTTAAGGCTGGACGGAAGTACAGGCTGGCGTTGTCGATTGACGGAGATGATATGAGAGCGTTGTATAATTGGGGTCTTGCTCTTTCTTTCAGAGCTCAGTTGATAGCCGATATTGGACCCGTAAGCACCTTTAGTCAATATATGAATAAGGAAAAACACATACACACACATAAACATGTTATAACATTAAGGTTTAATGTTCTCAGGAAGCAGCTTTCGATGCTGACAAGGTTTACTTGGCAGCCATTGACAAATTTAATGCAATGATGTCCAGAAGCAATGCTCATACACCTGATGGTACGATGCGCTTTTGTCTTTCGGACATGAACTATGTTGTGCTAATCATGTTTAAAGGACCATATTATGGCAATCAAAATAACACGGTAGGGTAGGGGTATGTATAAAAAGTTGAAACCGACCGGACCATCCAAACCAAAGGTTTGAGCAAGTCGGTCGGTTATACGGTCTGGTTCACGGTTTGGTTTTGGTGGGTTGGTGGTTTAATAGTCTGGCCAGACAGTTTGGAACCGGACGTGTAAGCCTAACGGGCCGTTTAACCCTTTGTATGTGTATTATATTTAGTGTAAAGTACACTGACAGTCCCAGTAGTTTTCCAAAATTTTGGATTTGGTTCCTAGCTTTCCAAAAGTACACGGATGGTCATTGTGGTTTGCATTTTGTAATGCATTTAGTCCCCAGCCAACAAACCTAAAGGTTTTAGGAGGTACAAGTTAGAGACTAAATGTGTTACAAAGTGCAAACCACAAGGACCATCAACGTTTTTTAGCAAAAGTTGGGGACTAAATGTGGTACAAAGTGCAAACCACCGGGACCATCTGGGTACTTTTGGAAAGCTAGGGACCAAATCCAAAGTTTGAGAAACCACAGGGTCTATCCGTGTAGTTTATTCTATATTTTTGAACCATCTTTATTATGTTGAAATCTTGAACACATAGTAACGATTCTGAGAAAAATAAAAAATAAATTTTGTACAATCTGCCAAAACTGAACCGTTAAACTGCCAAACCGCTCAACCTGACTTTATTAGTTTGTCATTTCCCGAAACCGTACACCTAAAATTGTTGTCAAAACCGGCCGAACTGGAACGTGAACACCCATCATTGATGTTTCTTTATATTGGATAACTTCTGCATGACTATATAAACAGAACCTGAAACACACCCTTTGCCTTTGCTCTTTTTTTGACGTAAAAGTGTCGGTTTGCAGCTCTTTTCAGATGGGGCGTTGCATTACAACAAAGATCGCGTCTAAGAACAAGAAACTATAGAGAGAAAGTGAAGTTGTTAAGCCAGGCTAAAAGGCTTTATGAGGATGCACTTCTCATGGACTCCAATAATCCGCAGGTAAAACAAGCCCTAATGACTTGTGAATCCGAACTAAGGTACAAAAACCGATTTTGACCCAAAAGTCAACTGCTTCTGCCGAATATGGCAAAAGGGTGCAATTTTTTTTTAGCATTTTTAAGCCAATTTATAGCATTTAGAATAAATTTCATTCCTAGAATGATCAAATACATAGAAGACATGCAGCAATGAGTCATAATTGATGCATGAATATTGTACGTTACTTTTGATTCGGATATGTTGTCCTCCGAAGAAGGCAAGACTTTTGTCGAACTTCCAAACAGTGTAACATTTAAAGTTCAAATGTTGTTGGTAATAATAAATTGATCTTGTTATTGTTACTTAGTAGGCTGCTGCTTTCACAAGTTGATATGAATATTACCCGTTCAACTTTAAATTTTTTATTTTATTTTATTTCTACTGTAATATGTAAATTATAAAAAAAAAATTAATGCATACAAATTAGTTATTAATAAACTATCTAACTTTACTCGTTTGCCTTCTTTTTTTCTTTTGAACTTTAGCGTAAAATATCCATCAGTTTAAGCTATAACATCAAATATAATATAAACTACATGGGTTAATGGGTCATAGGCTTGTGTATTTTAACCTGAACACAACTCATTAGCTAAATGTGTTTGTCGGTTGACCCGGGCCTGTTTAGACTAAACCCAGGCTTAGGTTTGCGTCATGTCGGAAATCACAATATGTGCTGATATAACAAATCACAATACAATGTCCTAATGTTTAAAGGTACAACAAAAAGGAAACAAAGTTAAAATGATGATGATAACACAAACCTTGTGTTATTGTGTCCTTGTATTGTATTCCTCACATTTATTCCATGAACCAGAAGGCTTCTAAAAGAGGCTAAAATCGCCTCAAAATGTCTGTAAACGTCACAGTTCCTACCAAACCATAATCCTCTTTAACCACCCAAGCATGGCTAACACGAAGAGCAATCTCCTTAACCATAACAGCCTGATATGTATTCCTTGAGTTGCAAACGATCGCTTCCGACCGCCTGTCCCATGCCGCCATTCTCTGCTGACCCAAATTCCTGATCTGAACTTGCGGACGAGGAAGAAGATGAAGCGCTAACATAATCATCCTTCAAATTTAACATGGCAGTCAAGTATCTCTCTTGCAACCTCAGTCTGACCAAGGAGACCAAATCTTCAAGACGGGCCGCCATGGTCGAGGCGATGGTTTCACCTATTAATATTTGATCTGCTGTCTTGGTTAACCTCTGCCATAGAGGTTTGGTTCAAATGATGATTAAGGGTAAACCGGAACAAGCAGGGTCCAAAGGGATGGTTAGTGTTTCTGTATCGATATGTTGAGTGGTTCGATAGTGGGTGATTCATTGTTTGGGTGCCTAAATGAGTTCGGCTTAGTTTCTGGTTGATCCCAAAGACTTGTTTAGTTAAATAGGTTGTGTTTGTGTCAACTCCCGACTTCACGATTTACTTGCTTAATTCTATACTTCTTTTCCAGGAAGTGTTTTATTATACAAGTTAAAATGATTGAGATAAAGATGAAAAGAGCATCAATTTTTATAGTACATTTGTATTTTTGTAAACCTGTAATTGTAGAGAATTTAGAAGAAAATTTAAAAGGTAAAATAAAATTTTGGGTTAAACATGTGTATGTTTGCCTAAAATTCGTGTCAAGTTCGTGTTCATATATCTAAGATGATTTTCGAGTGGTGTCTAATTTTCGAGTTTAACCTGTCAAAACGCAAACACGATAACACCCCTATTAATCACTTATGATGTTAAAAGAATCACTTAAAAGGTAAGTAATTATATATAAAAACAAACAATTTGTATTTTAAATTTTTTATCATCTAAAATCATGATTGTAAAACCGCTAGGCGCTCCTTAGTCGGTTAACCGAGGAGTTGAGAGTACTCGGCCTAGGCGGAGAGTACTCGGGGAGTACTGGGGAGCACTCGGGGAGTACTCGTACATGTTAAATTATAAAGAAATAAATTTTCGGAAATTAAATATAGTCAAATAACGTAAATTTACTAATATTTATAACAAAATACATGAAATGATATTCATTCTTTAATATATAGGCATAGAAATTATGTTTTATTTTTTTAAGTAAAACTCGGCCCGAGTTGACATACTAGATCTGATTCTAGCCGAGGATGACGGAGTTTGATCGATTCCGAATAATTAGGCGGAGACCATGGAAAGTCGCCTCGGCAGCCTACCTTATAGCGACTACTCGGGGAATACTCGGCCTTAGAGACCTTGTTTTACAACAATGTCTAAAATAACATTCTTTTATCAGATAATTGTAAGCGGTAATGATACTATGCAAATTTTATCAGTAAAGATGAACATGTTATAAATAAAAGCTGATAATTGAAAGAAGGTATAAAGTTGCTATTATTTAAACGACACAACTGTTTTCAAAAATATTTGGTGTTCGGCATTAGCAAATTAGAGATACAGAAAAGTATTAATTATTATCATATTAATGCACTGAGTAACATTTGAGAACTAGAATGTTATCAAGAAGATTAGTATTTAACGGTTGATAAATTTATAGTTTTTTGTGTATAACTTTATTGTAAATTTATTACTTAGACTTAAATATAATGTTTAGCTATAAAAATTTCCATATATTAAATTGAAAAATAGTTATCAATAAAGAGAGATAAATAAATCAATATAATTTCTTATCGTGCAATGTTAATACACAATTTTCAATATTTAAAGAAGAGAGATAAATCAAATCAATATAATTTCTTATCGTGCATATGTTTAATACACAATTTTCAATATTTAAAGATAAAACAGAAATTATACTAAAAATAAAGGTCCTTCCGGGGGTCGAACCCAGGTCGCTGGATTCAAAGTCCAGAGTGCTAATCACTACACCATAGAACATGTTGCTATTTATTTTCTTTTCACATTTTAAATATCCAAAAACGAATATGAAATATTTATGTTTTCCAAGTAATATACGCCAATTCTTTTTGTTGATTACTAGATTTAATTACATAAGGTAAAAATAACGTTTATGCTGGTACTTGTTATACATAAATACAAATAGTAACTTCGAACATGTAGTTTCATCCTAAAACGTCGCACCCATTTATCCTATAGTGATGTTCAAATCGCGCTTCATCCATGGAACCAACAAAACATTCAAACACATTCAAAAATAAAAAAAAAACCGTTCACTTTACTTTGACAACAAAACCCACACGCCTTTCGAAATAAACTAAATTGACTCATCAACCCGTCCACCATGAACAATCAAAATAAGTCTTGAAGATATGTGGATTGACGCATACTGATTCTTCAATCACTCTCGGCAAAGGACTATCCGAATCGAAGCGTTCGAATTCCATAATCACAAACATCAAACAATAAGATTCAAGATAATCACCGAAGAGACCATGGATTGTTGGCAATCAGGTCCAAGAACACGAACACAAAATTTGCCCTCAACCAAGAACGACTCTTTCTGTTTATTATAAAACTTGACTCTCTACAAAATACATTGCCCTAACCATCTATTTATACTAAAATAACTATACTAATCCTACTCAAACTCAAACTTTTATCTTCTAGACATTAAAATATTAGATAAACATGCAAACTAATCCTAATCCTACTAGATAAATCAAACAATTCAATTAAATCAATCTTTCACATTGACCCCTTCGACTTTCATTCAACTTTGTTTTAGGATTAAAACCTTCAATTGGAATCATCATCAAAATTCAGAAATCAGAATCGGCAAAGGAAAATGGAATTAGCATAATAATTGAAGGTTGGAATTAAAACATGATAAAAATTACATAAATCAACAAAAGCTCTTGTGAATAGTGATCAGTGGTTTGTGATTCATTTTGTCTCTATTAGAACATTTTGTTTTGAATTCCGTTGTATTTCTCTTTTACATCCTCTACCACCTTAAAGGCCGTCGAGTGCACACCACCTTTGAATATCTTTTCATTCCTTCGGTTCCATATTCTTCAAGCCCTCATTAATAGAATGGCATAAACTGCTTCTCTCCTCTCCTCTTAGGATGCCGCACTGACTTCAGCCCATGTTCCAGTAGCTCACTTAACGACTGGAACTGGGACACCACAGGTATTGCTTGATCATTCATTTGTTATTGTGTTTTGATTGTTGATATTATCCATAAACATAAATGCATGATTATACGTGGTTACAGATTTGGTGATCCTATGTTTAGATAATTCTATTGTTGGGGCCCTTTTAATTTTCAATTTGCAGAAACCATAATTTTGTTGATACAAAGTGAGTGATATTGGGATAACACTTAATAACATTAACACAGTCTTTGCACATCACTTTTAATTTTCAAAGAAAAAGACGACGACGACAACATCAAAGCAAATTTTAGCAACTACAGCATACGGAAGCCGGAAGAGAAAGATGACGAAGATGAAGGAAACAAAAGAGACCTATAAGCATGGGAGAAATACTAATCGGTTCACAAATCACTGTGGGTTGAAACACTAATCAACTAAAAACAAAGCCGAAACCCATTAGCGGACCATAAAATAAGTGCAAAGAGACCACAATGTATTGGTTACATTTCACAAGTGTGTCAATTAAGCCAAAATCTGCTATTTCTGTCCATCCCCAAAAACTATACTTCAAACTTCGCCAAGAAAGCAAATGATGAATTCGTTTTACAAATTTACTTTAGATTAGACATCACCATGCATATGACATACAAATTAGTAAATACATACTTTCCTACATCAGTGTTTACTATCTGACATCTAACATGTTCGTTTCGACGACATTTCCAAAAATAATGAGAACACTATTTTAATGCATGAAACACTTCTAAAATTTTGTGAGACAAAGCTGCCATTTTGTGCGGCAATTTTACAAGTTATACATAAAACTTAAAGCTAACCTAGAGAGCTTTACTGAAGCAGTATTCTATACAACACGAACCCATGTCCCTCCACACATCGGACAACCATGAACCCAACGGCTGATCCACCATGTCTCACGCTCATTTTGAGTAGACGTGCTACTGTTGCCACCTTGCGAGCAAAAAGCTGAAGTTTGCCGCAAACATCTTATACACTGCATACATCACACACTTGGTTCAGTAAAACTAAACCCGTTTAAAACGGCTTTTTAACACCAGAAAAGATGATACCTTGTACCAAACTCCTTCGAGGCCTGTTTTCCAGACAGCTGTCGTTACGTCTCGCCGGGAACCCATTATACCGAGAAACGCTCCCAACCCAACTGAAGTGTTCAACCCAAACGCTGCATCTCTCTCCGACATCCTGCGTTTCCTAGGCCATAAGCGTTGGGCTTCGTGGTGCGCAGCATTGCCATCAACCGAGCTAAAGCTGGCCCAATCTGTGGAAGTGGTCAGTCTTGATGAATCATCCACACCCAGATCATCCGGGTCAGACCAGGGCCCACCAAACGTATTCCGTCTATGCCATTCTTCAGCAGGAGGATGGAGCTCCAACTCTCTGAGTAGCAAACCCGCTGCGTCCGCGCCTCTGGGCCGTGGCATATTCTACATAGAAAGTTGATGATAAGGCACAAGATTATTACATTTATGATTAACTGGTATTTTGACCCGCTGCGCGTGCTGCGGCATCTAAACTTAAAGTGGCTCGATCTTATACCGTCAAATATGAGACCCAACTTGTTTTCACAGACGTAGACCAACTGAAAACGCACATGAAAATAAGCACGAAAACGCATTATATTTTGACCTGACTCATTACCTAGAAAATTTACGTCGAAACGTAAACCAACTTGGATTTATAACTTAACGTATTTAAAAATAGCACGTAAGAAAATAGTGTTTTTTTATGTTAAAGAATGGTACCACGCGTTGCGGCAGAGTAGAAACGTAATGTAACTCGAATTATATATCGTTTAGTGAAAATGTATTATATTTGACCCAACTCGTTTCCAAACAAACGTAGACCAACAAAAAAACGTACATAGAAATAAGCACGAAAACGTATTATATTTGGCCCACATCCGCAAAATAAGTACTTAAAATTTGCGCCCGGGGGGTGTCAAAAGGACATTTATAAAGTTTTTAGAAAGCTGAGGGGGTGTAAATGGCAATGCTAAAAGTTGAATGGTTGGATGCCATTTTTGTAAATTTGATAAAGAATAATAACAAAAAATAGAGGTGTGTTGGTAACTATTCCTAAGTCACCCTCCCATCCACGTGTTGCGGCAGGGAACCAACCTTTTTTGGAAAGCAAAAATAATCATAGTAATTAAAAGTCTAGTTATTGATAACGATTTATGTTTCGGTTACAAATTTCCAGTACAATAACATAAATTAATATTATTTGAAACTATATATAAAAAGATGAAACATGTAAAAAATCATGATGTCAACGAAAATTCGTTTAAAACTTAAAGCAGTAGCTTTTTTAAAATTCAGGGTTAGTGTAATGCCGGTTTAAAAGAGTAAAAAGAACTTTATTAAAGTTCATGGGATGTTTGATAAATTTATTAAAACCCAGGGGGCAAGAATGTAAATTGGTTTAAAAAACTTAACAAAATTTGAAGGGGTCAAAGTGTAAGAACCAAAACCTTGTGGTCAAAACATTAAAAAAATAGTCTTTTGTAGGATGGTTACAAATGCCAACAGAAAAATTGAGTAAATTACATAAATGCTATATAAAAGAAAAGTTAAATATATGAGCGTAGATGACATTATTGCCATTAAAAGCAAAATTGCGACCAAAACAAACATGTTGTTTAGTGGTAAATCAAAGAAGTATAAAAAACTGTGGCTAAACACAAAACATAAAAAGTTTCTTGTAGCTAATGATGTGTTTTAATATATAGTATACAATAATATATATAATGTCAAAGATTGCAGTACCTGCATATGTGGACCAAGGGACGCTTCAACGACCTCTGGCAACACGGTATAATTTCCGTCTATGTAATGTAGACGGACCTGGATGTTACTGCTCCCAACCTGAGAGACGGGTAACAGGTGGGCCAGACCCGAAGTTCTTTTACAAAGATCCATTAGTATCAGGAACAGCACCTTTACCTGCATCATATCACAGTAAGAACACCTATCAATGTGTCCATATCTTAACCAGCAAAATCTAAACTACCAAAAAAATGTATGAGTAAAATGCCATTTTCGTCCCTGAGGTTTGGCTACTTTTGCGACTTACGTCCAAAGGTTTGTTTTTCTATATCTGGATTCCGAAGGTTTGAATTCTTGTCATTTTCATCCAACTCATTAACTCCGTCCAATTTTAACGTTAATTCAGGGGTATTTTCGACTTTTAGACATTTATTTGTGATGATTAAAGGGCTTGGATGGGGAGAAAGTCAACAGAGGGGGATCTTTATTTCTTATGGTGTTTTTTATTTTAATAAAAATGTATAAAAAGACAAAAATGCCCCTCATTTAACAGAGAAAAACCGATGGAGTTAGTTAATGAGTTGGATGAAAATGGCAAGATTTCAAACCTTTTGGATCCAAATATGAAAAAACAAACCTTTGGACGAAAGTCGCAAAAGTGACCAAACCTCAAGGACGAAATGACATTTTACTCAAAAGGTATTAAGTGAAAGTCTTTTACCTCGTCAAATGTGTAACCTTGACCCGCATTGCCAGAACCATACCTTGACTTGTTCGCCGGGCCGTCTTCAGAGCCTTTGGCTCCAGAGCCAACCTGACCACCCAAAGCTGAGGTAGCTTTTGTAGAGACGGAGCTGATTTCTTCAACCTTGCCGGGACCACCAGACTGAGGTTTATGCACAGCTGAATCTGTGTTGTTCCTTTGAGGAGCACCTAAAAATCGGGGTAGGTGAATTCGCCGAAACAAATAGCAGAATAACAAAAGTTGGCACATTCTATGAAGGAAATGGCAGTCTCCGATAAGCCTGACAGCCGGCGTTCCAGGGAATGTTCCGGTATTTATACTTATAGGCATGAATGACGATGGTCCAGTTACGGGATTAGGAGTTGCGTTAGGAACTCCATCGGAAGTGCTACTGATCTTAGCGATAGCTCCTTGTACCCATGCTTGGATTGGAGTGCTTGCAGTAGAACTTGCACTACCGTTTTGACCACCTGGATAACAAAAACAAGTAAATACATTTTAACCGTTACCCTATACATCCACAGTAACTCAGTAGATAACTAAAATAAACCAACGAGTAAAATGGCATTTTCGTTCCTGAGATGGCTAGTTTTGCAACTTTCATCCAAAGGTTTGTTTTTCCGCATCTGGATCCAAAAGGTTTGGAATCTTGCCATTTTCATCTGTTAACTCCATCCATTTTTCTCTGTTAACTCAGGGATAATTTGGTCTTTTTCACTTTATGTAAAAAGATCGAATACCCCTGAAAAGGACCGAATTGTCCTTTAAGTTAACAAAAAAGACGGAAATACACCTGACTTAACGGAATAAAATGGATGGAGTTAACGAGCGAGATGAAAATGGGAAGATTTCAAACCTTTTGGATCCAGGCGCAGAAAAACAAACCTTTGGATGAAAGTCGCAAAACATGTTTCGTAAAAACTTACCCTGTGCAGCTCCAGGAGTGCCAGTACTTTGGGTGGGACTGATCACCGTGTTGCGATTGCCACCCGTACCAGTATTTACAGCATGGCTTGCCAGTGTACGACAAAAACTAGCATAGCGACGTAAGCGTGTAATGAAATGTGAAGCTAAATCAAGGACAGCATCAACATACGCCTGCACATTGATTTGTTTTAATTCGGAAGAACATAACAAAATCATGGAAGAGTTGGGTGCAAAATTTGCAAACCTGGATGTTTAATACAAGTGCAGGGTCAATAGCCATCGATTCAGGGTCAAGACTGTTTAACGTCTCACCAGATGCCAGCCATGGCTCAACTACTAAAGCCGAAGGATTAACGAGAGCTGATTCTATTCCTTTTCCAAGCATATCCAGTAATAGTCTTGCTTGCATATCTAACACCATTGCTCTCACCTCCTGAGCGTTTGTACCTTCTAATAGTCTGCATTTTATCCTGTCTAATCTCTGCGTAAATCAAAAGCAGCATTGTGATTATTTGAATGTTAATAACACAGGTAATGAAGGAGGTTAAAGTAACATACTGGGCCATATTGTTGTCTGTGCTGAGTGGAAGGAAGAGAATGAAAATCAGCATCCAGAACCACAATCACGTTGTTTAGTGAAACTAAGTAAACCCACACAAACAAAATATCAACACTTATTCAAACTAAACTGTATGAACTATGTCATATCGGTATAACCATTCACAGTCTTACCAATGCCATCCTCAGCAGCACTCTGTGTACAGCCAACAGCATCCCACCAATCAACTCCAACCATAAGACTCCACCAAAACCTGATAGTATAGATCACAAATTCAGGAAAATTACAATGATGACCAAATTATATACTTCCGGTTCATTTTTACTAGTTACTACACGGATTTATGTAAAATACCTTTCAGCAATTGCGCGTTCCCATGTTGATGAGTTTGCTTTCACTTGACTGCTTGGAACAGCAGGAGGAAGAACACGAATTATCTTCAACATAGTGCAATCTTTAATCGTATCATGCCAAACAGTAGCAGAACAGCAACTTGTAGAAGAAAACGCAGGAGAAGCAATTGCAGAAACAACATTGATCTGATAATTGTCAACAGGCGTAAAACTTGAACCAGAAAAAATATGGATCCCACCACGTAGAAAAGCAACAGCAACCTCACCACCATGAGCAGAATAGACTATACGAGCAAGAGTTCTAACATCACTCGGCAAATCAAACGGGTCAAACACGACACGTTTTGACTCTTCTATTCCAGGTTCAGATGTATTTAGACTTCCCTCAGGAGTAGATCCGGCGGGACCCGTTTGGTTACTTTTTAAATAATCGGTGGCTGGAATACTTTTATTGACTTTTGTGACCCACACCGTCTGCATCGGAGGCTGCCCACTGAAACTAGATGTAGGATTCCCGAATATCGGGTGTAGGACAACGGGCTCTAGAGAGGATTCCCAACGTTGAACTCTCCATCCGGTGATAGACGGACCCTCATCGGGATCATACGGAGACATGTATTGCCCTGTATACACAATGCCAACATCTGATAAGTTCACTACCTAGAATAAGAAAAAGAACCTAAAAGCCTAAAACAAATATAAATTATTATATATACTATAAATATGCTATTTTGTCACATCAACTAACTTTGACCCCTCAACTTTAATAATGCAATGTTTAGCCACTCAACTTTAAATATGACATGTTTAGCCCCTTAACTACATCAACAACTTTAGCCCCTCAACTTTAATAATAAACAACATCAGCCCCTCAACTTTAATAATAAACAACCTTAGTCCCTTACCTTAAATAATAACGAGTTTAGCCCTCAGCTTTAATAATGACATGTTTAGCCCCTCAACTTTAATAATGACATGTTTAGCCCCTCAACTTTAATAATGACAAGCTTAATCCCTCAACTTTAATAATGGCATGTTTAGCCCCTTAACTAATCAAACATCTTTATCCCCTCAACTTTAATTATAAACAACATTAGCCCCCCAACTTTAATAATAAACAAATTTAGCCCCTAAACTTTAGTAAAAACAACCTTAGCCCCTAAACTTTAGTAAAAACAACCTTAGCCCCTCAACTTTAGTAATGTCATGTTTAGCCCCTTAACTAAGACAACTTTAGCCCCTCAACTTTAATAATGAAATGTTTAGCCCCTTAACTTTAATAATGACATGTTTAGCCCCTTAACTAAAACATCAAACAACTTTAACTCTTGCGATTTGCTTATTTTTATCTACATTTCAAACCTGCTGAGGAGCGCATGTGTTAACCCACTGGCCACTAGTGCTATTAAAAAATTGAGGTCAGTACCTTCAACAATCACAATAGCAATCACGGACCCACCACAAGTAGGGTCAAACGCAACTGCAGTGACACCAGAACCCCATGTAGTTGTTGCTGCTGATTGAGCCGAAGCCTCAGGACTCACGTACGCAGAGAAATTCGAAACGGGAGAACAATGAAGTACAACCATGTCACTATAATCTTGTTCAGTATGCTTCTTCCCTTGCTTAGCTTCTAAATAAAGATACTCCTGCCAGCTAAACAAATACGACGCTAATGGGGCAAAACCGTCCCATGATGATGGGTTAAGAGAGGGAGGGATTCCACTACTGGTATTTGTTTTCGGAGTTGCTTGAAATCCATTTCCGGGGCCCGGAGTGACCTCCCAGACTACAACAGTTGACGGGTTCACAATTGGAACTCCAGCAACGTGTAATGCTCCCGAATCTGTAACAATTGCATCAGCAGCCATGATCCCACTGGGGCCCGCTCCTAAAAGACCTTTGCTTGTGCAAAACCATTTAGATGTACCACTCTGATTTGATGGCCACTGAGACCAGTGGAGCTGAATAGATCCAGATGAGAAGACAGAACATACACATAGAAAGTTTGGCCATCCAGCTGAATTTAAAAAAAAATATAACGTAAATTAAAAACAGTAATGATGAAAAACTATGAGTAGTTAAAGGTAACAGGAACCACCTGGAGCTTGAGGCTGTTGTGAGAGAAACTTCTCCTCAAATGTTGACTTTGTAGAACTACTAGATCTTGAGGAAAGCCACCTATACTATTTTCACAAGAACACAAATAAATGTCAATAATGCATCACATTTTGAATATTATATTATATATATATATATAAAGGCGGCGTCAACTTCGTACAGGAGACACCCCAGATAGCCACTTAGTAACAACTGCAATATCCTGCCGCCACTCGTGCTCTCGCTGCCAACAGCTAGCATCTTTAACCAAACTACCTGATCCCTGTAGCATCATAAATCAAGTAAGTTTCAGCATGTTGAATTCAGCGAGATAATAAACCAACCATATGCTCAATAAAAGAGAAGGGTATGAATTGTTTCTACATATCTTTTTCCCTTACGAAGATAAAGAATAACATAACAGTGAACCACTGACCTTAGATTATATGTTTAAAAACTGTAAAACAAATGCCTACATGGGCAGACAAAGCTTACCTGTGAAGGCTGAGTCCATATAGTTATCCGCCCATGAAAATTAGCAATTAGTAAGGCGCGAGGGCAAGACGAAGGAGACCATTCGATAAACTGAACCGAATCACGTGGAGAATCTGGCATAATTATTCAATAAAAAAAGTCATTACTTAAATACCTACCATAACTCCATAAGAAACAGCAAAAAGAAGTGTCATGCTTTGCCAAACAAAAATCATATCTGATATGATTGTAACTGTGAATCGTCTTTGATGTGTTATTAAGCGCACAAAAAAACACCCTATCATTCAAATAACCAAACCAAGAACTACTGAACCAAAACGGAAATGATATAATGTAATATAATTTTATACACATCACCTGCAATGACATTGAATACGGTTGACTCAGTAGGTCGTTCAGGGATCACAATATGAATTGGAATCCAAAATGGTGGATTTGCATTAGAGCTACAAAAAAGAAATAATTAAAAATCTAAGAATGAGAGGTCTTAACCAAAAATAAATTGTTCTGTCATTGAAGCTTAGCATGGAATTTTGATGCATATATCTTAAAGACAATTGTTTATTAACACGTGCCACCAAAATTGAACACTAAATGATTAAATTTTGTAACTCCAGTGATACATAAAGGCCTCTATAATAAAAACCAATTGAGAATTATATGACAAAATCCTACCTACAAGTTGGAGATGACTCCAAGAGGTTACCATAGGATAATACTAGTAAAGTAGTTAAATATATGCAACATCAAGTTCTTTTAAATATGCGAATATATGCTGTCTCATAACCAAATCATCCTAGATAAACAAAATGTGTGTGCTACTATCAATGATTAGAAAAAGAACAATGCCACATACCTGGGTATATACGTGCACAAGTTTCTGACGCACATGCTATGGCATTCAGTTTTCCACACCAAGCAACGGCACTGTTCCAGCAAAAGGGTCAACTTCTACCCAATGGACACATATTTGAGTTGCATTTAATAATTCAAATCTTGAAATAATCAGATAGACATCACAGCTAGTGCTAATCTCAAAATATGCCAACCAACCAAAACCCGCTGGAAGATACTACTTACTAACTCACTTTACTAAAACACACAGAAAAATATACGAAAATCCACCATATGCTCAAACCAAATGTATTTCCTGTCACCTGATCAAAAGATATAGTATCGGTGTTTGTTCAATGTAAGCTTGTTACTTTTTTAACTTGCAACAGTCAATACATATGAGCCTTAATATACAGTTTTTCAGCTCCTAAACCAAGTCATTTTAACCGCTTTCATATAGCCAGATCACATATATCACAAAACTTTGTCTTAATTGGCCTTCGTCTTAATTGCCGAGTGTTATGTGCCTTATGTCCAAGCTTGATGCAAAACTACTATCGAGCCGGGGGTCTCAACTGAAGCAGCCTCTCTATTCCTATGGGGTAGAGGTAAGGCTGTCTACATCTTACACTCCTCATACCCTACCTTAGCTTTGCTATTGGTGGGATTTACTGAGTATGATGATGATGACATATATATCAAAAAACTTCTTTTATATATCACTATTGATTTACCCAAATCTACATACACGATCATCAAAACACCAAATAACATTTCCTAATTTATTCCTTATCCTGTTATTCAACATTTGAACCACATAAAAATACACAGTGAATCAAACAAACAACCAAAAACTAAGCAAATTAAACCTAATGATAACTAATTATCCACCAATTAAACACAATTAAAAC
This sequence comes from Scalesia atractyloides, assembly GCA_947069175.1. NCBI lineage: Eukaryota > Viridiplantae > Streptophyta > Magnoliopsida > Asterales > Asteraceae > Scalesia > Scalesia atractyloides. The sequence goes on from CAMTDV010000021.1 coordinate 29,324,711, forward strand.
TCATAAAAGCTAAAACTGCCTAATTTATTCTTCATGAGTTCATTCAAAAACATACAAATACAAAGTTAATCACTCCAGCAACCATAATCTCAGCAAATTAAACCTAATCAATCACAAATCAAACTAAAAGAAGTTGAACTACCTAATTTACCATCCATTCAACCACAAACAAACACAAAATAACATCAAAATTACCTAAAATTGCGACACAATTCAGGCACACTCATCTTATACTGCAAATTAGCCCTAGGCTGCTTCAACCTAATACAAAACACAGTGGCCGGATTATTAACAACATCCTCATCCATCGGATCACCAGCCGTACTACCGCCTTTATCCATATCACTATCGTCTCCACCACCGGCACCGGAATCACCAGCAGCAGCTACAATCGCAGCGGAATCTGCAGGCTCAGAAGTAGCAGTGGCATCAAGCGGAGATGATGATTGTTGGTGTTCGTTAGAGGATGCAGTCATTTGAAAGAGCGATGAAAAGCCCTAATTTATAGAGAGAGAGAGAGAGAAAGGTGGAAGTGGTGAGAAAGTCGCGATTGAGGGCGACAGCAATGACTGGAGATAGAGATTTTGATTTGTTTTTGTCTACAGATTCATAGTGGGGTTAGGGTTTGTGTGTGTGTAACGAATAAAAAGGGAACATACATACATGAAGAAATAAATGCTTGCTTCCTGTTCAAACAATAGCTCGAATCTAAAATCAGTCCGTTTAGTTATCGAGCGTGTGCTTTACATACATAATTTATTTAGATTTGGGCTCAGCTCATTTACACACGTCACGAGGTAAATTACTTTTTAACTAATGGGTTCCCTAGTGGGAATTCGGTTCTGATTGGCATCGGTTTGATTTGTTACGGTACTGGTGTTTGGTATAATTTACCATGCTGAGTTTGTAAGGATCCAACACGTGTTTACATTGATCGAAAATCATAAAAACAAATATCAATATTAGCTTCGAAAAAACAGATATTGTTATTGGGGGAGAAGATCAAATATGAAGTTTATATTCAATAGTAGGATAGGAAGTAATCTTAGCCGTCCATCTTTAAAAGTATAAATACAAGTGGGAGGTATTGTAGTCAATCTCTTTTTATCTATTATTTCCATTTCTCTTTTTTCTCTGTATCTTCAAAACTCAGATGTTCAAAACCCACCATCTTCAACATTTCATTATTTTCTCTTTCTATAATTACTACATCACAGTGCGATTTTCTTCATCAATGAATGGTTCGAACACTCAATCAACGTGTTCTTCGATTTATTTGACGAAAGCCTAGTTTATGTTTCTATGATTTCTCGTTTTTTTTCAATTTAACATGAGATTTCTGTTAAAACAGGTACTCCTCTTCTTAAATTTCTCATACATTTTGTATTTAAAGTGAAGATATCTCTGATTCTACTCTTTCTCTTGATGTATTCATGCGTTCTGAGCAACATCATTAGTTCCAATTTTATTGAGAAATCATTAATAAAAAGTTGCACACCAGGTGTTAAACACACTTTTTGGTGTTTTTTAGTCCATTGCGTTTTACAAAATAATGAAAAAACAAAGTTTTTTTTTATCCTTTGTGTTTTACAAAAGAATAAAAAAAACACTTTTTAGTGTTTTTTGTCCATTAGTTTTACAAAATAATAAAAATAACTGTTTTTTATCCATTGCCTTTTACAAAAGAATGAAAAAACACATTTTTATGTGTTTTTTGTCCATTACGTTTTACAAAAAATGAAAAAACACAGTTTTTTGACCATTGCCTTTTACAAAAGACACGTTTCTTTTGTGATTTTAGTCCATTGCGTTTTAGAAAATACACTTTCTTTTATATTTTTATGATGGTTTGTTGAACTTGATGTCCCAAAATGGTAAACCACTTGTCCCACATTGGTGTGGAGACAAAGTATAAGGTTATTTATAAGGTGAAACCTTTGCCTAACCAACAAAACTTTATGACATGTTTTATCATAATTCATACGCGCGAGTGCGCATGGGGGTGCAAATTGGAACCGGATTTAGTCGAACTCGTGTGCTCCCGCACGTCCTGCGGAAACGAATGCAGTTCCGAAAACCCGGGCCCGCGTGTGGCTGGTTTTTGCTTGTGGTTCACCGCTGTTGCGTTTACAAAAAATAATGCTTTAAAAAAAATAATGCGTTTTTTAACTGCACTCGGGACTGTTGGTTCGCTGCTACTGACTGCTGTTGCGTTTTACAAAAAAATATTGCGTTTTTAACTGCAGGTGGCTGGTTTGACTGACTGTTGTTGCGTTTTACAAAAAAATATTGCGTTTTTTAACTGCAAGTGGCTGGTTTGACTGGCTGCTGTTGCGTTGTATTGCGTCGCTGCGTTTTTTAACTGTGCTCGGGACTGTTGGTTCGTTGCTACAGACTGTAGTTACTGTTGGTTCAGGTTCAGCCATTGTGTTTTAAGGGACTGTTGGTTTACTGCGTTTTTTAATTGTATATTATAGCAAACACATTCTGCGCTCGGGACTGTAGTTAACGGCGGTTAAAAAAAGTCTTTTTTTGGCTTTTTTTCATTGCGTTTTGCGCAACTGGGTTTTCAAAATTATTTTTCGAAATATAGCAATAGCATACTCGTTTTAAAGATAAAAAACGATCGTTTTTTTTTGTGCAATTTTTATAAAAAAATAATGTCGTATGAAAGAGTTATTAACGTTTAAAAATGACGGGAATTGGAGAAGAGAGAAAACTATTACCTTGGATTGTCTACAATACCACTCAACAAACTCACGCGCCTCTTTTTCAATTTCACCCATTTAATCTTAGCCCTTGATTCATAAATAGATAGTCAAGATTACTTCTTATCCTTCCTACCCATACAAACTTCCTATTATATCTTAACCCTTGTTATTGGTTAAAGAGACTTTATTTTGAATACAACTCCGTTTTCAACAAAATTTGTACCAGAATGTCGGAAAAAAAATACACATGTGTTTTTTAAAAAGTTAACTAAAAACCAAATTTAATGAAAACTAAATGGGTTAAAGACATATGTTATTTAAAATAAATTTAATTAATTGAACCGACTTTAAATAAAAACATTTTATTAAAATAAGTATATATAGTAATGTTTTAATTTCTAATTTCATTTATTCTTCATTTACTTTTTAATTAATTTTAATTATTACTATCATTTAGTAGGAATTGGCACAAGAGATTTCACTCACTTAAACCCTTTTACAAAATGTGGAATGATCTCGTTTTATCATGTGGAAATCCATAAGATGTCCTAAGTAAACTAAAATCGTGGTCATATGCTTGAACTAAAGTAAACTACATAAGTAAGTATGCTTGGCTTGGTTGGACACATATATACTCAAAATATACTACGTTTCCTTGTTTAGTTTTTCTCTTTTTTCGGTGTATGGTCACTTTAAAAAAACTAGTTTATTTATACATTATCGTCAAACCTCTTTAACACATCCCTCGTTTTTCTTTTCTTTTCCATATGTAAGTATGTTATAAAGAGGGGAAATGTTAGCGTACAATAGCCCTTTACGTACGAAGCATGCGCAAGTAAATTGCGCATGTTTAAAATTCAAACCCTGGTCATGCATAGGCTAAACACAAAATTACGGATGAATAGAACACAGAAAATCGTGCATGTGTTAAAAAAATCATGCATGAAGTAAAACCTTAACTATGCATGTTATATGTATAATTACGCATATTATTTTGTGGTGGCGTACGCTTCGCACGTTAAGGGACTGTTGTATTCTACACATTCTCTTATAAAGAAATTGGTTGATACAAACCATTTCGCATTCATGTTAGGGATACAATATATTCCAATGACTCATTTGTGTATGAATTTACGCATCTTGGCATGCACACACGTGTGCTCCATTGTGTGTGCCCATCTTAATTTTCATTAACAACAAACACATATACCATCCTAAAATCTACTCTTAAAATCTATTTTGTAGGACTTAACCTGGAACACTTTATGGGAATAAACACCTTAAGTCATTAGATCAAGAGACCATTGGCATTTGGTGCGCATCTTATTTGTCAACAATTTTTTAACACAAAACAACTTCTTAATCTTGTGCTAGGAGTTTAAAATTTCATTAACATAGTTAAGAGTTACTAGAGTTTTGTTCAGGTGGCATGCTTTTGCTATGGTCAGGAATGAGTGTAGGTGAAAACCATATAATAATCATTATAAGTTTTCGTACCAAAGTTTTTTGCTTAGGGTTTATTGTTCTCGCATAACTTAAAAAGGTTTATTTTCATGTCGCCGGGGCAACATTGCTCTTTAAGGATGGGGAACTCATCTTTCTCATCCTCACATCCATGACACTTTCTCTCATCAACATTAGTGTCACATCAGATTCTTTTGATTCTTTTCATTCCATCACTGAACCATGAAATGCCCATTTTTCCGCATCCCTAAACGTCCCTCAACTTTTTGGATTGTACATTGAGCTTCTTTAGTTGTGCATCACACGATGTTCCATAGTGGTGCCCTAAGCCACATTGGCTGAACCTTCCCACTGTAACATCCGTCGAAAAAACGGGTTTCCAAAACCCGCTTCGTTTATTAATCGAATAGTCAGTTATAATTTTCGTTGCGTTTATACTGTTCATTTTAATTTTAATCAATACATAATTAATAAACATTGTTAGAATTTTAAACCCTAATTAATAAATAATAAAAATAAGACAATAAAAAAATGAATGAGGCTGCCGGGTTTCGAACCCGGGTCAGCCGTTTCAACAAACACCCAGCTTACCACTCCGCCACTTGACTTCTTTGTTATAATACTGAAACAAATAATATTTAAATTAAAACTCGAAATCAAAATCCGGACTTCAGCGCGGCAGAACTCGCAATCACCGGAAAATCCGGCAATCCGTGAGTTCAGCCATTATTCCTTTTGACTATAACGTTATAACCGACTTCGACATCGGTTATAACCGACGTCTATCAATCAGCTGCGGTCGTAACCACTGGAGAAACTTTGACCACGAATCAAGACCAAATTCGGACTCAATACATGCTGTTTTTTCCCTATAAATACCCACCCAAACCTCTGGTAAGCTTTTCGCTCAAAATCGCACAAACTCTCGAAGCTTTAGCACTCGCCGGAGAAATTGTATAGTCGCCGGAAAACCGAGACTCACTTCAAATCGGTAAAATTCTCGACTCTTTTGTTTTCAATCCATTATTAGACAAGTATTAACTTCAATCCTTCAACCAGAATCTGTCCCAGACTACGCTGCCGGAAAATCTCACACTCGCCGGAATTCCACTGAAACATCAAAGTCTCACTGTCGAACGGTATAATCATCTAAAAACTCTTGCAATCTCTTACTCAGTAACTTAATTTCATAACACAAGAAACTAAACTGTCAAACATTTCACTCAGCCGAGAGTCACAAATCAGAGCCGACGACTCCTGCCGGTCATCTGAAGTAAACGCACTGTTTGGTACAATTCTGTTCTTTAATCTCATTATCTAATACATTCCAACCAATTATAAGTTTCGATAATTGAATTAAACAAAAACAGTAGGGCATCTTTGTTCTGTGTCTTTATAAATGAAGAAGACGAAGTCGAAATGTGTATAAGTTTAATTAAATCTGAATATTATACCGGGTTAGACACACAGTCCAGTGGTGGACTGTGTGCAAATTTAAAATCATGGTCCCGAGTTCGAGTCTTAACACGCTGCCCGATTCTTACAAATTTCCAACCATTTTTAATACTGATATATATTAAGACGCAGATAGTATATAAATGTAATTAAAATCGCATATCATTCGGGTTAGTCACACAACCCAGTTGGTCGGGCTGTGTGCAATACAAGGCTATGGGCGCGGGTTCGAGTCCAGGCTCTCACACCGGTTCAATGATTTTAAAAACCTTTTTAAATTAAATGGAATTCTGAATAATCTAAATAGTATATAAATATAATTAAAATCAGAAATATTTCGGGTTAGACACGTAGCTCAGTTGGTAGAGCTGCGTGCACGTATACGAGAGGTCTCGGGTAACCTCACTCAGCGCATGAATAAACTGAATCCGACCGGTCAACGGTCAACGGTCAAAGTCAAAAATGTACGCAACGAAATTTTTAACTGATTGTTCGGTTGATAAACGGAGCGTGTTTGGTAAATCCGGTTTTTGGCGAATGTTACAAAAAATGTCAACATTTTTATATTTTTATTTATTTATTTATTTAATCAGAAAATTATTTAAAAATACTTAAAAATAATATTTTTAAAGTTAGAAAATGTCTTTAAACTCACAAAAATAAATCTGAAAATTCTATTAAGATTATGAATTAAAAGAATTAATCTCAAATAAAATCCAGTTATTTACCGAACCATTTCGTTATTATGTTAGGTTAGTTTTCCTCGTCGATCAAATCCCAAAACTCGTGCGCATCCAACGTCATCAAAAGAACGCACCCAATGTGAGTGAATCTCTACCAAATTCCCCGTTTTAATCACATTTTGGGGTGTATCATGTGTCGTTTAATTCTTTATTATATTTAAACACTTGTGCATCCCTCATATCCGTGATCAAATGTGTATCCAATATGTATCAATTGTTGTGTGAATTATGCTTAGATTTAAGTCATCATTTTCAGTACATGCATTTCATTAGGCCCATCAGCTCCCCGTGGGATACGGGTTGAGTACAGGTGCCTCATTCGATCGGCTCCGTTTAATTGAGCCTAGATCTCACATACATCATCATCATTCATGTCATTCGATCGGCTCCGTTTGATTGAGCCTTGATCTCAAATACATCATCATTTATGTCATTTACTCATCCAATGTGGTTTGTGTATTGTTTATTTATATATGTTTGCTCACATGTGATTATTGCACAAATTTTCAATATTAAATACAACAAAACAATGTTTTATCAAGGTTCACTCGCCAACTTTTGTTGACCCAAAATATCCCTCGTTTTACACATGATACAGGTGATCCAGTTGAGGCAAGAAAACACATAGGAAGACTTAGAAGAATAAATCAGCTTAAGCTTTCGATTGTTTTACTTAGCTTCATTTTCCTTGTAATTGTATGGATTTGATTTGAACATTTGAGTTGTAATTTGAATTTAATAAATATGAAACATTTTAGTAAACATCATGAGCTTTGGTGATAACCCACTTATGCCCGACTCTTATTCCGTTGCGGGTCGGGGTGTGACAGATTGGTATCAGAGCCATGACTATAGGGATATAGGATAGGTTATTAGACCCTTAGAGCCTATACTATAGTTGATTAGAATTTTTAAATTGTTTATGCGTTACATACAAAATTCATGATGTTTATATGCTTTATGTTTATTGTTACATTCAATGTTATGCAAGCATGTTCATAAGTACATATTATTATACAATGCTCATTATGAATCATATCCTCATAACATATCACATCCATGAGAGCACACACCTTACAATTCCCATGATCTTTGCAACGATTTTTGTATTTTTCAAATCACATCAAAGTGAGTTCTCATGACGGGCATGTAGTAACTGGAAGGGTACGAATACCGGTAGTCGGAACGTCCTGTCTAGGCTTGGCATTCGTATAAATCCAAAATAAAGGACCAGTTTGCCTACCTGGGGACTAACTATGAGAGTACAAAGGACCTATTAGGCCAAAGCATGCTATACCAAACGTCGTGTGAGCTAACCCCACTTTGAGTTGTCATTGTGTCTACACCTGGACACCCTCCTACCATACATCTCGCAATCATATTTCATGGTTTTCATTCGGGTGATGCGAGTGTTAAACCGCCAACACCAATGTGAATCCTACCAAGCCAATAGTCATGGGGGCCCACATGACTATACAGGCGATGGTATGGGGGACATTGGAGGCCCAAACATGAGCAAACCCAAGACATCCTATGGATGTTGTTGCATTATTGATGATTATGTTATTTTTATTCTTTGAACGACACATGACACCTAAAAAAAACTTCTTAAACTCACAATCTTCCTATGTATGTTCCTGTAGATGTCGGCTAGGCAGTTACGTGGAGGTAGAAAGTCAGGAAGATCAAACGAACGCTTGGCCACCCAAATTGCAAAACAAATGGCCGCAGTGCTTCCTGACATCGTAATTCAAATCCAACAAGCTCTCACCGCGAATCCCATCAACCCTCCCAATCAAGAAGACCAGAACGTCGACAACCCTCCCTCCAAAAAGTGCTCCTATAAACACTTCAAGTCTTGCGATCCCCCAAAATATGAAGGGACCGAAGGTGTCACTGCTCTCCTCCACTGGTTTGAAGAAATGGAGAACACCTTCCTCAATTGCGATTGTCCCGAGGATCGCAAGGTACGTTACACAACTGGGAGACTGTTTGGGGTAGCCCTTACCTGGTGGAATACAGAAAAGGGTAAGAGAGGAATCGAAGATGCTATGGCCTTAACATGGGAAGAGTTAAGGGAAATCATGACGAGACGCTTCTGTCCAAGAAGCGAAATCAAAAAGTTGGAAGATGAATTCCACTCGCTAAAACAAAAGGTAGGAGATCATACTTCCTACAACAAAAGATTTCTTGAGCTGAACCAAATGATCCCCAACTTGTTCACCCCAGTGTACCGCTTAGTTGAACACTACATTCGAGGCCTCCACTCGAAAATCCAAGATTCGGTTCTAAGCACTTCGCCTGCAACACTCGAAGCTGCAATGGAATTAGCCACAGAACTTACCGAGAATCGCATCCGAAATGGCAAATTCAAGGATGAGAAAAAGAAAGTCCCCATTGAGGCCCAAACCCCAAACCATTCCGTCTCCTCTTCGAAATTTGTTGGTAAGAGGAAACGAAACAACATAAATTTTGCTGTCACACAAACAAACCCTCCAATCACTGCCGCACCAATTACCCAAATTGCTCCCACAGCGGCACCATATAAAAAGCCATACTCCGGCCCATACCCAAAATGCAACCGTTGTCAATACCATCACCTCCCTGAACATCCTGCCAACATTGCACCAGCTGTGGTCGTGCGGGTCACACCATCCAAACCTGTCGCACACTCCAGCGAATGAACCGCAATCAACCCTCAACCCAAACCCACCATCAGATAGTGGGTCAAGCCCAACAACCCTTACTTCTACCATCTACACAACATATAGCCCAATCCTACTACCAACCCAACTACCCCATGATGCAACCCATGCAAGCATGTTACAACTGTGGAGACCCGAACCACTTCAGGAACACCTGTCCACGCTTGGTGAACATCATCCATGCCCAAGCTCAAGCAAATCCGGTAAAACAAGCTAACCAAGCTCCTCCACCTGCTAGAGGAAGAGCTTTCAACATCAACGCCAACCAAGCTAGGGCTGACAACAACGTGGTTAACGGTACGTTTCTCATCAATGGTAGTTATGCACCCATGTTATTCGATACTGGCGCGGATAAGAGTTTTGTGTCCTTAGAATTTGAACCTATCCTCAACCAAACTCGTGATAATCTCATGGAATCATTAACGGTGGAAGTTGCTGACGGAAAACCAGTCTCACTAAACTCTATTATACGAAATTGTACCCTCACTCTAAACGATCACGATTTTCCAGTTGACCTCATTCCTATAAAGTTGGGAAGTTTCGACATTATAATCGGTATGGACTGGCTCAGCCAACATCATGCTGAAGTAGTATGCCGCGAAAAGTTCATTCGCATTCCTCTTGCAGACGGTCAGACCCTACGAATCTTTGGAGAAACCCCCTCGAAAGGACTCAAATTGATGTCCTGCCTTCAAGCCCGAAAATATCTCCGCAAGAACTATGTCGCATTCCTAACTCACGTCGTCAAGAAGGGAAACAAGGAGAAGAAACTCGAAGATATACCTGTAGTGAAAGAATTCCCACAAGTTTTTCCCGACGACATCTCAGGAATTCCTCCCGTGAGAGAAGTCGAATTCCGCATTGATCTTATACCTGGCGCTACACCAGTCGCAAAATCTCCTTATAGATTAGCCCCATCCGAAATGCAAGAGCTGGCTAGTCAACTGCAAGAGCTGACTGACAAAGGATTCATACGTCCTAGCTCATCGCCTTGGGGTGCACCTATTCTTTTTGTGAAGAAGAAAGATGGAACGTTTCGCATGTGTATCGACTACAGAGAACTCAACAAGTTAACGGTCAAGAACCGCTACCCATTACCTCGCATCGATGACCTTCTATACCAACTTCAAGGCGCCACCTGTTTTTCAAAAATCGACCTTCGTTCTGGTTATCATCAACTCCGAGTACATGAAGAAGACGTCCCAAAGACCGCTTTCCGAACTCGTTATGGTCATTACGAATTCATGGTCATGCCATTTGGTTTAACCAACGCCCCAGCTGTCTTCATGGATCTAATGAATAGGGTATGCAAACCCTACCTCGACCGCTTTGTCATAGTCTTCATCGACGACATCCTCATCTACTCAAAGTCTAAATCCGATTATGAACGACACCTTAGGCTTATCCTTACACTCTTAAAGACTGAAAAGCTCTACGCTAAGTTCTCCAAATGCGAATTCTGGTTAAGAGAAGTACAATTCCTTGGACACGCCGTCAATGACAAGGGAATACATGTCGACCCTTCAAAGATCAAGGCAGTACAGGAATGGCAAGCGCCACGTACCCCTACCGAAGTAAGATCATTTCTTGGTTTGGCTGGTTACTATCGCCGCTTCATTGCCAATTTCTCCCGTATTGCTGTACCACTCACGGCTTTGACTCATAAAGGAAAACCCTTCATATGGGGACCTAAACAAGAAGAAGCCTTCCATACCCTTAAGCAAAAGCTTTGTGACGCACCTATCCTCACACTTCCTGAGGGTTGCGATGACTTTGTAGTATATTGCGACGCATCAGGGCAAGAACTAGGTTGTGTATTAATGCAAAGGGGAAAAGTGATAGCCTATGCTTCTAGGCAACTAAAGGTTCATGAGAAGAACTACACCACCCCCGACTTGGAACTTGGAGCCGTTGTATTCGCTCTTAAGATATGGAGACATTACCTCTACGGTACCAAGTGTGAAATATACACTGACCACAAGAGCCTCCAACATATCTTCAATCAAAAGGAGTTGAATATGAGGCAACGAAGATGGGTCGAACTTCTTAACGACTACGACTGTGAAATTCGGTATCATCCTGGAAAGGCAAATGTGGTAGCTGATGCACTCAGTCGAAAAGGCTGTGCGAACTCCATTCGTCTTCTATGTTCGCAAATCATAACCGACATCAAAGATCGAATCCGAGAAGCTCAACATGTTTCTGTAACAGAAAACGACGTACGAGATGAGCTGTCATGTGGAGCAGAACTCAAAATCGAAACCAAATCCGACGGTATTCTATACTATCTAAATCGCATATGGATTCCCGATCGCGATAACCTTCGTGATTTCCTTATGAACGAGGCGCACAAAACACGATACTCTGTACACCCAGGAGCCGACAAGATGTATCAAGACCTACGATACACCTACTGGTGGCCGGGCATGAAAAAGGATATCGCTGTTTTTGTTTCCAAGTGCCTTACATGTTCCAAAGTAAAAGCTGAACATCAAAGACCTTTAGGACTTCTAGTCCAACCCGAAATACCTGTGTGGAAGTGGGAAAACATAACCATGGATTTCATTACCGGGTTACCTCGCACCTCCAGTGGGTATGACACTATATGGGTAATCATTGATCGTCTTACAAAATCAGCTCACTTCACGAACATGGCGAGCCGTAAAACCGCCTTGGGTACACGATTAGACCTCAGCACCGCTTTTCATCCTCAAACTGATGGACAATCTGAACGCACCATCCAAACTCTTGAAGACATGCTTCGAGCATGTGTCATAGACTTCAAGGAAAATTGGGACTCTCATCTACCATTAGTTGAATTTTCGTACAACAATAGTTATCACTCAAGTATCGGTGTGGCTCCTTTCGAAGCTTTATATGGTCGTAAGTGCCGATCTCCAGTATGTTGGCACGAAATTGGGGAAGCACAAATCACTGGTCCAGAATTAATTCAAGAAACAACAGACAAGATCCATCAAATTCGAAACAATCTTCTAGCGGCACAAAGTCGTCAAAAGAGTTATGCAGACAAACGACGAAAGCCCTTGGAGTTTAACATTGGTGATCAAGTACTTTTAAAAGTATCACCGTGGAAGGGAGTAGTTCGTTTTGGCCAGAAGGGCAAGCTAGCACCACGCTACGTAGGACCTTTCAAGATACTCGAAAGAGTAGGACCGGTAGCATACAAGCTTGACCTACCAGAAGAACTCAACAGAATTCATCCCACATTCCACGTATCAAACTTAAAGAAGTGCCTCGCCGATGAAAACCTCCATATTCCCCTAGAAGATATTCAGATCGATGAATCTATGCACTTCATTGAAAGGCGAGTAGAGATCATGGACTTCGGAGAAAAACGTTTAAGACGGAGTCGTATTCCAATTGTCAGGGTACGCTGGGAATCGAAACGAGGACCTGAGTTTACTTGGGAACGTGAAGACTCAATGCGTGAGAAATACCCGCATCTTTTTCCTGTTACCACTACTACTTAAATTTCGGGACAAAATTTCTAAAAGTAGGGGATACTGTAACATCCGTCGAAAAACGGGTTTCCAAAACCCGCTTCGTTCATTAATCGAATAGTCAGTTATAATTTTCGTTGCGTTTATACTGTTCATTTTAATTTTAATCAATACATAATTAATCAACACTGTTAGAATTTTAAACCCTAATTAATAAATAATAAAAATAAGACAATAAAAAAATGAATGAGGCTGCCGGGTTTCGAACCTGGGTCAGCCGTTTCAACAAACACCCAGCTTACCACTCTGCCACTTGACTTCTTTGTTATAATACTGAAACAAATAATATTTAAATTAAAACTTGAAATCAAAATCCGGACTTCAGCGCGGCAGAACTCGCAATCACCGGAAAATCCGGCAATCCGCGAGTTCAGCCATTATTCCTTTTGACTATAACGTTATAACCGACTTCGACATCGGTTATAACCGACGTCTATCAATCAGCTGCGGTCGTAACCGCCGGAGAAACTTTGACCACGAATCAAGACCAAATTCGGACTCAATACATGCTGTTTCTTCCCTATAAATACCCACCCAAACCTCTGGTAAGCTTTTTGCTCAAAATCGCACAAACTCTCGAAGCTTTAGCGCTCGCCGGAGAAATTTTACAGTCGCCGGAAAACCGAGACTCACTTCAAGTCGGTAAAATTCTCGACTCTTTTGTTTTCAATCCATTATTAGACAAGTATTAACTTCAATTCTTCAACCAGAATCTGTCCCAGACTACGCTGCCGGAAAATCTAACACTCGCCGGAATTCCACTGAAACATCAAAGTCTCACTGTCGAACGGTATAATCATCTAAAAATTCTTGCAATCTCTTACTCAGTAACTTAATTTCATAACACAAGAAACTAAATTGTCAAACATTTCACTCAGCCGAGAGTCACAAATCAGAGCCGACGACTCCTGTCGGTCATCTGAAGTAAACGCACTGTTTGGTACAATTCTGTTCTTTAATCTCATTATCTAATACATTCCAACCAATTATAAGTTTCGATAATCGAATTAAACAAAAACAGTCGGGCATCTTTGTTCGGTGTCTTTATAAATGAAGAAGACGAAGTCGAAATGTGTATAAGTTTAATTAAAACTGAATATTATACTGGGTTAGACACACAGTCCAGTGGTGGACTGTGTGTAAATTTAAAATCATGGTCCCGAGTTCGAGTCTTAACACGCTGCCCGATTCTTACAAATTTCCAACCATTTTTAATACTGATATATATTAAGACGCAGATAATATATAAATGTAATTAAAATCGCATATCATTCGGGTTAGTCACACAACCTAGTTGGTCGGGCTGTGTGCAATACAAGGCTATGGGCGCGGGTTCGAGTCCAGGCTCTCACACCGGTTCAATGATTTTAAAAACCTTTTTAAATTAAATAGAATTCTGAATAATCTAAATAGTATATAAATATAATTAAAATCAGAAATATTTCGGGTTAGACACGTAGCTCAGTTGGTAGAGCTGCGTGCACGTATACGAGAGGTCTCGGGTTCGAACCTCACTCAGCGCATGAATAAACTGAATCCGACCGGTCAACGGTCAAAGTCAAAAAAGTCAACATTTTTATATTTTTATTTATTTATTTATTTAATCAGAAAATTATTTAAAAATACTTAAAAATAATATTTTTAAAGTTAGAAAATGTCCTTAAACTCACAAAAATAAATCTAAAAATCCTATTAAGATTATGAATTAAAAGAATTAATCTCAAATAAAATCCAGTTATTTACCGAACCATTTCGTTATTATGTTAGGTTAGTTTTCCTCGTCGATCAAATCCCAAAACTCGTGCGCATCCAACGTCATCAAAAGAATGCACCCAATGTGAGTGAATCTCTACCAAATTCCCCGTTTTAATCACATTTTGGGGTGTATCATGTGTCGTTTAATTCTTTATTATATTTAAACACTTGTGCAGCCCTCATATCCGTGATCAAATGTGTATCCAATATGTATCAATTGTTGTGTGAATTATGCTTAGATTTAAGTTATCATTTTCAGTACATGCATTTCATTAGGCCCATCAGCTCCCCGTGGGATACGGGTTGAGTACAGGTGCCTCATTCGATCGGCTCCGTTTGATTGAGCCTTGATCTCACATACATCATCACCATTCATGTCAAGCAGCTCCGTTTGATTGAGCCCTTGATCTCAAATACATCATCATTTATGTCATTTACTCATCCAATGTGGTTTGTGTATTGTTTATTTATATATGTTTGCTCACATGTGATTATTGCACAAATTTTCAATATTAAATACAACAAACAATTAATAACAATGTTTTATCAAGGTTCACTCGCCAACTTTTGTTGACCCAAAATATCCCCCGTTTTACACATGATACAGGTGATCCAGTTGAGGCAAGAAACACATAGGAAGACTTAGAAGAATAAATCAGCTTAAGCTTTCGATTGTTTTACTTAGCTTCATTTTCCTTGTAATTGTATGGATTTGATTTGAACATTTGAGTTGTAATTTAAATTTAATAAATATGAAACATTTTAGTAAACATCATGAGCTTTGGTGATAACCCAATTATGCCCCGACTCTTATTCCGCTGCGGGTCGGAGGTGTGACACCCACATCGAGGACACTTCCACCACCCTAATCTGCCAAATTGGGCGTGTTGCATGGGGTCCGCCCTTTGAGTATCGGGGTTAAGCGACCCAAATAAGTATAAAAAATTCATGTGGTGGAAATAAAATAAGGCATTTGGTTGGATTGGTAATCATGTTGCCTCTCCACCGAAAGAATCCGAGTTCGAATCCTATACGTGTTTTTTACTTCCTTTACAGGACACTAAGGATGATAAAAATAATAATAAGGTTTCAACTTAAGAAACCATAGACTTCTAGTATAGAGGTGTTATACCCAACTAGCTAGTTGGTATTGTAAAGCTAGTAACCAATATTATTTAAACGTGTACGAACAATTCTTACTTCCAAACATAGTTTTATAATCATTGTAATAAGATTTTTTCTTAACAAAAACTAAAGTTGAAATTAAAGTCACATTCAAAAAGCCACATGAACCAAATCAAACCGACAACCCTATATCTACACTCAAAACTTAAAAAAAAATCGATTACCTAACCTGATAAGAACCCATGTGTTCATAGACATAGACATATGAAGACCGAAAATTATGACTCCGGTAAAGAAAGTTTTGGTTCCGTCACTGGTATATTGTACTCTAGTATGAGTTTAATTTAATATACAAGTAGACCTAGGTTTGTTTGCAAGGTGTTTTATATGTTTATTCATTGTTTATGAAGTATAGGGTTTATTAAATGAGAGTTTCCTATGTTTTATTAGCCTGGTATCGATAACAAAGGGTTACAAAATCGATAGTTAGCTTACATGTTAAAACGGGCAAACATATGTTGACCTAGTTGTTATGATATATGTTATGAATCTCTATCTTTCGACTTACAAGGTTGTATGCATTTGAAAATGCAAAAAAAAAAAAAAAAAAAAAAACGACTTACAACCATAAAAACCTATTTTATCCGGGTTTCGTTTAGCTTAGTTTGCTGAATTTGTCGATCATGATAGCAAAATAACAGATTCCCAAAGAATCAAATAAAATATATGATGCTAACATGTTATATATAACAAATCCAGAGGTTCACGCACTTTGAAAGCCTAAAATTCACGATTAACAAACCTACATTAAAAGTATAGCAGAGAAAGAGGACTGTAACAATCAATATCTTTTTAAAAAACTAAAACAAATTACCATTCCAAAACAAATAAAAAAATTACCTCAAAACCATAATCAATAACGCAACCGTCAAAACCAGCCGTTTTGATTTGTTGTTTTCTAATACGTCTTTAAGTTTCATCAAACCAAACCTTAAAACATATTACTCTTTAACCTAAATAAAAACAAATGTTTTTTTTATCTTATGATTAACTTATACAAAGAGCTATTTTATTTTAATAAATATGGTATATATTTTACTAACTTTTTGTAGAACTAGGTTGAACTCCATGTACGACATGAGTTGTGCCATTTAATTTATGTTAAACATAAGTGTATAAATAAAAGAGATATAAAAAAAATTACATATTATATAAACTAATGTAAAAGTAAAATTACAATTATAATACATATACATTAAAAATAATCAAGCTTACACATAAGTCTTTTGTCATCCTCGCTCCGCTGAAGAAATATTTGTTCTAGTTTCTTCTCCTTAAGCCTCAAGTGGAAAACGACAATATAATAAATTTTAGAAATTGAGTTGCATACAATAATAAATTGTAGAAATTGAGTTGCATACAATAAAGATGACTCTATTATAAATTGTAGAAATTGAGCTGCATACATTAAAGACACCCAACATTTCACTATTTTAAACACCTATCACCTGAATTATTAAACGAATCCAACAACACAACAAACAATTCAATTTCCCCGAAGTAGAGAGCTAGAAATCTTTTTTTTTAAAGAAGGGTATCATTTAGGAGATTAAAGAGAAGAGATCCAATGTGACGGTGGTTAGAGACAACATTGGTACCTGTTTGAAGAGCCCTTGGCAGTGTTGATAAGCTCATCGGCTAGGAACTCAACAATGGTCTTGAGATCCTAGAATTTAACAAAACAAACTCAAACAAAATTAACATAACAGGCATGTCACACCCCTAATTTCCACGTGTAACCCGGTGGGCCCGGTGGGGAGTATCGTGACGTAAGTTGATATCATCATTACCAAACAATACGATAAAACACAGCGGAAGTCGGGATAATTACTATCACAAACGTTCGAATGTTCAAAGTTCAAAATAATATACAACGCTTGTAACTAGATCCACATGCGGATCGAAATGATTACAAAAGGAAATTTAACAGACTAAGGCCTTCTAAGCAAAGGATTGCATTCCTCTTAAGCTTCGTCGAGCACTTCCAGCCTAATTACGTACACTTGTCAGTTGCGCTTAGTCTTTTGAAAATACGTCAGTTTTCACTGGTAAATACATTTAACCGACTCATTTTGAAAACATTTTAAACATATTTAGTGTACAAAATGGTACTTAGTTCGATAAATAAATTGGGATAAATGATTTTCATGTTATCAGTTTTACATGCCAACAATACATTTAGAGCACGAAAACTATGCCGGGATCATGATTAATCGACACGCCACTTTAACACCTTTAATAGGTGCACCCCTAATGGGTTATAGTTTAATTTAGCATCTGACGGGTGTATGCCTACACCCCGTGCTTAGGTCGTGGCCATTTGCAATTAAATGAGCCGTGGATATCCAGGACACGGTTGTTTTAACCCCCAAATGTTTAGTATTGAGCAATATGAATTAAAATGGATTATTTGAATTCCCGACTCATTGGTCTTTGATCCCATATCCAACCATGCGGTATTAGTATACCGTATCGCAAGCCTGTATAAGTGAAAATAAGCTAAAGTATTTACCTGGCTTGCAAATTCTTTAGTAAATAAGAAAATAAGCAGAGCACAGCCGTAATCAAAATAACTAGCCCGGAAAACAATCTACTGGAAGTCTCTAGTCTGGAATGGATGGTATTATTAACTGATTAGTTAGCTAGCGGGTCTTTATTTAGTCATTGACTTAGACCGGCTAACTTAAAATTAAGATAACGGTACGAAACGCTAGATTAAGCGGTGACCGGAAAAGAATGTATTTTGGACCCGACAAGTACTAGGACTTGTATAATATGGGTTACCATTTTACATTCTGAAATTTGAGAATAATTTGATAAGGTTAAACCAGTTTCGGTTAAATTACGTAAACTAGTTACGTGGGCCGAACCGTACGCATATAAGCGAAACCGGGTAACCGGGTGAGCCCTATACAAGTTCCATATGCCATTATGTTTAAAATATGTTATTTTATCAGTAAGTTATCAATATGTTGGCCCGTTATGGTTTTAAAATCAAACTATGTCTTAAAAGGGCAATTTCATCATTTTAAAATGTAATAAACGAGCTTATATGTAAACTGATGTTATTATCATAAACATTCTGTAAAAATACTTATTTTATGATGTTACATCAGTAGGACATCAATTTTATGTGTGGTTTATAGATTAAGAACAAACTATGTCCCGAGAAGGGTATTTTGGTCATTTCACACATAATTGATAACTTATTTGGGAATCTATGTTTGGGACACGTACCTACTGTTAATAAGTTGAAAATATGTTTTGAAATCAGTAGGTATCAAGCCTTAATGCTATAATTATAACATATGTCAAAAACGGGTTTCCAAAACCCGCTCTGTTTTGTAACCGAATATCAAGTTATAAATGTCACGTTGTATATTTATGGTTATTTTGATTCTTAATGATACATAATTAATAAACAAACTAAACTATAAAAATTATTTTTGATAAAAAGTGAAAACAAAATAAACAAAAATAAAATGTTGCTGCCGGGACTCGAACCCGGGTCAGCTGGTTTATAACTTCAAAGTCTTAACACACGCACACATCACCACTCCGCCACTTGTTGTTTTCTGTTATCTCTAGGAAACAAATAACATTTATACACAAACTCGGTTAAACCGGTTGCGCCAACTGAGAAACAGAAATCGGCAATTCAATCGTCAAATCGTTTGATTACTCGCACATTCAGGTTATAACCGATGCACCGACGATTTCTCATCAATTCAGATTGAATGAACATCAATTGTTATCATCATCGGTTTTTATAACCGAGAATAATCAAAAGTCCAATTTACTTTCAATCAAAACCCTTCTCGCGACTCAGAGACATCAGGCAAACATTCCATTTCACTTTCGTCACACTTTCAGTCCATCAGAACGCTTAAATCAACTCGCCGGAAAATTCTGTAAGGTTCGCCGGAAAACCGTATTTGTCCTCAAATCGGTAAGTTCTTCAATACCATCGTAGTCTATCAGTTGTTAAGCTGTTTCTAACTCAAACCATCCACTTGAGATCGAATTCAGGCGCCGTTATCAGATAATTCCAGTTCGCCGGAAATTTCCTGGAAATCTTTATTTCCGTCTGTGAAACGGTAAGGACCTTCAATCACACTGTTAACGTTTGTTTATCACTTCAATTCCACGATTGGCTAATCAAAAGGGTTAATTGTTTGGTTCAGTTGAGGTGCACAAAAACAGAGCCGACGCATTGCCGGAGACTCTGTGATAAATCATTCCTACGGTATGTTTAACTTTCAACACCGTCTCTGCTATTTCGTTTTAGTCTTATGAATGTTGAATAATCGTAAACGCAAGAAACGGATTAGTAATTCAGTCGACTGTAATTTGAATGAAGAAGACGAAGTTAGTTAAGTTATAAGTTTATTTAAAATCAGTAACATGAACGAGTTAGACACACAGTCCAGCGGTGGACTGTGTGCAAAACATAGTCGCATGTCACGAGTTCGATCCCTGATACACGCACTCCTTATGTAATAAAATGCCTTTTTGTTTAAAACTAAACCGGGTTAACTCCGTTAGTTGTTAAGTATAATAAAAACCGAGATAATAACCAGGTTAGACACACAGTCCAGCGGTGGACTGTGTGCAACACTAAGCCGCACGTCAAGCGTTCGAAACCTGTTACTGGCACCGGTTTGTTGAATTAAAATGTTTTTGAAATTAAAAGAATTTTGGTTTAAACCGAATTAGTATATAAATATAATTAAAAACAAGATTATTTCGGGTTAGACACGTAGCTCAGTTGGTAGAGCTGCGTGCACGCGTACGGGAGGTCTCGGGTTCGAGTCTCACCCAGCGCATCCTTGCACCCTGACCGAACCGGTCAACAAGTCAACGGTCAACGGTCAACGGTCAACGCAAAATAAACAATTTTTTATATATTTTTATTTATTTAATTTAATTTAAAAATCAATTAAAAATACTATAACATTTTTAAAGATAGAAAATAGCCTTAAACTCACAAAAATATATCTAAAAATTCCATTAAAATCCTTAATAAAATCCACTCATTTACTATATTTTTTTCGTTATTATTTAGGTTAGTTATTTCTCGTTGTTCCGCTCATCCAATTCTTGCGCATCTCACCATCTCCAATCCAACGCACCCAATGTGAGTGAATCTTACAAATTCCACGTTTTAATCACGTTTTGGGGTGTATCATGTGTCATGCTAAATATTATATTTAAATCATTGTGCATACATCATATCATGAACATGTGTAATCAGTTTGTTTCAATGGTTGTGTGGTTATCGTCAGATGCAATTTATTATTTTCAGTACATGCAATTTCATAGGCCGCCGCTCCCCATTACATTATGAGCGTTGAGCATGTTCCCCATTTCATTATGAGTGTGAACCTGGCGTGCCCACATACGATCGGCTCCGTTTGATTGAGCCTTGATCGCACAGACATTTTCATTTTCAGTACATGCAATACGATCGGCTCCGTTTGATTGAGCCTTGATCGCACAGTTTCATTTATGTTATTTATCGTATGTTGTTGGTATGTTAATGTATGCTATCATATGTTATTGTATGTTATAGTTGTGATTGCTATTTGCCACTGCTTGATTATTTACAGTTGCTCATTTATGATTATGCACAATTTTTCATTGATAAACTAACAAGTAAATCAATAATAAATATTTATCTAACAAGGTTCACTCGCCAACTTATGTTGACCCAAAAATCCTCATTTTTTTTACACATGATACAGGTGAGCCAGCTGCCGTCAGAAACACATAGGATTGGATTAGAAGAATAAAATGATTTAGAGTTTGGGATTGTTATGTTTGGTTTAGTTTCTTTGTATTGTATGGACATGTTTGGATATTTGGAAATGTAACTTTGACTTTAATAAATATGAAACATATTAGTAAATATCATGAGCTTTGGTGATAACCCAATTATGCCCCGACTCTTATTCCGCTGCGGGTCGGGGTGTGACAATAATATGGTTTTAAACCATATTATGCACCGAAACGGCGATTAAGTCGCTAAATAATGATTTAAATAATATTTAAGCGAAACTATTGTTGTGACCAGGTTTATATGACAAAAACATGTTAAGATATATATTACATCAGTAAATATAAGGTTTTGGTCCATTTGAATGTTTAAAACTCATTTTACGTGCCGAAAGGGCAACATCATCATTTAAGGACATAGTATGCAAACTATAGCTTAAACTCAATTTGCAACCTGAATGAATATCCCAAATAATCCTAATAATGATATTAGATCAGTAGGTAATGAGTTTTGATATCAAAATCATGTTTAAACCATTTTAGGTGCCGAAAGGGCATTTTGGTCCTTTAAAAGCATAACTTGCGAACAAAGCTCAGCTTATGATCTAAGTTAAGACATTAAAATGAGTTGAAGAATTTTATCATATCAGTTTACTACTCATTTATATACTTGTTTATGGTTAAAACCTCATTTATATGCATTAGGGGCCTTTTTGCAAATATTGGCATATTTAACGGATACTTGTGTAAAGAGTCGGATTACTACATGACCATGTCCTATAACTCCAGAGGGTTATAGTATACTATAACATGGTCTTAATGCAACTTAGAAACAAATGCTAAGGTTACTAAATCGGGTCAGAACTGAAAGTCAAAGCAAAAGTCAACTTTCATGACTTTCAGTTGTGAACCGACCTTAGACCTGGAATTGACGAGCCGAACATGTTCTCACATGTTCTTATAATTATTACCAAGTTATTAGAGTGTCAAAACAGGTTTTATAACCCCTACATTACTAGTTATGATTTTATTTCAAAACTGACCCGTTTGACTTTTTATTAACATAACTTTGACCCGTCAATTGACCAAGCAAACGTGGTAATCAGGAGGTGCCCTCTTGAGGGATTAACACCTACCTTATTACAATCACGTAGCCATGTTCGTTACGAACATTGGCTGGACCATAATGGTCTTAGTGCAAAGTCAAAGCGTTTTTACGTCAACGCTTTGACATTGGCTTAAAACTTAAATAAACTGAAAAGGAGGGCTAACAACACTTACACAAGGTCCTTAACACGAAATATGACTAATTAGGAAGCTCCCAAGGATCAGGAACCTCGAGTGAATGAATAGATGAGGATTTTGAGAATGAGCAAATGAAATGGTTTCAAGGGAGCTCTATTTATACTTGAAGATCAAGGCTCAGATCATTACAAGTGTTGGCAGGGGTTATGAGATGAAAACAAGTGTTTAGGGTCGTGGCAAATGCAGAGGAATGGCTCAAGTTCGCGAGAAAGGTGGCAAACATGCTGGCTGCCAACAATCTGCCAGCTGTAGTCCCCCTTACGGACCGTAAGGGGTTAAGCCTTGCGGTTCGTAAGGACCTCTGGCGCCCACATATTTGAATTGGTTACAGACCGTAACCATTGAGGCTTGCGGTCCGTAACCGCCTTACTGAAACAATGTTTTGGTTGCCTTACGGTCCGTAACCATTGATGGTTACGGTCCGTAAGGACCTTCCAGAAAGGAAAATTTTGGCATTTTGCCACTTTGGTCCTTCGACTTGTCCGATGCTCGTTCAGAGGTTATTAAAATTGTAACGTTCGTGCAAAACGGGTTTCCAAAACCCGCTCCGTTTTGTAATTCGAGTATACGTATAATATTCGTTGCACCTTAAAGATGAGAGTTTTTAAATTTACTATATTAATATTACTATCTAATAATAAATAAGGTAAAAAAACACTAAATTAATAATGTAAATAAACAAATAAATAAATAAATAAAATAAAACATCAAAAGGAGAAGACCGCGGGATCGAACCCGGGTCTCCACCCATTTCAAGCACTCAACACGCCACAAACACCACTAGGGCACACATACTAGTTGGTTAAGAGTTGAAAACAAATTAATCTTATATACGAATCGCCTGAGTTCCTTCAAATTCAAATCAACGAACCCGGTAATCTCGTCCCTGCTCATGTTAATCACCAGCTGTCCGACACCGCGTAATCAACCAATTCGGTTTCCAAAACCGAAATCAATCCCGAATTTTGGTTTCTAAAAATCAAAGTCAATCATCCCCATTCGGTTTTTAAAACCAAAAATCAAGCACCTTATGCAGCCTATAAATACCGAACACATCACACTAACAAATTCGCTCATTTCCTTCACAACATACCTATGTTCTCTCTGTTCAAATCCTATGTGTTCAAAAACACTTCGTCGGAACTGGGTGTTGTCGCCGGAATCTCTCGTCGGAATAACGATTCCCTTCTAATCGGTAAAAGTCTATCACTCAAATTTCAATTTACAGTGCTGTATGTATTATGAATAAATGAAAACAAAGTTCAAATGGTTTTGTACAAATATCAGTCGGGTTCTGGGTTTTTGTATTAGGAAGAAGATGATGTCGGGTTAAGTGTTTTGTATAATTTAAAATGGATTTTTAAACGGGTTAGACACACAGTCCAGTGGTGGACTGTGTGCAATTTTAAACCACCCGTCCCTGGTTCGATACTGGTGCATGTCCGGTTCTCTGAAAATAAACCCATAATTTTTGTTACTGAATAAGATCGCTGGTCAACAAGTGTAAATATAATATAATTTCAAAATATAACGGGTTAGACACCCACCCCAGTTGGTTGGGCTGGGTGCAAATCAATACGAAGGTCGCGGGTTCGAGTATAGGTATGCGCACCGGTTCATTAATTTAAAAATCTTTTTAAATTAAATAATTTCTGATATATTCTAATTAGTATATATATGTAATTAAAATGGAGTTTATTTCGGGTTAAACACGTAGCTCAGTTGGAAGAGCTGCGTGCACGCAACCGAGAGGTCACGAGTTCGAGCCTCACTACACGCAGCCAATACCACATTTGAACCGGTTAGACCTTGTCAGGTCTGACAAGGTTTTTTTTTAATTTTATTTTTATTTATATTACTTTTTATATTTATATTTTAGTTAAAAATCAATTAAAAATACATTTTCGAAGGTTTTAAAACCTCAATAAAAACCACAAAATAGCCTAAAAATCTAACAAAAAGTATTAAATCAAAATATTAATTTTTATATATTTATCGAATTATTGCGTTATTATCTAGGTTAGTCATCTTCGTCGGTTAAATCCTCAATTCGTGCTCACTCTTCATCAATCAAGAAAACGCACCCACGGTGAGTGAATTCTTACAAATTCCCCTTTTTATTCATGTTTTGGGGTGTATCATGTGTCATTCATACATTTCGTTTATTCAAACCTTGTGCTATTACCATTATATGAATTACCGTGTGATGTAAATGTTGTTTGTTGTATTGCGAGTTTATATTTTTGTCAAGTTGCTTGCAAATCATTCATTAGGCCTATCAGTTCCTCGTTGGAGACGGGTTGAGCATCAGGTGCCTCATTAGATCGGCTCTGTTTGATTGAGCCTTGATCTCATTGTTCATCATTTGGTATGTGTGTGTGTGCTTTAATTGACATTATGTGTTTTGTGATTTAATTTACATATACATATACTCATTTTTGGTTATGCACATTTTTATTCAAACAACCAATATAACTAGTTCTTTCAAACATTTAAATAAGATTCACTCGTCAACTTTTGTTGACCCAAAACCCTATTTTTACACATTATACAGGTGGACAGGTTGAAGCAAGGAACACATAGGAAATTGCCTTAGAAGAAAAATAAAGAAGTCACGAAAAATGTGTTTGAACATGTTGTGCTTGTATGTTATTGTAATTTCTTCTTTAAAAAGAAATAATAAATATGAAACTTTATAGTAAATGTCATGAGCTTTGATAAAAACCCAATCATGCCCCGACTACCATTTCCGCTGCGGGTCAGGGTGTGACAAACATGACGGCGTCCTTAGTCCCTCTTGGCTACACATGGCCACCAAGAATTTTCAGGACACGTGTCGGAATTTTATTCGACGAAATTTTCGAGGTGTTACATCTTCACCCCCTTAATAAAAATCTCGACCTCGAGATTTATTCAAATAGATAAGGGTACTTTTCTCGCATATTGGACTCAACCTCCCAATTGTATTCGGGGCCTCGACGGCATCCCACTTGACCTTAACAATAGGCACATGCTTCCTTCGAAGCTTTTTGACTTGCCGATCTTCGATCGCAATTGGTTTCTCTATGAAACGCAAGTTTTCATCAATTTGAATATCTTCATGTGGCATTGCTAGCGACTCGTCCACGAGGCATTTCTTCAAGTTGCTGACATGGAAGACATCATGAATTCCACTGAGCTTTTCAGGTAGCTTAAGCCTATAAGCTACTGATCCGACACATTCGGTTATCTGAATGGTCCAATATACCTCGGGCTTAACTTGCCCTTTTTCCCAAAGCGCATTACACCTTTCCAAGGTGACACCTTTAACATGACCTTGTCCCGACTTGGAACTGTAATGGTTTACGCCTTTTGTCGACATAGCTCTTTTGTCGATCACGAGCTGCCTGTCACGGATTTGCACAATCTTTTCCGTGGTTTCAAGAACGATTTCGGGTCTAGATAGTTGGGCTTCTCCAACTTCAGCCCAACACACAGGCGTCCTACATTTTCTTCCATATAAGGCTTCAAAAGGAGCGGCCTTAATACTCGTGTGGTAACTATTGTTATAAGAGAACTCGATTAGGGTAAGTGATCATCCAACTTCCACCTAAATCGATCACAACATGCTCGCAACATGTCCTCTAAGGTTTGGATGGTGCGCTCACTTTGTCCGTCTATCTGCGGATGGTAAGCCGTACTGAAATTTTAACTCGTGCCTAGAGATTGTTGGAAGCTCTTCCAGAAGTGAGATGTGTATCTTGTATCTCTATCAGATACAATGGATATCGGCACACCGTGCAAGGATACAATCTCATCGACGTAAAGCTTAGCCAGCTTATCAGAATCGTATGTCTCCTTAATTGGTAGGAAATGAGCGGATTTGGTTAATCTATCCACAATAACCCAAATCGTGTCATTGACACGCTTGGTCTTGGGCAACTTAGTGATGAAGTCCATTGTTATCATTTCCCATTTCCACACTAGGATTTCAAGCTATTGTAGAAGTCCTGACGGTTTCTGGTGTTCTGCCTTAATTTGAGAACACGTCAAGCACTTTGCTACAGGCTATATCTTTCTTCATACCCATCCACCAATAACTGGGCTTGAGATCTTGATACATCTTGTCGCTTCCTGGGTGAACCGAATATTTAGAACTACGCGCTTCTTGGAGGATTACCTCTCTAAGGCCTCCAAGGATTGGAACCCATATCCGATTATTTAGCCTAAAAATTCCGTCCTTTCCAGATGCTAACTGATCAATGGTTGCACCTAGTCCTTCCTTTGTGACGTTATTCTCCGACATGGCTTCCTTTTGTGTAACTAGTAGCTTTTCATTCAAGCTATTCTTTAGTTCGAAGCTTTGGCATTGATCCTTAAATGTTTGAATTTTTCCTTGCGACTAAGCGCATCAGCGACTACATTCGCCTTTCCTGGATGATACCGAATCTCACAATCGTAGTCGTTGAGTGTTTCCATCCAACGACGTTGCCTCATGTTCAAGTCCTTTTGATTTAACAAATGTTGGAGACTTTTATGATCGGTGTAGATAATACACTTTGTTCCATATAAATAATGTCTCCAGAGTTTAAATGCGAATAGTACTGCACCCGGTTCCAAATCATGGGTGGTGTAGTTTCTCTCGTGCACTTTCAATTGTCGTGATGCATAGGCAATCACCTTGCCTCTCTGCCTAAGCACACATCCCATACCAGTGTGCGAAGCATCACATTAAACCACAAACTCTTCTATGCCTTCTGGAAAAGTTAACACCGGGGCATTGCTTAACTTATGTTTTAACGTCTCAAGGATTCTTATTGCTTTGGACTCCAGTTGAATTTAGCATCCTTACGAGTTAAGATTGTCAAAGGAGTGGCTATTCGTGAAAAGTTCTCAATGAACCTTCGATAATAACCAGCCAGTCCTAAGAAACTACGTATCTCGAAGGTGTCTTTGGGGCTTCCCAATTCATTATTGCTTCTATCTTTGCTGGATCTACTTGGATACCACGTTCAGTTACTACACGACCAAGGAACTGAACCTCACGGAGCCAGAATTCACATTTAGAAAATTTTGCGTATAGCCTTTCTTGACGCAAAATTTCAAGAATGCACCTCAAGTGGTTCTCGTGATCAGATTGATTACGAGAGTAGATAAGTATGTCGTCTATGAAGACGATGACAAACTTATCTAAATATGGCTTGCAGACTCTATTCATGAGATCCATGAATGTTGCGGGTGCATTAGTGAGCCCGAAAGGCATCACCAAGAACTCGTAGTGACCATATCTCGTTCTGAAAGCAGTTTTCAGAACATCTTCATTTCTAACTTTAAGTTGGTGATATCCTGACCTTAAATCGATCTTCGAAAAGTCATTTGCACCTTGCAATTGGTCAAACAAATCATCGATCCTGGGCAAGGGATAACGATTCTTGATCGTTATCTTATTGAGTTCACGGTAATCAATGCACATCCGCATTGATCCGTCCTTCTTTTTGACGAACAGGATAGGAGCTCCCCATGGAGAAAAACTAGGTTGTATAAAACCCTTTCCTAAGAGTTCGTCCAATTGGGTTCTCAATTCTTTCATCTCGGTGGGTGTAACAACTCGAAAACTCGATTGTTATCTTTCCATTTTGTTTTCCCATTTATCTACCTTTGTAATCCCGAGATTCGGTTTATAATAAAGTTTATGTTAATTATTTATGGGTTGTATGTTATTATCGCAGCTAATAGCTTATTAAATCGCATCGCTATCACAAAATCGCAGTTAAGTATACGGTTTTATGTTATTTATATGTATGTGTGTTGTTGTTATGATTACGCTTGCTATCGCATCGCTCTCGCACACTCGAAACGCTAAATCGCACTATCATATCAATTATAACGCTTAACACTTTAATTTAATGCTTAAAATACCAAACTAATACGAACTGAATCACCAAATGAACACTTAACGCGAAAAACAAAGAAAATTCAGCAACTTAAGTCAAGTTCGCTCGACTTGGTGTTACCAAGTTCGGCCGAATTTGGTTGATGAAAGAAGAATCCCTCTTTTATCTACAAGTTCGCTCGAACTTGTACGTACATGTACAAGTTCGGCCGAACTTAGCTCCAAATCTCCCAAATTCCTACAAGTTCGCGCGAACTTGTACAAATCTGTACAAATTCGGCCGAACTTGCTCTCACCAGCTCACCTTTTTGCCTTCACCTATAAATACTCAGCTCATCCCTCTCATTTGAACTTGCTGTAATTTTGCCCAGAGCTCTCAAAACCCGAAACCTTCGTGTGCTAAGTAAGAATCAACCCGATTTCACTACAACCACGCTTAACAACGATTTACAAAGGCTTACAACGATTTTGGCACAAGGCATAGCCTTTGTTTTCATCAAAACTCATTCTTTTAGAAAA
Organism: Scalesia atractyloides; assembly: GCA_947069175.1. Classification (NCBI taxonomy): domain Eukaryota; kingdom Viridiplantae; phylum Streptophyta; class Magnoliopsida; order Asterales; family Asteraceae; genus Scalesia; species Scalesia atractyloides. Next base: position 29,353,721 of record CAMTDV010000021.1, read on the forward strand.
TCTTCATCTTTTTCTTCCAAAACTTCTGTTTTAAGCTTAGATCTACACAATACGGATTCGTTTGGTGTTAGCAGAGGCTTCCCAAACACGAGATCTAGAAAGATCTCAGCTTGTAAGTTATAGATCTGAGAAAAACCTTTGATAAACATTGATTTCTACACAAAATACGGACTTTTGATGATGTTTTGTTCATCTTCTGATATGAAACGAAGAATCTATCATTCAAGATCCCAGATCTGGAAGCACAAGAACGTTTATGTTGGTTTACATAAGCCGGACTAATCCGATCGAACCCCGAGTTCGCCCGGATTAGCCCACGCCTTTGTAAAACGGCTAAAACAGCTCTAAAAGACCTCTCCGACCTAAGTTTGCTCAGTAGCACAGGGTTGGAGGGATGAACACTCGATTTTCCTCAGCAAACGACGCGAAAACGCAAGATTTTGGAACCAAAAACATCAAGTTCGCTCGAGAATCACCAGCTCCCCAGGTCAAGCTCGACCGAACTTGCACACAAATGGGTCAAGTTCGACCGAACTTGGGCTATTTTTCAACAACCTCTTCACAAGTTCGACCGAACTTGCCTAGTTTCTTAGGAAACTATACAAGTTCGCCCGAACTTGTCATTTCAGTAAGAAATTCTTACAAGTTCGACCGAACTTGGCTCTAAACACATCAAAACCTTACAAGTTCGCTGAACTTTTGGTTACATACAAGTTCGCCTGACTTGCTACAGCTCAACTCAAACTTCACCGTTTCGGCTTTTCGAAGACTGATGCACTTCTGTTCGTTTACAGGCTGATCCGGCGTACTCCGCAACTCTCCTCAGAATCTTAAGTCTTACCAAAACGCACCAACTGTGAGTATACTTGACCCATTTTCGCTTTAACGCACTCTTTGGGTGTTACATACGTTCCTATATCAAAATCACTTCACAAATCAAAACTTTTTATCACACGCGAATAATCTGATTGTATGTGCTCGGTACGTGATACTAGAAACATGTGACTAGGACTTATTTTCGTTAACTTGCCTCCTTAGCTAGTATGGTACTATAGTTTGGCTAACACCCGACGAGGTCTAGTTAGGAGGTCGCGCAAGCCTTTTCACGGTAGTTAGCATGAGAAATGAGCCTATGTTATGTTAAGTGTTTTGGTGTATCATGATATGTAATTAGATTGTCTCGCAAACGCTTTCTCGACTATGCTAGTATTATTCAAACTCGTATGCTCACCTTTACTTAATTGTATTGACTTGTATTTTAACATATGTAACAGGTTGAGGATTTAGCTTGGATGCCTTGGATGTCAATGCGTAGTTTAGTCGTTTTGATAGTTTGTTAGAATGGTTTGTAATAAAATCTTGGGGAGATCGAATTAAATTTATGTTAAGAGATTTTGTTGAAATGTAATGGTTATTTTGAAGGTTTATGAGTTTGATAGTATGGGATATTGAATGTTGAGTATTATCTTTGAAATGGCTATTATGGAATCTCTTGATCAATCTGATTCGCCTAGTGCCACTACTCCATGATTCCGCCATCGGTTGGGGTGTGACAGATTGGTATCAGAGCATAACCTTAGGATAATAGGTAGAATTGCCATGATTGGACCTAGTAGCATGTTTAAGTACCCGAATGACCTATCTTTGACTTAAATGTTAAACTACTTGCCATAAATGCTTAAATGTGCCTTTCCTAAGGCTAACACAATATACACGCTTGGAAACACTCGTATCACACAAAACGAGTGATCAAGTCGAGATAAGGTGTGAAAACCGAGAACTCTCGACGAGATCATTCACTCCACGCAATCTCTATCGCATGAAATACCTTCGATGAGTTAGGAGTGATATCCAAACCTCGACGAGAATCTCAATTTCTATCTAGTGGAACGCCCGATATGATCGGTGAGCGTGGCCACAACTAGGAGTGGTGTTGTTAAGTTAGAGGTGAAACCCGCATCTTAATAACTAATTCCGTGCTTTGATTTTCAATCTCACCAAAGTCCCAGTTATGCCGATGGTTTGGAACACGTATTAACTGGAAGGGTAAGCGTCGTTAGCCGCTTGCGGTGAGAACGTTTATCTATTAGGCCAAAGCGTGGGTCCAAATGCAAAGGGTAGTCGAATCACTTTGGGTAGTCAACGTCTCAAAACCCCGGACACTCCCAATTGATTTAAGCCTATGTCGTCGATTTACGCATCATCGAGTTTATTGCTATTTACGTGTTAAAATTTTGAGAATTTTCGCTTTATTCGATTTCCCGCTTAATTTATTCTTGCATTATCGATTTCTCGCTATATCGCTTTACGCTCCTTAAACGCATGCACAACTCGCACAACTCTCGTAATCTAAAACGTTAATTAATACACCAACAAAACTAATCGCTTATCTCGCTTATGTATCGTTGATATCTCGCTTATATCTCGCATCTCATATCGGCTACGCATTGTTGCTATTAGAAGGTGAATACGTGCAAAATATGTGCTTACGTGCCTATGTGATTATGTGCTTACGTGCTTATGTGTTTACGTTCTTATGTGTCTATGTGGATACGTGCTTACGTGTTTTTTTGTGCCTTGCATGAATAATTATAATAAATATTTTAAACATAACTCTATTATAATCGAATCTCGTCTAATCCAAATCTTTGTGTAGATGTCGTCACTCGGATCTCACACTCGTCGTACTGCTCAACGCCACAGCGACAACAAGCGCATCGCTTCACTATTCACCAAGGAAGTGGCGAAGGTTATCCTGCAAATCGTCTCAGAACTTCATGCTGTAAGCAGTAACTCTTCAGTTGACTCCAAGGGAGATGCCCCGAAACCCCGCTTCAACTTTAAGCAGTTCAAAGCATGTGGACCGCTTACTTTCTCAGGCACCGAAGGACCGAGTGCCATGTTCCACTGGTTTGACTCTATCGAGGTCACATTCCGCCAGAGTGGATGTCCCGAGGCTCTGCGCACTATCAATGCCACTGGCGTGCTTTCAGTCAAGGGCTCTCGACTGGTGGACAGCCGAGCGCAACAGGCGTGGGAACGACGAAGCCTACGGACTCAATTGGGAGGAACTTAAGGAAATTATGATCAAGGAATTCTGTCCTCCCTACGAGATTCAGAAGTTGGAGAACAATTCTGGAATATCAAACAGGATGGTCCCGATAATGCTGGCCTCACCGCTCGCTTCAAACAGTTGAGCATCATTTGTCCCGGTCAAGTGGATACGACCGAGAAAGCAATCAAGAAGTACCTCAACGCTCTGCCCAATTGCGTTGTTGATTTCGTGTAAGCAGCACGCCCTGCTACTATCGAGGAGACCTACCAGTTAGCCACGAGATTAATGATAAACGAGTTCAGTCTGGTTACTTTAAAAGCAGCAAGGTCACAAATCAGGCCGTTACCAAATCAGCAACTCCTGCTACCGAACAGCCCCGAGAACCAAAGAACAGTCGCCGTGGTCGAAAAAGGGAAAACCCGGGCAAGAACTTTGCTCTTACTGCTCCAGCGAACCCTCAGCCACTCCAGTCAGCAGCACCAAACGCATCGCCAACAAAGCGTGCGTACACTGGCCCGCACCCTATGTTCCCTAAGTGCACATATCAGCATGCCGTTGGTGGCAATTGCCGTTTTTTGCACAAACTGCAACATCTACGGCCACTTTACAGTCAGCTGCCGTAGTGGTACTTGCCAGACAGCTCCTCAGACTCCAGCAGCTCCAGCTTTACCCGCTCCTCCTCAAGCCAACCAGCAGCAAGCCCCAAAAGCTCGTGTGTGCTATGTTTGTGGTGATCCGAATCATTTCGCCAATGTATGTCCGAATCGTCCTGTCAAACAAGAGCAGCCAGCACCACAGCCCCAACAGCAACCTCAGCCACCGCAGCAGCAGCAACAACCATAAGCTGCGCGTGGCAGAGCCTTCAATCTCAACCATCACCAGGCTCAGAATGACAACAATGTTGTCAATGGTACGTTTCTCGTTAATGGTATTTATGCTTCGTGTTTATTTGATACTGGTGCCGATAATTGTTTTGTATTGTTAGAATTCGAAAAGGTTTTAAAATGTAAGCGCGCTAAACTCCCAAGGACTTTCGATGTGGAAGTCGCCACCGGAAAATCCGTTACCGTAACCTCCGTCTTACGTGGTTGTTCTCTCGATCTCAACAACCATGTCTTCTCGATCAATCTCATACCTATGCAGTTAGGTAGCTTCGATATCATAGTAGGTATGGATTTTCTTCGTGAAAACCATGCTGAAGTTGTATGCTTCAATAAAATGATTCGTTTCCCTCTTCCTAACGGTGATCAACTTCATGGTTATGGTGAAACTCCCTCAAAGAAGTTGATGCTTCTATCATGTACTCGAGCACACAAATGCTTGCAAAAGCGATGTGTTGCCTTCCTCGCCCATATTGTGAACCCGGGGAAAGAAAAGAAGACTTATAAAGATGTTCCCGTTGTTTGTAAATTTCCTAAAGTCTTTCCCAACGATTTACCCGGTTTACCCCTACTCGAGATGTTGAATTCCGTATCGATTTGATTCCAGGAGCTACTCCCGTTACTAAAGCTCCTTATCGCCTCGCACCCTTAGAAATGCGCGAGCTATCAAGCCAACTCCAAGAGCTTCTTGATAAAGTCTTCATACGCCCGAGCACTTCGCCATGGGGCGCACCTGTCCTTTTCGTGAAAAAGAAGGATGGATTGTTCCGAATGTGCATCGATTATCGTGAACTTAACAAACTCACGGTAAAGAACCGCTACCCTTTTCCTCAGATTGACGACTTGTTTGATCAGCTTCAAGGTGCTACTTGTTTTTCTAAGATCGATCTTCGTTCCGGTTACCATCAGTTACGCGTATTGGAAGAAGACATTCTGAAAACCGCCTTTCGTACTCGTTATGGCCATTTCGAATTCGTGGTCATGCCTTTTGATCTTACCAATGCACCCACGGTCTTCATGGATTTGTTGAACCGTGTGTGCAAAGCTTTCTTAGATCGTTTTGTTATTGTTTTCATCGATGATATCCTTATCTATTCGAAGTCGAGAGTCGAGCACGCGCGTCATCTTTGTTTAGTCCTCGAACTTCTTCAAGGAAATCGCCTTTACGCTAAGTTCTCAAAATGTGAATTTGGCTCGAAGAAGTCCAATTTCTCGGCCACATCGTTAATAGTCAAGGAATTCACGTCGACCCTGCAAAGATAGAAGCCGTCAAGAGTTGGATTACACCGAAGAATGCCTCCGAAATCCGTTCATTTCTCGGATTGGTGAGGTACTACCGTCGATTCATCGCTGACTTCTCAAAAATCGCCTTTCCGCTTACCGCTTTAACTCATAAAGACCAACCTTTTGTTTGGGATTCTAAACAAGAGGAAGCTTTTCAAACTCTCAAGCGTATGCTATGCAACGCTCCTATTCTCGTTTTACCCGCGGAAATGACGATTTCGTTAGTCTTGGTTGTGTGCTTATGCAACGAGACAAGGTTATCGCGTATGCGTCTCGACAACTCAAGATCCACAAGAAGAACTACACAACCCACGATCTCGAACTCGGTGCAGTTGTTTTTGCATTAAAGATATGGCGACACTACCTTTACGGTACCAAGTGTACGGTCTTCACCGACCATAAGAGCTTACAACATATCTTTAATAAAAAAGAACTAAACATGCGACAACGTCGATGGGTTGAACTTCTCAACGATTACGATTGCGAGATACGCTACCATCCCGGCAAAGCAAATGTTGTCGCCGATGCTCTAAGTCGACGAAGCTATGTATATAGTGTTCGTGACTCTCAAGCTTTGAATGATCTCGAAATCAAGATTTGCTCCGCTCAATTCACTTGTTTTAACGAGATACTTTAGGAGATGAAATGAAATGTGTTGCCGAAACTCAGCTCGTATCTAAGCCTATTGGTATTTATTACTATCTCGATCGTATTTGGATTCCTACTAGTGATAATCTTCTTGAATTGCTAATAACCGAAGCTCATAAATCTCGATACTCCATTCATCCCGGTGCCGACAAGATGTACCAGGACCTACGTCCTAAGTATTGGTGGCCGGACATGAAAAAGGATATCGTCTTGTACGTCTCAAAGTGTTTAACTTGTTCGAAGGTTATAGCCGAACATCAAAGGCCCTCTGGCTTACTCGAACAGCCCGAAATCCCGATGTGGAAGTGGGAGAGTATAGCTATGGACTTCGTTACTAAACTCCCACGTACTTCTTCTGGACACGATAGCATTTGGGTTATCGTTGATCGTCTTACTAAATCCGCGCACTTTATTGCTATACGAGAAGACTTTAAGGTCGAACGGTTAGCCCGAATCTATACCGACGAAGTTATATGTCGACACGGGACGCCTCGTGACATCATTTCTGACCGCGACGGTCGCTTTACCTGGTTCTCTGGGAGACCTTTCAATCCGCTCTCGGAACTACGCTTAATCTAAGTACCGCTTTTCACCCTCAAATCGACGGTCAGACTGAGCGCACGATCCGCACCCTCGAAGACATGCTTCTTTATAAGATTTCGGTGGTAACTGGGATACGCATTTACCTTTAATCGAATTCTCATACAATAATAGTTATCATACCAGCATTCAAATGGCTCCTTTTGAGGCACTGTATGGAAGAAAATGTCGATCGCCTATTGCATGGCACGAGATCAGAGAAGCACAAATCATCGGTCCCGAGCTAATTCAAGAAACAACCGACAAGATCCTCCAAATCAGAGACAATCTCTTGAAAGCTCTGAGTCGTCAAAAGAGTTACGCCGATAAACGCCGCAAGCCCCTGCAGTTCGAAGTGGGAGATCACGTTCTCCGAAACATTGCATCTTGGAAGGGAGTGGTCTGCTTCGGCAAAAAAGGAAAGTTAGCGCCTCGATACGTTGGTCCCTTTAAGATTCTGGAAAGGATCGGTAAGGTAGCCTATCGTCTCGAACTACCGGAGGAACTCAATAATGTACATCCGACTTTCCACGTGTCTAATCTCAAAGTGCTTAGCCGAAGAAAATCTGCATGTCCCTCTCGAAGATCTGCAAATCAACGAGACTCTCCATTTCGTGGAAAAGCATGTGGAATCACGGACCGAGAGACCAAGAAACTCCGACGCTCTCGCATTCCTATCGTGAAGGTCCGATGGGAAGGCAAACGCGGCGCCTAGTTTCCTTGGGAGTTGGAAAGCGATATGAAGGCCAAGTACCCGCATCTATTTGTTACAGCTACTATTGGAATTTCAGGATGAAATTCCCTAAAGTAGGGGAGACTGTAACAACTCGAAAACTCGATTGTTATCTTTCCATTTTGTTTTCCCCTTTATCTACCTTTGTAATCCCGAATTCGGTTTATAATAAAGTTTATGTTAATTACTTATGGTGTTGTATGTTATTATCGCATCTAATCGCTTATTAAATCGCATCGCAATCTCATCGCATCGCAAATCGTAGTTAATTATACGGTTTATGTTATTTATATGTTATTGTTTTGTTGTTATGACTACGCTCGCTATCGCATCGCTCTCTCACACTCGAAACGCTAAATCGCACTATCATATCAATTATAACGCTTAACACTTTAATTTAATGCTTAAAATACCTAATAATACAAACTGAATCACTAAACGAGCACTTAACGCTAAAAACAAAGAAAATTCAGCAACTTAAGTCAAGTTCGCTCGAACTTGGTGTTACCAAGTTCGGCCGAACTTGGCTGATGAAAGCAAATCGCTCTTTTATCTACAAGTTCGCTCGAACATGTACGTACCTGTACAAGTTCGGCCGAACTTAGCTCCAAATCTCCCAAATTCCTACAAGTTCACGCGAACTTGTACAAATCTGTACAAGTTCGGCCGAACTTGCTCTCACCAGCTCACCTTTTTGCCTTCACCTATAAATACTCAGCTCATCCCTCTCATTTGAACTTGCTGTAATTTCGCCCAGAGCTCTCAAAACCCGAAACCTTCGTGTTCTAAGTAAGAATCAACCACCATGCTTATCAACGATTTACAAAGGCTTACAACGATTTTGGCACAAGGCATAGCCTTCGTTTTCATCAAAACTCATTCTTTTACGAAAATCTTCATCTTTTTCTTCCAAAACTTCTGTTTTAAGCTTAGATCTAAACAATACGGGTTCGTTTGGTGTTAGCAGAGGCTTCCCAAACACGAGATCTGAAAGATCTCGGATTGTAAGTTATAGATCTGAGAAAAACCTTTGATAAACATTGATTTCTACACAAAATACGGACTTTTGATGATGTTTTGTTCATCTTCTGATATGAAACAAAGCATCTATCATTCAAGATCCCAGATCTGGAAGCACAAGGACGTTTATGTTGGTTTACACAAGCCGACTAATCCGAACGAACCCCGAGTTCGCCCGGATTTGCCCACGCCTTTGTAAAACGGCTAAAACAGCTCTAAAAGACCTCTCCGACCTAAGTTTGCTCAGTAGCACAGGGTTGGAGGGATGAACACTCAATTTTCCTCAGCAAACGACGCGAAAACGCAAGATTTTGGAACCGAAAACATCAAGTTCGCTCCAGAATCACCAGCTCCCCAGGTCAAGCTCGACCGAACTTGCACACAAATGGGTCAAGTTCGACCGTACTTGGGCTATTTTTCACCAACCTCTTCACAAGTCGACTGAACTTGCCTAGTTTCTTAGGAAACTATACAAGTTCGCCCGAACTTGTCATTTCAGAAAGAAATTCTTACAAGTTCGCCCGAACTTGACAAGTTTCCTAAGAAACTTACCAAGTTCGACCGAACTTGGCTCTAAACTCATCAAAACCTTACAAGGTCGCTCGAACTTGTATGTTTACATACAAGTTCGCCCGAACTTGGCTATGCTCAACTCAAACTTCACCGTTTCGGATTTTCAGAAGACTGATGCACTTCTGTTCGTTTACAGGCTGATCCGGCGTACTCCGCAACTCTCCTCAGAATCTTAAGTCTTACCAAAACGCACTCACTGTTAGTATACTTGACCCATTTTCGCTTTAACGCACTCTTTGGGTGTTACATACGTTCCTATATCAAAATCACTTCACAAATCAAAACTGTTTATCACACGCGAATAATCTGATTGTATGTGCTCGGTACGTGATACTAGAAACATGTGACTAGGACTTATTTTCGTTAACTTGCCTCCTTAGCTAGTATGGTACTATAGTTTGGCTAACACCCGACGAGGTCTAGTTAGGATGGTCGCGCAAGTCTTTTCACGGTAGTTAGCATGAGAAATGAGCCTATGTTATGTTAAGTGTTTTGGTATATCATGATATGTAATTAGATTGTCTCGCAAACGTTTCTCGACTATGCTAGTATTATTCAAACTCGTATGCTCACCTTTACTTAATTGTATTGACTTGTATTTTAACGTATGTAACAGGTTGAGGATTTAGCTTGGATGCCTTGGATGTTGCATGCGTAGTTAGTTCGTTTTGATAGTTTGTTAGAATGGTTTGTAATAAAATCTTTGGGAGATCGAATTAAATTTATGTTAAGAGATTTTGTTGAAATGTAATGGTTATTTTGAAGGTTTATGAGTTTGATAGTATGGGATATTGAATGTTGATTATATCTTTGAAATGGCTGTTATGGAATCTCTTGATCAATCTGATTCGCCTAGTGCCACTACTCCGATGATTCCGCCATCGGTTGGGGTATGACAGTGGGTGCTAAACGGTATGGAGCTTTAGCTATGGGAGCTACTCCAGGCATGATGTCAATTCGAAACTCTACTTGCCTATCAGGAGGTAGGCCAGGTAATTCTTCTAGGAATACGTCTGGGTATTCAGAGATGATATGTATATCTTCAATCTTTGGTTTGGGTTTAACAACGGTGACTTGTGCCATGTAGATGACACATCCCTTCGTCATACATCTAGATGCCTTAAGCAAAGCTGCTTTATCAGGCAATCCAAAGTGTTTGTCTCCATGAATGGTGAGGATCTTACCAAACGGGGATTTGATTTCAATGAGTTTCTTATCACAGGCAATGAGAGCTTGGTTATGCGATAACCAATCCATGCCTAAGACTACATCGAATCCCGATAGTTTCGTAGGTAAAAGAGAGACAGGGATAGAATGATTCTTGATGGATATGAAGCATCCGTCAAGGATGGATGAAGCGGTTTCTATAGTTCCATCAGTGAGCTCTACTTCATAGGTTATGTATAGAGTTCTTACGGGCAAGTTTAATAGTTCACTAAACTTATGATCTACAAACGATTTATCGGCACCCGAATCGAAAAGAACTCTAGCAAAAGCGTCGTTGATAGGGAACATGCCCCTTATGACATTGTTATCTTTTACTGCTTCCTTGGCATTCATTTGAAAGGCCCTAGCAGTGGCTTTCTTAGCTTCAGTAGTTTTGGCCTTACCCTCAGTATTTGCCTTAGGGCAGTTTGTCTTGATGTGGCCTTTCTCACCACATCCAAAACAGGTAACATCCTTTATGTTTCGGCACTCATGCGACCGATGCCCTGTTTTCTTGTAGATATTGCATTGCTTCGGTTTTTGTTCCAAGCGACACTGTCCATAGTGTTGCTTCCCACATGTTTTACAAGTGGGTTTGTCGCTCGACTTCGGATTATCCTTGCTAAACCCATGTTGACCCTTTTTGTTGAACATCTGGGAGTTATTATCCTCTCGTTTCCTCTTTCCATCAGTGTCAGTCTTTACTGACATTTGCCTCACATAGTACCGTGTGAGGGAGAGGGATAGCTCCACAGCGGACTTGTAGGTGCAAAGCTGCACCGCTTTAACCATACTTCTGATTTCAGGAGCTAGCTCATTGATGAAACACGCAATGCGTTTGGGCTCCGGAGTAACTAGATAAGGCGCTAGTCTTGAAAGAGAATTGTAGTCGGTGACAAACTTCCGACAGTCCAGTTCTTCATAGTCAGATTTAGGAAATCTGACTCGATTTTCTCCACCTCATGAGGTGGGCAGTAAGTATCCTTCTCTAGATCTACAAACTTGGACCAACTCAAGTTGTAGAGGTGCACTTTGCCCGTACACTGAACTAGGGCTTTCCACCAGATAAGGGCATCACCCTTGAATGACTGAGATACGTATTTAACAACATTCTTATCAGCGCATCCCTTGATATCCACCATTGTTTCCATTTCATCCAACCACCTTAAACATTCCACTGCCCCCTTTTTCCTCGTTAAAATCGCGGGGTCTACAAGCATGAAGTACTTGTAGGAGCATCCATCGCCATCAGCATTCGGCTTCTTAGGTTGCGGATCACTCTTCACATTTGAAGAGCGTGCCTCACTCTTCTTCGGCTTCGAGTGACTGGGCTGAGATTTGGGTTTAGAAACAGGCTTGGAGCGAGAAGCACTCGACTCCGGTTGTCGTTAGGACTTATCCTTAAAAGCTTTGCCGACTTCTGCGGCAATAAGTTCTCTCTCGTTCTTACTAATAATAATGTTCTCATTGGCGTCGTCGTCATTGTGTTTGCTATTCACTTCGTTTGAATCCGCCATTGTTGCAACTTACTTCTAAATATTGAGGTGAATTCGGTTAGTTGCTATAGCATACCCTCATTCACGACATGGTTCTATGACCATACAGAATTCAGATATCAGATGTGGTATATTATATATATATATATATATATATATATATATATATATATATAACCTAGGTCTCAAAGGACCATCATAGGTATTTATAGATTGGACATAGTCCAGAATTTATCAGATAGTGCATCAAGCGCCACTACCGTTATTATTGCACAATGGCTTTACACTACTATTGAGTGTTTGAATATCTTAGACATGATCTAACTTGATCACTTGGCGATTGGGTTTGAACATTGTCATTTTCCCACTTGATTAATGCGACAATAATTGTCACAGGAAATTAAGGGTAACTCCACATTGAGAGTTAAATATAGAGAAATGATAAATTTGGAAGTCGAACATTGTTCTCCTTTGCTAGACAGAAGGTTACTTCCAAAATTTTCATTTGCCAATCTATTTGATTATAGTCATTGGATTAATAGATCTTGGGATAATATAGCGGATCAATAAAATTTGAATAAATCATGATGATTGATTGAATGAAATAAATAAATAAGGAAATCTTACTAGAAAGAACATTACATAATAGCCTAATATATAGGACTTGGAAATAACAAAAGTAGTTCACGCAAGAACTTAATAGAAATATTGGTTTCCACGCAGGGACTTTTGGAATTTAAATTACATATATTAAAATACAAAACTAGTCATCCTTCCTCCCTTTCACAGCCTTGTAAAGTTTCTTGATAAATTTGATCGTTTTCTTCTCCGACTTTTTAACTTGTTGCCGCCTTTCTCTGACATGATCTAAAGCCTCATTATAGCCTCAAGTGGCGCTTGCGATTGGGGTTGAGGCTGAGGTGGAGGTGGTTGAGGCTGAGGCGCAACTGGATACGGATATCCATAAGGTGGGTATCTGGTAGCGGCATAAGGAGGTGGGTAAGAAGGGTAAGAGGAATGATATAGGTTATTATGAATGACTGCATCATAATAAGGATCCTGCTCTAGACCATGGTGGATGTAGTTGTACAAGCCAGGAGGGTCGATAGTGTTAAACCCTGATTGTCCTGTATATGCAGGTATTGGGTTGGAAAAATCCGGCGGTGGTAGAGGTGGTTGAGGCAAAGGCTCAACAGCTGGTTGTGGTGGAGGAAGCACCACTGGCGATGTGTTTGAGGGCCCACCCATTTGCGGGACCTCTGGGATGACAGGGTATGATGGTGGTAAAGGTGGTAGCGAACCCGACCTTTGACCGGCACGCACCGACATGCGTGCTCCACGCCTTCGGCGTGGTTGTGATGATGATTCAGGTGGTGGCTAAGGTTGATCCACCTGTTGCATATCTATATCCCCAATTTGAGGATGTGGTGATGGGGCTTGATGTTGGGGAGTGCTATGGTACGAGGGCGTGTTGACAAACACATAGTGTGCCCATCGTTGCTAATATTCATCAGGACCTCGAAACGGAGACCCTGCCAAAGAGTTCGAGCCACTAGACAGCTCGATGGGGTGGCCATAGGATCCGGTTTGGGGAAGTTCTTCCGGATCGGAATCCTCCTCCATGTGAGTTGGCGAGTCGACTAGAGGGGTTTCTAGTGAGGGTTGGTTGACTGGGTTGACGAAGTTAAAGTTGAAGAATTCTTGGTGTGAATGGGAATGAGAATGGTGTGATTGGTGGGAATGGTAGGAATGATGAGAGTGTGATTGAGGCGGGGAGTATTCATGTGAGATCGAATGTCTATAAGGTTCAAGGGGGACGAAGAATCTCCGGATCCTTTGTAAGGATTGTGCTCAGGCAAATTAGCTGCTCCAGCTAGAGAGGGTCTGTATGGTGGTCTGAAGAATGGTCCGGTCATAGAGGGTCCACCCCTCATGGGTCCTTTGCCTTTTCCTCCGCGTCTAAATTTAGGTGGCATTATTCCTACTTCAAAAATAAGTTAAACAAAATACAAAGCTAGAATAACAAGATGGAAATGATTACACCTAGGTCAAAGTCCAGACTCGAAAGTCTAAGAGATATGTGTTAATATGTATTCCCGAGATTAAACAAAAAAAGGCTAGTGTTTAATTCACTCGAGAATTGGCTCTGATACCAACCTGTCACACCCCTAATTTCCACGTGTAACCCGGTGGGCCCAGTGGGGAGTATGGTGACGTAAGTTGATATCATCATTACCAAACAATATGATAAAACACAACGGAAGTCTGGATAATTACTATTACAAACGTTCGAATGTTCAAAATTCAAAAATAATATGCAACGCTTGTAACTAGATCCACAGGCGAATCAAAATGATTACAAAAGGAAATTTAACAGACTAAGGCCTTCTAAGCAAAGGATTGCAATTCCTCTTAAGCTTCGTCGAGCACTTCCAGCCTAATTACGTAAACTTGTCAGTTGCGCTTAGTCTTTTGAAAATACGTCAGTTTTCACTGGTAAATACATTTAACCGACTCATTTTGAAAACATTTTAAAAACATTTAGTGTACCCAATGGTACTTAGTTTAATAAATAAATTGGGATAAACGATTTTCATGTTATCAGTTTTACATGCCAACAATACATTTAGAGCCCGAAAACTATGTCGGGATCATGATTAATCGACACGCCACTTTAACACCTTTAATAGGTGCACCCCTAATGGGTTATAGTTTAATTTAGCATCTGACGGGTGTATGCCTACACCCCGTGCTTAGATCATGGCCATTTGCAATTAAATGAGCCGTGGATATCCAGGACACGGTCGTTTTAACCCCCAAATGTTTAATATTGAGCAATACGAATTAAAATGGATTATTTGAATTACCGACTCATTGGTCTTTGATCCCATATCCAACCATGCAGTATTAGTATACCGTATCCCAAGCCCGTATAAGTGAAAATAAGTTAAAGTATTTACCTGGCTTGCAAATTCTTTAGTAAATAAGAAAATAAGCAGAGCACAGCCGTAATCAAAATAACTAGCCCAGAAAACAATCTACTGGAAGTCCCTAGTCTGGAATGGATGGTGTTATTAACCGATTAGTTAGCTAGCGGGTCTTTATTTAGTCATTGACTTAGACCGGCTAACTTAAAATTAAGATAACGGTACAAAACGCTAGATTAAGCGGTGACCGGAAAAGAATGTATTTTAGACCCGAAAGTACTAGGACTTGTATAATATGGGTTACCATTTTACATTCTGGAATTTGAGAATAATTTGATAAGGTTAAACCAGTTTCGGTTAAATTACGTAAACTAGTTACGTGGGCCGAACCGTACGCATATAAGCGAAAACGGGTAACCGGGTGAGCCCTATACAATTTCCATATGCCATTATGTTTAAAATATGTTATTATATCAGTAAGTTATCAATATGTTGGCCCGTTATGGTTTTAAAATCAAACTATGTCTTAAAATGGCAATTTCGTCATTTTAAAATGTAATAAACGAGCTTATAGGTAAACTGATGTTATTATCATAAACATTCTGTAAAAATACTTATTTTATGATGTTACATCAGTAGGACATCAATTTTATGTGAGGTTTATAGATTAAGACCAAACTATGTCCCGAGAAGGGTATTTGGTCATTTCACACATAATTGATAACTTATTTGGGAATCTAAGTTTGGGACATGTACCTACTGTTAATAAGTTGAAATTATGTTTTGAAATCAGTAGGTATCAAGCCTTAATGCTATAATATGGTTTTAAACCATATTATGCACCGAAACGGCGATTAAGTCGCTAAATGACGATTTAAATAGTATTTAAGCGAAACTGTTGTTGTGACCAGGTTGATATGAAAAAGACATGTTAAGATATATATTACATCAGTAAATATAAGGTTTGGTCCATTTGAATGTTTAAAACTCATTTTAGTGCCGAAAGGGCAACATCGTCATTTAAGGACATAATATGCAAACTATAGCTTAAACTCAGTTTGCAACCTGAATGAATATCCCAAATAATCCTAATAATGATATTACATCAGTAGGTAATGAGTTTTGATGTCAAAATCATGTTTAAACCAATTTAGGTGCCGAAAGGGCATTTTGGTCCTTTAAAAGCATAACTTGCAAACAAAGCTCAGTTTATGATCTAATTTAAGACATTAAAATGAGTTGAACAATTTTATCATATCAGTTTACTACTCATTTATATAGTTGTTTATGGTTAAAACCTCATTTATATGCATTAGGGGCCTTTTTGAAAATATTGGCATATTTAATGGATACTTGTGTAAAGACTCGGATTACTACATGACCATGTCCTATAACTCCAGAGGGTTATAGTATAACTTAGAAACAAATGCTAAGGTTACTAAATCGGGTCAGAACTGAAAGTCAAACCAAAAGTCAACTTTCATGACTTTCAGTTGTGAACCGACCTTAGACCTGGAATTGACGAGCCGAACATGTTCCCACATATTCTTATAATTATTACCAAGTTATTAGAGTGTCAAAACAGGTTTTATAACACCTACATTACTGGTTATGATTTTATTTCAAAACTGACCCGTTTGACTTTTTATTAACATAACTTTGACTCGTCAATTGACCAAACAAACGTGGTAATCAGGAGGTGCCATCTTGAGGGATTAACACCTACCTTATTACGATCACGTAGCCATATTCGTTACGAACATTGGCTGGACCATAATGGTTTTAGCGCAAAGTCAAAGCGTTTTTACGTCAACACTTTGACATTGGCTTAAAACTTAAATAAACTGAAAAGGAGGGCTAACAACACTTACAAAGGTCCTTAGCATGAAATATGACTAATTAGGAAGCTCCCAAGGATGAGGAACCTCAGAGAATGAATAGATGAGGATTTTGAGAATGAGCAAATGAAATGGTTGAAGGAGCTCTATTTATACTTGAAGATCAAGGCTCAGATCATTACAAGTGTTGGCAGTGGTTATGAGATGAAAACAAGTGTTTAGGGTCGTGACAAATGCAGAGGAATGGCTCAAGTTCGCGAGAAAGGTGGCAAACATGATGGCTGCCAACAATCTGCCAGCTGCAGTCCCCCTTACGGACCGTAAGGGGTTAAGCCTTGCGGTCCGTAAGGACCTCTGGTGCCCACAGATTTGAATTGGTTATGGACCGTAACCATTGAGGCTTGCGGTCTGTAACCGCCTTACTGAAACAATGTTTTGGTTGCCTTACAGTCCGTAACCATTGATGGTTACGGCCTGTAAAGACCTTCCAGAAAGGAAAATTTTTGGCATTTTGTCACTTTGGTCCTTCGACTTGTCCGACGCTCGTTCAAGGTTATTATAAAATAACATGACGGCGTTCTTAGTCCCATCGGCTACACATGGCCACCAAAAATTTTCAGGACATGTGTCGGAATTTTGTTCGACAAAATTTTCTAGGTGTTACAAGGCAACAAAAGTTTTACGTTAAAATATGGTTAACTAACCAAACCATAAACTAACCGAATGAACAATCTTCACCCTAACTGAAGAGAGAAAGTACTTTATTACTGTAATTTATACCTAGAACATACTAATTAACTAATTATAAAATAAACAAAAGGTGTTTGTGGGTGAACTGCAGGCTCTTCTTGGTAGTTGAAGTAATAATGAAATATGGTAGCTAAATGCATATATAAAAAAATCTTAGGTTCCAAACCAACTATTAGGCTACTAATATTCATAGTTATACATGTTGCACCAAGGGTGTATTTGCAAAAGCATAATCCATTGAAACTTACCCTCATCCCACCACCATCGCCACATTTCTTCTCAATCTTGGGACCTTAAAAAAACAAATTTCACACATGTAATAAAACCCTTAACAACTTCTGTAAAAAAACATGAAATCTGACTTGTGGGTTCGTCGGTGTTTCGCACTTTGATGTTGGTTTAGAATGTGTCACCCACATATGTGACATAAATGAACCCCTGCAAACATCAAAAACCAACAAAATTAAAACCCACAAAGAAAAAACGCAAGTTGAAAGTGAAGAACCGTCGTTAATGTTTTGAAGGTCAAAACAACCAACAAAATCAACAAACCCACTAAGAACCGCCATTAGAGCCATTAATCGAAAAAAGGAATAGTAAATCGAAATCTTACACAATCACATATAAAAAAATGGGAGGAAACACTTAACTTACCTTGAACAAATCAAGTGAAGCAAGTATGTGGCGGCGTCTGGTGTGCGTTAAGCATGATATCTTTTTGTTAATATTTTAAGTCTATTTTACGCATAATCAAGTTTTAAATTTATAAAATACGATATTATACCTAAACATACACTTGGGCAAGTGCACCCATTGTGAGCGTAATATAGTGTTGGTAAGATACCGAGGTCGTCCAAGGACACAAGAGCTTTTAATACCGGTTTATCGTCAACGTCTAATCAATCTAAATTTTTAATAAAAGTTTTTAAAATAAAAGTAAATATAAAAAAAGATAAATAAAAGAAATACAAATAGACAAGATAGAATCACTTGGATCCAACTCCTCTTTAATGTATCATTTGATGATTTTCGCACTTTCGGACTTTTTAAGAGATTATCTTAGTTAAAAACTTACAGTAGTAGGCCCCTCTTTTGAAGGTGACGTTACCCTCAACCTAGTGTTTTGAGTCAGCAGGGACACAATCCCAAATGGTCGGAATATTGAAAGATAATAAATAAGTTATTAATGCGAAAAGTAGTAGGCACCTCTTTTGAAGGTGCCGTTACCCTCGGCTAAGTGGTTTGAGTCAGCAAGGATATTATCCCAAGAAGTCGGTTTAATGTTTTAATAGTAGTTTACACATGAGGGGTTCAAGCTATTCGCACCCCCGCCATCCAATACCTTTGGGTCATTAAAGGAGATCCTAGTAAGCTTGAACTAAGTCCTTGCAGGATCTATACACTGAACGAGACAAGAACTTTACCAAACCACCCTTCTAACCCATTTCCAAGTAGTTAACACGCTTAATATATACCGTAAAGACACGAATGAGCAAATCAATGACATCATGAAGAAATGGTTAGGAAAAATCACTTTCAACATAAGAAACTAGTTATTAAAGTCATTAATACATACCTAATTAAAAAGTGCCGAAAGATTAAAATAAAAAATAATACATTAAAGATTTGTCTTCACCAAGTGATGTAAGAGTTTAGCCAAGCATGGCCTTTGTTTGATAAGAACTCTTATGATCAATCTTGGATCACGAGACTGATACACACTCTAAAGATGATAGATGGATGATGGTGGTGGGTGTTGGTGTTGTAGTGGTGGTGGAGTGGTGGCAAAGTGAGAGAAAGTGGTTTGACAATGGATGCCTTTGAAGTGAACCAAGCACCCTTATTTATAGTCAGAATAGTACCCACCGGCCACGTCCCGTGTCCAGTTGGGCACGACCCGTGGCCAGCTTCTTCTCTTCCTTCATTAATTGCAGTGTTAGCAAAGGGCCCCCCACGACCCCGTGTCTTCTGGGCATGGCCCCGTGGTAAATCTTTGCTGTGCTATCAGAGTTCTGCAAATTGAAAGTTGACCACGCCCCATGGTGAGCTGGGCACGGCCCCGTGGTGGGCGTAGAAGCTTCTGCAGTTTTTGTCTTTAAGTGTAAAGGCTGACCACAGCCCCATGCCTGGCTGGGCAAGCCATGGTTAGCTTATGTCTTCTTGTTTTTGCCTTTGGGTGTTGCTGAGGGTCAGGCATGCCACGCTATCCTCTTTTGTGTATTTATGTAGGTTTTGGCTGCTTATTTGCTTCTTTTCTTTTAAGCTCATTTGGTCTGTAAATTCAAAGTGAACAAAGAAACATGCTTTTTCCAAATTAGTACTAAAAATGTAGTATATGCTTATTTTATGTAATTTATATGTTGCATGTTTATATATATCAACGTCATTTATGGATGATGAAGATTTAGGTTTGAAATTGAAAAGGAAACATAAGACTTAGCAGATCAATAATGTTAGACGGGTTAAAAAACGAAAAAATGGGTCGGATCCAAGATCAAAGAAAAAAAAAGAATTTGGTTTAGGCGTCAAAAATCTCCAGAAGCTCATCTAACGCACGTGTACTCCATTTAGTTCTTTATATATAAGTATAGATAAGTAGTTTTAATATTAAATCAGAGATTACGATTTATAAATTTACCGCTCAACTACTCTAAAATAATACATTTTTATTACTTTATGGATTGATTAATAGAGAAAGGTTATTGTACAAGAGCAAAGAAGTGTAGAAGAGAAGTTTGACACTTGATTTTCAAAATCAATTGTTGAGATTAAGTGGTTCCAAATATAATATTTACATAACTAAAAATAAGGGAAACAAGTGAGAAAATGGCAAAATAGGAAAAATCCAATATTGTTGACTCATAAACCACTTTCCCCTTGATTTTCAAACGGCTATAACTTTTTCATACGTTAATATTTTTTTCTATAAAAATACACCGTATTAACGAGCATTTCATTCTCTTTAATTCGAGCAGTCTATAGCTATAGTTTTCTTAAAAATGCATGATTTTGAATATCTATTACGTTATTACGTGATTTGAATACCCAGTAAATAATGACTATGTGATCTTGAATACCCATTACGTGATTGTTTGATTTCATTATAGTATTTTATGTGAAACCCACTAAGTGATTAAGTAATTACGTAATAGTTGACTATGTATGATTACGTGACTACGTGATTTTGAATACCCATTTCGTGATTACGTGATTTCATTATAATGTTTATGTGAAACCCACTGTGTTATTACGTAATTACGTAAAAACAAAACATGTAATACATAATATTTCATATGGAATACCTAATATTTCAGTATAATCATGTATTAAGGATAAATTATATACAAAACATTAGCCAAACCAACCTATAATAACAACATAATATCGTATATTAGAGACTTGACCACATAACATAACATAAAAATCAAGTTTTTGTTATTCGAATGTGTAATCACGTAATAAGCATAACTGTATTAACATTAGTTATAACAAATCATATTAACACGTAATGGGTATTCCAAAATCAGTAGTAATGTAACGGGTATTCAAAATCACGTAATCACGTAATAAGTATTCAAAGTCCTGTAATTTTTTTTAAGAAAACTATAGCAATATGTTGTTCAAATTAAAGAGAATAATACAGTGTAATTATATAACCATAAATAAGCAACATTTTTGTGCATAGGGTGTTATACCTCATGCTTTGAGGGTGTTTCAAAAAAAAATTCTTGATTTTATATTTAACCCAAAAGCTTTTTATGCTTTGCATTTTAGCCCACATATTTTTTTTCACTTTTAACTAAAACTTTTCCTTATTTTCAATTTAACCTCACAACATTTTTACCTTCAACTTTGGTCCGTTATACCTTTATTTTTCGCTAATTTTCATACGTTTTGCTCTAAATTTTGCGAGTTGACACGATGTAACGTGCGTGTGTTGTTCAACGTATTTTTGTTTCGCTCAAAATTCTACGAGTTAACACATTTTTTTTACGCAACGTGCGTGTGTGGTTCAATGTTTTTACGTTTATTTTTTTTCGTTTGATAAGTTTGTCACAACGCACAGGTCCTAGATTGACTCAATGTTGGTAGTCGCTGGCGGTGGTATGCCATTAGTGCTATTTGCCATAGTTTTAAGCCCACGCCGCAACGCGGGGGAACTTAATTCTAGTTTTAAAAAAATATTAACGTATGGAAAAGTTATAATCTTTAAAAATTAAGTCGGAAACTAATCAAAGAAAGAAAAGACGATCATATCTTTCCCTCCTTAAAATAAGAAAGACAAATGTGTTTATGATTCTCTTCTATACTCGTATGAAATGCCTCTCTTAGACATGATCTCTTATCTGATTAAGATTTTCTTTATATTAATAAAGGTTCTACCATATAAACTTTAGAGCTCAGAGTTCCTTTTATTTATAAAGGTTCTACCATATAAACTTTAGAGACAGAGTTCAGATACCTTAAAATGACCATTTACAATATTAGAACGTTTAATAGACGATAAGTATAACTAACAAATTTTAAAGACAATATCTGAAAAGTGAAAACCGAACAAACTACATAGACGATGTATGTAACCTTACACTACATGTAACCGAAGACTTGACAGGCTTTGCATGAATGGTAGGCAAGTTTGACTCGAAAGTCAAACTTCGCGGGAAACTTTGTAAGACAATAGGGACATCAAAATGTTTGATCGATACTACATAAAAACAACCAAGTCGTAGCATCTTTATATTACGTTTTATTTTATATAACACCGCAAAAAACAAGCATACGGTCCTAGAAAACACCGCAAAAAACAAGCATACGGTCCTAGAAAACTTAAAAACGCAAATATCAATGCATCATCCACGATTTAAAGATACTTGAGCAGGTCCTCCTGATTTTTCAAATCCCATATCACCACTTTACCATCTAGTCCTGTAATGTTCATCATAACGGAAACAAATCAAGAAACGGATAAGAAAAAAAGAACCAAGATTACATGAGAACCGCAACAAATATGTTTACCTGAAGTGCTAAAGCTGGTCAATTTGGTACCCTCGGATCTCTTCAGTGGCACAATGCAACTACGAATACACAAATACGGGAAGTTAATTAAACAAAATGTAAAAACAAAAACAAAACAAGAAAGTAAGAACGGCAAAGGACTTACCTGATGCAGTTGTCATGAACACCGGCACGACCTTTATCATTGCTGGTTCCCTGTTTTGAACTTCCATAGAACTTTCCAAATGCTTCCGTAAACTGAAAATGAGATGATAAAATGTTAAGATACAAATCGAAGTAAGGCGAAACAGGTGGTCTGGTCAAATGGGCTGACCAAAATGGACTCGGGTTATAATAAATCGTTCTAGGAAGAAAAAAAGTCTTAAAATGGGTTCACCCGCTATATGCCTATACGTACCATGTAAAATATAATTGGTTATTATTCCAAGTAGAGTAAAATGCCAAAATCGTCCCTGAGGTTTGGGCTGATTTACCTGTTACATCCGAAGTAACTTTTTTTTTGTATGCGGACACGTGACGTTTGGATTTTATTACCATTTCCATCCAAATCACAAACCCTAATCCTTAACTCAAGGACGATTTTGGCAATTTACCCATTTATTTTTCGTTTTTTTAATTTTTTTTTATTTAAAGGTAAAAATAAATTAAAAAAACAAAAACAGAAAAATAAATGGGTAAATTGTCAAAATCTTCTCCGAGTTAACGATACATTTTAACTGCGTTTGTGATTTGGATGGAAATGGCAACAAAATAAATACGTCAGGTGTCCAGATACAAAAAAATATATATATTTTGTATGGGACAGGCAAAACAACCAAACCTCGGGGACGATTTTGGCATTTTACAAGTATAAGTAAATGATTTATCTTCCGTTGCGACTAAAATTTTATATCTTCAACTTATATAAAACATCAAAACGAAGAGGTCAGATTTCGTGAAAAACCTGTGAACCGTATCTTCCACTAGAGGATGCCGTCTTTTTTTCATCAAGGTACCTGACAAAGCTCCTAAAACATAGATATAAATTGCAGAAGTCTCAGATCTTAATGCATCTATAATACCAAGAAAAAATATTATTCTTATTAAAGCCAAACGTAATAACTAATATATTACCATAAACCTGTTCCATCTGCTGCAAAAATCATGGGATTGCAGTCAAAGCCAACACCAATTACTAGTTTCTCAGAGACAAACATAACCTGATAAAAACGCCGTTTAACACGGTTTAAATAAAAAGAATGGCGAAAACAAGGCAGAACGATAGAGAGGATGCTGACCCACATCACGGAGAGGCAGGTCATGCAGTGTTACACTTTGAGCTAACGGAGAAGGTCCAATTTGGTCAACGAAGTATATCATCGAATTATGGCCTGGTTCATCCCAACAAAATAAAAACCATAAGCTATTATAATTACAGGGTGCAAACGAGCCGGGTGGCTCGCGAGCTGCTCGAGAAAAAGCTCGAAACAAGCCAAGCCTTATCGAGCCCGAGCTTGAGCCTGGCATGTGAAGCTCGTTAGGCCCGTCGAGCCTTATCGAGCCTTAGTGTAATATTAGTTTTTATTAAAATTTAATAACATTACCCCTTATAAGTTGTCTAGTAAATGAGCTGAGCCGAGCTTATTTAAACTTGTTTACGACCCGAGCCCGAACCTATACTTAAGATTGTTTAGTAAACGAGCTCGAGCCCGAGCTTCACTTATCGAGCTAGCGAGCCTAAACGAGTCTATTATTTATGTTACTTTTATTTGATATATTAATTAATAGATAACAAACGAACCGAGCCTGAGTTGAGCTCAAGCTTGAGAAACTACCAACGAGCCGAGCTCTCATATGTTAATTAAGCTCGAGTTCGAGCCTGGTTGAGCTCGGGCTCAGCTCAGCTCGTTTGCACCCCTAATTAATAAATATGTTAACACGTGGTACCATGAATAAGAAAGCAACATAGTAAATTCTCTCACCGACATAGGCTAAGCTATTCCCGCTTGGGGACCATTTGACACCAAACGACCAGCAATATGAGAGATCGAGTTGAACGATTTGCTGGGCAAACAAATAAGAAAAAAGTTATACTTGGGCTTTATGTTAGTAATTTTATAGCACGAAGTCTAGGTTTATAAATGGAAATGTAAATAGAAACCAACCTCTCCGAATTTTGCGTCTAACGAGCTTCCTGATTTTTTTGGTTTACTGTCAACCAAATAGATGTCAGTGCACTGTTTCAGTAAACATGTCAAGTGTAGGAAAAGATGAATCCTCTAAAATAATGAAATTTTGTATACGTACCCTGCATCAACTCCTTTAATAAAAGTTGAGAATACTCGGCATTTTCCATCAGTAGATGTTGTAGCAATTAGAACCTGTACGAAAAAAATAAGAATATATAAACTGTACTGTACATCATCAACATTTCGAAAGTTATATGAAATAAGAGAGAAAACGAACGTTATTAGGATGCCAAGCAACGCTAGTCACAGAAGAATCATGCCTTTTCCTGATTAGCTTACTAACCCACCTGCGCAATATATAGCATACGTTGATCAATAAGAGTTTAGATTTGTAAGAAAGAAACTTCGCTGACTTATGCCAATTAGTCAAAGCTCTATTCTGTATGCTGTCAATTTTTTATTTTTATTTTATCATCTACTAGATTCCACTAGGGGCGTGCACGGTTCGGTTCGGTTTTTATGGTAAAACCGTAACCGTAACTCAAAATATTCGGTTTTCGGTTTGAAAATCATTTGGTTTCGGTTTTTTCGGTTTTAGCGACGGTTCGGTTCGGTTTTTGGAATAAAATACGTAAGATTCAAAAATAAAAAGTATAATCCAAAATTGAAGTGTCTTTCTTAGATGTTTGCATTTATGTTATTATATTTAACCTTTTTTAAATAATACTGTTTACATAAAACCTAACCTTCTAATCCATATTTATGTTTCTCCAAAGTTTTTATTGAGACATTTTCTTTTATAGTACTTTGAATTTCGTTTATGTTAAATCATTTCACAGGTAAACAAACATGTTAATGTTTTTATTATAAATACTTAATATTCAAGAACAAAATAAAATTAATAATTCGTAAGTCAACATATAACAAACATTAAAAAAAAGATTTTAGTTTATTCGGTTCGGTTCGGTTTTTTTTCGATTTTCATAAAATGCAAAACCATAACCTAACCGTAAATTTCGGTTCAATTTTTTTCACTTTTTTGTGCAGTTCGGGTTTTTTTTTCGGTTTCGGTTCGGTTTATTCGGTTTTCTGCTCACCCCTAGATTCCACGATGGAAAGTTTCAAAGATGAAGTTTTTAATCATACAGTATATGTCAAGAAAAGAGAGAGAAACAGACTTAAGAATTAACACAAAAGACAAGTTTAGCATTTTATGTATTACGTTAGAAATCTAAAGAGCAGGGTGTTACCAGTTATTCTCCTGCTCATAGTAGCATATACAAACAGTTTTAGCTCCACTTCCCACAGCAAACTTGTTTCCTGTAAACCAAAATTACCACATATAAATGTATAATATACATTTGCTTTACATTTTTCAACAAACAGTGATCAAGAACATTAGAAGTAATTTGGATGGTTAGAATACCTTTAGGACTCCACTGCACACAAAGTGCAGCACGGTTAAGCCTAAGGATAACAAGTGTAGGCACCCATAAAGATCCTTCCTCGTTCCACACATACCTGCAAAATGAAAGGAGTTCAAAACTTCGGATTTAATGAATAATAACATAAAAACATAAAAACTTAAAAACATTAACTCACGAATTCCGATCATGAGACACAGTAACTATTCTGTTTGATGATTTACTCCAATCTATCCCCACTATGATTTGGTCATGCTGCACCAAGGTAAAAAGAAATTAAGAATAACATTAAATGCATAATGAGGCAAACGATATACTCACACAGAAAAAAACCTACATGGGGGATATAAAATAAACAAAGAGGCTACACTAGCATACTACACATTGATGTCACAAGTACTTTATGCCAGTCACTAGTATTATTATATTCCATCAAAATTGTTTTACTTCTAGCATGCATGTCATTACACAAGCTAATTTTTATACAGATGTAACAATAAAAGTTAAAATCACATATAATTTCAAAATAAATCCATACATGGTAAACTATTGAAATCATTTATCATAGTTGTTGACAGCGATCGTATAGGTATAGTGTCGCTAGTAGCGATAGATGGCGAGAATAGCTACACTTTATTTTTTTTGTGTTTTTTTTTAATATAAATAGCAATTAAATATAGCTATAAAATAGCTGGATTTTAGGTTTTTGTTAAATATACATGTAAAATAGCATATATACCAGGGTATTTTGATATAATATACATATAAAATTTTTTAATTTTTTTCTAGTGTACCGCTATTTATAAAATAGCCGCCCGCTATTTATCGTTATTCACTATGTAGCATATAGGTGGTACCTTATCGCTATCTGTCGTTATTCGCCATTAACAACTATGCATTTATCTATAAAAGATTAGCAGTAGGAAGCTAAACATACAAAAATGTTAAAGACTACTAAAGAAAATCTAAATGATAAGGTAGTTATCTTCGAGCAGAAAGAAACTAATAGAAAAATGTTACGGATAAAACTTGATATAAAGTACCTTTTGGAGAACATGAATCCTTTCCCAACTTTCTTCCACTAGTTTATATATATGAACCTCATTATTGTTTGGGCAGAGAGCAAGCACTGCATGAACACATATACGATCACAACTTATAATGACAAGTGCAAATAAAGTTAGAAAGAATACGTATTGAACACAGGCTACATTAACATAGAAGAGGAAAACATGATCAGCAGGTTTTCACAACACATCAAATTATCAAAAGCATCTAAAATAGCAAATGGGAGAATACACGTTACACCAAAATAGCGGTGGGATAGCGGTTATCGGCTCTTCCAAAATAATAGCGGTCCAGAATAGCAGAACCACTGTTATCAGCACTACTGACTGATATTGACCGTTATTTTGGATGTCTTGGTTGATGTGGACTTGGAGGAAGATTTCATGCTTACGAGGAGATCATGTTTCAAATATTGGCACTTTTGAGTTTTGACATTCGATATTACTATTAATATTATATATGTTTTACGTTTTATATATGTATATATATAAATTCTGCATAATATAAAATTACCGATATCCCATCGCGATAACCTATATCTCAAATATCAGTCCTTGACGCTCTAATTGATTTTGGACCACTATAACTGCATAGCGTACTGGTATGGTACGGTACTGTTAGAAGTCCTGAAAAGGTACCATCAGTGTTGTAAAAATCGCGACTAGGCGGCGACTATTAATCGCTAGTCGGCCCTGAGTAAGTTTTCGATAATCAGTCCATTAATCGCTAGTCGGGCGTGGTCGGCTTGCCAAAAATCGGCGATTCCAGCCAGATTCCGGCCAAAAACCTCTAAATTCCGGCCAGTTTCCAACCAAACCATGTGAATTCCAACAATTAATCTTGTATACTTAAAAAAATGAGTTGAGTAAGAGTTAAAACCTAGCTACTTAAAATATTTACCTATAAAAATGCGTATATATATACATAAACCGAAAATTACATATAAAAAGCCTGATCTAATTAATCCCGAGTGGTCGCTAATCCCCACCTCACCGACCAACTAGCGAATTCTCCAACCTTGGGTACCAGACTACATAGTACATTGGTACCGATACTGAAATTGAGCTAAACTCAAAACCTAAGTAAGTACCGGTAAGATAAGGTACCGGTATTCGGTACGAAATTTTTCATCCCTAACCATGACAATAACTGTGCCTACTAAGATCAAAAGAATTATTTATCAAATCTACAAATTTCAATTTGTATTTCAAAATACAATCATATATCTATAATTAAACAATCATGAACAGAATCAGATCATTTCAAATTTGTTAACCTAGTTTCAAATTCACATAAAAATAAGACAAATTCGGTAGTAATTATATGAAAACTGTATGAATCCGTATCTTACTGGACTGATCGGGACTCCAAGCATGACAAGTGATGCAATCGGCAAACTGATGAGCTGCAATTGCCGCCATTTCAATCTGCAAAACCGAAGAACCAAATTACTTTTATGAGCTGTATCGATCTTGTTACAAGTATTTATGATAATAATAATAATAAGGATGATGAGAGAGAGAGAGAATTACAATTAATTAGATCGGAGAAGAAGAGTAATCATGAAAATTATAATCGAAGCAAAGGCCAAGATCTGTGTGACTGAATGCAAATCCTTGCGGTTTTTTAGGGTTTAAAAAATGATATTCTTTGATTTTACCTTTGGCTTTATTCTATTTAGGCCAGGACAAAGGCTTTCCTTTTTTCAATTTCTTATTTTACATTAAAAACTGTCTTTTGTGTTTGTGTTGTGGTGGCTTAAAGGTGTGCTAAATAGCTATTGAACGATGAATAAAACCAGGATAAAACGTAAAACAAAAATACAAAATTTTAACACCGGATGAACTTCCTAGCTGACAAATCTAGCTTATGAATCAGAATTGGAAGAGCAAGTTGAAGGAACTTGGGTTGAAGCAAGCAACATTCATCATTGGTTGAACAAGGTATGGGGAGAAGAACACAACCAAATCGGTTAACTCATATACACGAAGAACCGAATATTTCATCAACTATTGATTGATAATCAAATAAATGAGAGGGTACATGTCATCAACTATTGATTGATAATCAAATAAATGAGAGGGTACATGTCTTGTGGAACATGAAGTTGAGTATTTAAAGCCAATCACTACCTTGCGAAGAACAAAAGTTGAGGTGGTAATCCTAATTCATCATGAATTTCTCCCGTCTCTACTATCTCATCTAACAAAATGCAGGATACATGTGTTATCTAAAAGGGGAAAAAAAGAGTATGTTTTAAAAGAGAGGCGAGAATGCAAAATAAAAGTGTTTGATAATATAACCAAAGATGCCCATCAATCAAATGACTGAGTTTTCAAGTATCTTCTAAGACAATATAATCAGTGTCAGTTTGTTATATAAAACCATATAGTTATAACTAGAATACCAAATATAAGTATTTATCTAAGTGTCAGTTTGTTATATAAAACCATGTAGTTATAACTAGAATACCAAAATACATACTTCTAAGTGTGAACGGGGTGGTTTTAAGACCCGTGTGAACCTACACCATCACCAGGCTCGGACCAACTATGATGTATTATTTAGGCAAAGATCCTAATCGTGCCCCTTAAAAATAGTGTATTATTTAGGTAATATTCTGTAACACCCCAATCAGTGACGAACATATTGGAATGAAACGGAAATTGTTCAAAAGCTCATGATCAACTAAAGTTTAAATATTTTTTAACTTAAAATTAAGATTCATACATAAACAAAAGAAAAATTGTTCCAATCATAACAAGAAAACAAATAGTTCAAATTTCAAAGTTTAACTGGGTCCAAAAACTCCTATATGAACCAAAGCTTGATGATACTTCATGCATTGTTTTCTAAAACATGTATAAGATAAAATGTCAACTATAAATAGTTAGTGAGCATACATAGGTTTGAGTATATATAAGATATAAAAGTTATGTATAACAATTAACTTGTCAATGGTTTATCAAAAGCAATCCTATGAAAACAACACATTGGGAACAAGGTGTACAATCAACCCTTGTGACTAAAGATTCAACTCCACGAGTTAACCTTTGTTATTGTTGTTGTTTAAATCATCCCCCCTAAAAAGGGTCAATGAATATGATGGATTTTTCATACTTATAGCGCTATAATCTATTAAAGTTGGCTTGATCAAAGTTAATGATTACTGTGTTCTTTGTTTTTGTGTTTACGTTGTCTCCAAACCATGTTTGTTTGCTTTGAATTGAATATTGTTCCTGATTTGATCATGATGTTAGGCCAAAAATATTATCACCGCCTAAGTAGATGAATACACTATGTTTTGATTAGTATTTTTTTTATCAGTTTGGAATTTGTTTGTGGTTTAATAATTGAAGTAAAGCCTTGGTTTTTATGGTTTGATGTGTATGCGTGCTTAATCTTGTTCATTGATTGGTTATCTACTTCGTATATTCCTTGTTGAATGTCTTTCATATTATATGTTTATGTTAGATCAACTACTGTGTGTTTTTTATTAGTTTATGGTTGATTGGTCAAAATACCATAGGGTAGCGTTTGGTAGGAAAAATAGAAGGTGGAATGGAATATATCATTCTAATGGAATGAAAAGAAATATGTTTGGTTGTCATGTGGTAATGAAATGGAGCATTCCAAAGGAATGTAACTCCTTCCAAATATAACAATTTTCATTCCTTGGTAAGGGAGTGTTTTTTTTTTCCATTCCTTCAAGGAATGGAAAGAAATATATTATTATTATTATTTTTATATTTATATTATATATGTATTTATTTTTTATATTAATATTATTAATATATTTTTCTGAATGGAAAATTTGGAAAAATATATATCAAAATTTTATTATTATTTTTTTTACCATCAATATATTATTATTATTATTTTTTATAAGCAATTATACTTTTGTCATTTTTAATACAATTGTGTTTTCTTACTTCGCATTTTATTGTTTATTAAACTGTACAAAGTAATGATTCATTCTATTCACATATGAGTAACCAAACATCACAATAGAATGAATGATCTATTTCATTCCATTGCCCATTCCATTACCTCGTCCATTCCATTCCTTCTTTCCATTTCATTACCCCATACCAAACAGATCCTAGGAGTGACTTTCATACATGGAATAGGTTTAAGTATTCTACCAATCTCGATAGGTGAAAAGTTGTCGGTATGTTTTAGTGTTAGATTTCTAGGGTTAGATACTTTGTGAGAAGATCCCTTAGTTTCTCTTCCACTAGTTGCTTATCGAGTCTGATCAGAATTCCATAGGTGACTTTTGCGCTATGAGGTAGATTGTCTGGATTGTACTTTATTATTACAGTAGGAAAGCTCATGAGGGAATCCACTATACCGGTAGTTCAACGACTTTTAGGTTTCCATAGTTTTTTTTCGAGATGGGTCGAGGGTCCTTTAGGTTATCCTTTAAGTTTAGTATTTTAAGATCCTAGTTTCCACAATAGTTCTATAACCGATAGTTGTCATGCATGTGTAGGATTCTGACCTAGGTAGTGGGTTTCTTAACATCTAATCTCGTCTCTAGTAACGTTCGTGTTTTAGTCAGCTTTAGTTAATTCTAATTAATTGCATTAGATTGTTAGCCACCCCCAAACAACAAAACAAATTAATCGAGTCAGTTTAGTTAGTAGTAATCGAGTCTAGTATTCATAATTAGTAGAGTCTCGTGGATTCGATACTTGAGCTTACTTAAGTTTTACTACATTGACCGGTACACTTGTCGGTTGTGTGGTTTAGGTTTTAGAGAGTCTAATTTATAAATTTAAAACTTAAAGTGTTTAATTTAGAGTTAAAATTAGTTAGTTTAATTACACTAATTAGAACACATCAACTTATGACAATGACTAGCATATTAATTCCATTTTGACTAAGATGTGTGCTCCATTATTTTATTACTAAACATTTCTATTGGCCGATGACCTACGTATAAACCTTCGGAACTTAAAAATTAATAAGAGTTTAAAACTCTTGACATGAAGCCTACAAACATGGAGGATTCAACTAGGAGATCTAAGTTTATAATGTTTTTTTATATATAAGAAAACACAGTCCTTAGTAGCTTGAAGAGCAAATACACAATTATCGAAGAATAACAATAAAATTATGTGAATGCAATTCGTAGATCACATAAAAGTGAACGTTTATAATTTGATAAACAAATTAAAATATATTAGAATTAGAACTGATAAATAAATTAGAATGGGTCGAAAATTTTAATTACAAATTTGGGATCGAAAGATGTTAGTGGTTTTTGTGTGTTTTTTAATCTAATCTAATTTTGTTTTTAAAGTTAACTGTCATTTTTGTCACTATTGTTTGTTCACTTTTGTCATTTCAGTCCAATTTTAAAAAATGCACTAGTTTCCTCCTTGACATACTGGAACCATGCCACTTTAGTCCAAAAATTAAAACCCAGTTAAGTCAGAAGGTTTAATGAAGGGTATTATTGTCTTTTCATTTGTCAGACATAAAATAAGGTGAAAATCAAAGAAATATGAAAGGACAAAAACACCCTTCATTAAACCTGTCTGACTTAACTGGGTTTTAATTTTTGGACTGAAGTGGCACGTTTCCAGTATGTCAGGGAGGAAACTGGTGATTTTTTAAAATTGAATTGAAATGGCAAAAGTAAACAAACCATAGGGACTGAAATAGCTATTAACTCTTATTTTTATATATATGTTCATTTGACTCCAGTTTCAAAAAACCAGAGTGAATAATGCTCAATCATTCAGGGTGATGCATGATTCTTTGGCTGCAAGCAAGTGTAGGATTGAGGCATGCATAAGGACATGCATGAATTGGTGGTGAGAGAGTGTCATGGACCAAATATTCAAAGGTCACAATGCTATGGGTTGTACGTAAATGCTTGGGATCACTTGGTAGTCCCGGACTCTATCAGGGACAACCTAAAAAGATTGAGAAAGTTTACGTGCTTAGTCTGTCTATTCGACTAACGCGCCATTGGTCGAGAGCTTTTGCTGCTCTCCTGATGAGTCCATGGTAGGACAAAACCAGTGACCTAGATCAAGAGTGGGATGGATTGACTTGTCTCCGGGTAGCCGGGGACACCAAAAGGGGATCGAAAGATAATCATGAGAAAGTCCACTTGTTTAGAGTAAACTTATGACTCTCATGCAATGACTTAGATACGTTCTAATTTAAGCCTTTGAGCCAAGATTAGTGATGATTCTTGTTGGTTATGTCGGTAGTTGACGATGTATACAAAGAACAACTCTGTATTAATATCAAGAGAAGATTACAAGAGCGTTTACAAGTACAAGCATGAAGACTTGTGTGTAACTTTGGGTGATTACAATGTATAAAATTTTTGTAAAATGTCATTTTGACCTCCTTGAGTTTTACATGCTTATTTTTTTGTACATGTGTCAAACATAAAATGTTTTCATGCTTATTTTTATGTATGATTTTGGTAGGTCGTTTTCATTAGGAAATAAGAACCGAAAGAAATCAT
Organism: Scalesia atractyloides; assembly: GCA_947069175.1. Taxonomy (NCBI): domain Eukaryota; kingdom Viridiplantae; phylum Streptophyta; class Magnoliopsida; order Asterales; family Asteraceae; genus Scalesia; species Scalesia atractyloides. The sequence continues at coordinate 29,386,880 of CAMTDV010000021.1, forward strand.
GGTTTTCATTATGATACCAAAATCCACCCATTATCAAAGAAACATGTGGTTGGATCAAAATAAGCTAAAAAATAAGATAAACCATATGAGAATTTACATCACACCAATGATAACTTTGAAATAAGCTAGATCTTATGCAAACATACTATTCCACGTTCTGTGACCTTCCCAGAACTAGCCTCACAAACAATGATAACAACGTAAAAAGACATTAAACCGCAATCTTAAGCAACTAGTTTGACGACTGAAAAAACCAACAAATAGTACATAGAGTTCAAGAAGACGTGATGAAGTTCAACAACCTTGAGCAATAACTTCTGGTAGGGATATACATGTAAAGTTTCTATGTATGCCTAAAGACCAAAACATACACTTACATGTTAAACTGTTAAAACAAAATAGTAATTAATCTATAAAGGTGAGGAGGTAAATTCATCTATGAGGGGAACATACCTGAAGCTTCTCATATGCTGACAAATTTTCTCGCTTATCTCGATATGCTTCATCATCATCAACCGACCAATAAATATATATCACACCATGAGAAATAGAGTTCATACATGTTCACCACCCATGACATGATCTCGTATGAACTTGATCTGACCTAAACCCTTAGTGCCAAAACTGTTACAAAGTTACACATATGCGATTGACGATATCTATTGAATATCCTATTAAAAAAAACTCACGACAGAATTCTCAACTGAGCAATCAAAATCTTTTCTCTTGATATGCAACATGGACCAGTGAACATGAGATTTTTACCTGTTGTATTTTCTCTTGATCTGCACTCATCACAAGCATCAGGCATCAGATACAAAAATTAGTAGAAATATAATCATATAATATAACCTAGTTGTACAACAAACCGGTACATTACACCTTCACGCATACAACAATCAATCTAAACATCTAGGGAAGCATCAAAGTCAAAACACAATTATACAACTAATTACTCACCACACACACACACACATATATAATAGATACCAAAAAGTAATGACAATATTGCAATCAACAAACACACAAGATGAAGATAATCATCATATGGATTGCATTAGTTGCATATATCATAGTATAAAGAAAGATCATTGCTTATCAGTTATCACAAAGAAATTTACCGACTCAATTAGGGATTTCGCAAGAACCCAGAAGAAACTTAACGGTTGATGATGTTATACAGTGGATGATGAATTCAAATTGAGTGTTATATGATCAATATCAGCGATATCATCCTGCTAGAGTTCTTAAGGAAAGGAATCCTTGATACCAAATTACAATCTCCAATCTACCCTATTTAGAAGTTCAGATCTGCCTATTATTCTACCACTAACAATAAATAGACCATCGTTTAAATCACTTGGGTTGATTTGGGTTTGTAAATGGTATTAAAAACAATGTTTTTCACGATCGGACTAGCCGCACGGACCAGGGATCGGTGAGGCAAATGTCCGGTTCAGCATGGTTGAACCATTTTACAAATAATCGGCATGTCATAATTCATAAAGCATTAACAATATAATAATTTATGATAACTATAAAGAATAAGTTATTAACTTCTAAAACTGTATTTGGAAGTATATTTGGCTAAAGATCATTGTTGTGTGCTACCGGGTGTTCCATTAGACCAGAGTCAATTATGCTCAATCATTCAGGGTGATGCATGATCCTTTGGCTGCAAACAAGTGTGGAATTGCGAGCATGCATGAGGATGTGCATGAGGGGGGTGGGAGGTGTCACATAGCAAATGTTCGAAGGTCACAATACTATGGGTTGTACTTGAACACTAGGATGATTGGATAGTCTAGGCCTAGGACTCTATCAGGGACAACCTTAGAAGATTGAGAAAGTGTATGTGCTTAGTCATGTCTATTCGACTAATGCACCACTGGTCAAGAGCTTTTGCTGCTCTCCTGATAAGTCTAAGGCATGACAAAACCAGTGACCAAGATCAAGAGTGGGATGAATTGACTTGTCCCCAGGTAACTAGGGACGCCAAACGGGGATCGAAAGATAACTCATGAGAAAGTCCACTTGTCATAGAGTAAACTTATGATTCTCATGCGACGACTTAGATACGTTCTAAGTTAAGACTTTGACCCAAGATTAGTGATGATTCTTGTTGGTTATGCCGGTGGTTGAAACGATGTATACAAAGAACAACTTTGTATTAATATCAAGAGAAGATTACCAGAGCGTTTATAAGTACAAGTATGAAGACTTGTGTGTAATTTGGGTGATTATAAATGATGCCTACAACATCTATTTATAATACTCTAAAGCTAATCTAGATAGTTCTTTATCTAGAGATTTATATACTTTGATTTTATATGTTGAATTCTAGAAGGATCCATGCAAATATCCTACAATCTAAGCCTTTTCAAGGCTTTTCTAAATGGATCTATTGCAAGCCCTCTTTTGTCAACTTTTTTAGACATTTCTAAGGAAATATTTAGCACTTAGAAGCTTGTTCTAGTTCGTTCTAGACTGCTGAGTTTGTACCAAAATTTCCTGTCCAATGTAGCCATTTTCTAGTGTTCTTTTTATGATTCTAGAACCTTCTAATGCTACTAAATAGGTCAATCACCTGTTAACTTGTTATGGGGTATTACAGCAGCCTCGAATAGCCCGTAAACATCTAGAAATTATGTTTTGTGGCCTGAGTTCACGTGACATTCTCCTTGTCGTTTTCTTTGAGCGACATGAGTATCAACATAGACATGGTTTTTCCTCTTGATCTTGCTCCTAGCTCCATGGTTGTGGTGTGTATCAGACCGCCATTAATTATGTATAAGTGTTAGAAAGTTTTGAAGATTGCTTTGCTGAAAAAGTCCATCCTAGGCACGACCTTGTAGTCATCTAATGGCATAACTAAGAAATCTACCCTACCTTGCCATGTTCCAATCTTAGTCTTGGCGGTCCATGTTATTCCTTCAATTGGTTACCATTAGCGGCTTGTGTAGTCCATCCTTTGTGGTGATCTTCAGGCCGAGTTGTTTTACCTCATCCCTAGAGATAAAATGATGACCTGGCCAATATCTACTAGCGCATGTGCATGCCGCCCCTTTACCTTAGTGTTTACAAACAGAATCCCCAAGGTCTCTATGTTTGTATCGTTGCCCTTGGCCTTCGTATAGCAGGCTTAGGCTTTTTACATTTTTAAAGACTTTCCTTCGTAAGTCGTTAAAGTACTAAGAACCTGCAATTTCATTGCTCCGAGGCGAACTCCTCCTCCTCCTCGTGGGATACATCATCTTTTCCGGCCACATGGCTTGTAGGCTCCGTTTCTTTAGACAATATAGATTGGGTGGTCCATCACACAAGAAACAACCTTTCGGTGTATACCAATCATTGTCATATTTTGGCGGCTTTCGTGCTTCCACCTCTCGATTGTAATTTCGGTGTATACCACATGGTTGTTTTTCTTTATGGTATATCTAGCTTTTAGCTATTGCGATGGGTAAACAAGATCTTAGACATTTTTTTCATTCTAGTTCTATTTTAGCCCATGTTTGTAAGCCATCGAGGAAATAGAAAGGGGAGTCTTTATCAGTCAAGTCTGGAAGTTCAAGGCTTAGTGTTGGAAATTCTTTAACATAGTCCTTGATGGTTCTAGCTTGCTTGAGCTTGTGTAATTGAATTTTAGCTTCAGGCTCGACATTAAATGGATAAAACTACTTTTGAGCTCAAGAACAGACTCAGCTCAAGTTTGGATTGTGCACATATCTCGCTCGATGTCCATGTGTCGGCGAATCCACCATAGTGCAACTGTGTATTTCAAGTACAAAGTTGAAGTGTTGATTTTCTTAGTATCATCAGTAATGTTTATGCCATCAAAATAACGTCCCATTTCCCATAGGAAATCGTGAACATCCCATGCTTCTCGTTTCCCTTCAAACGAAGTGGGTTTTGGCACCTCGATTCTTGGTACGATGCTCACGATGTTACCTCAGGTGGTGACCATAGCCTTGCTACAATCGTTAACTTTTGCTTCCAAACCAAGTAGACTACAATGCATATTGCTTGATATTCCGTGTTAGACCTATAAAAGAACAGATGATATTCAAAAGCCAAAACATGACTCAAGGATCAAGAAATAAAAAATTGATAAAGCAATTCTCTCTCCAAATATAGTGAATCTTTAACATCTATTCAGAACATCTGTTCAAGAACAAAGCAAACATCTGTTCAAGTCTTGGAATCGCTGTTCAAGAAGAAACTACATCTGTTGAATGCTAAAGTCTTTTCTGTTAGGAATGTTAGATGTCACTATCAGGGTGATGTCAGCCCATCATGAACAGAGCTTAGTACTTAGTATAAATAGATCTCACATGTTAGAGATCTATTTTATCACTTAACACATTCTCTTTTGTAGAATAATTCTAGTGAGTGATCAGGCTGAGGGAAACTTTTGAATCTTATGAATCATTGAAAAACAATTATTGATAATATTTCTCTACTTGTGAATTTTACTACGTAATTAGTATTTTTTGCAAGTATTAAAACTCAGATCCTAACATCTCGTCCACATCTTTGCATATTTTTACGTTGGTATCTCTAATTGCATCTTTGATCACGTCATTGATCATGAGTTTAAATTCGGTGCATAGCAACTCAATGACAACTTTTAAGCCATCTAATAATTATATGAAATTCGGTGCTTCCAATGTATCCAATCGTTGGAGACAAGTCGACTTGAGTTCCTAGCCTGACAAGAGGCGTCTCCATATCACCAATTTGTTTTTCTAAGGTTTTGTCCTTGGAAAACCCACGACCTTTTTTGCTTCCATGATGTGACGATTCATCCCTTCCTCACGCTTAGTCACCAATAGAAACACCTACGCCTACGGGTTTGCTTGCATCAATCATCTCCCTAATGAATCATTCTTTGATACCACATGGAATAGAAACACCCACGCTTACGGGTTTGCTTGCATCAATCATCTCCACAATGAATCACTCTCTGATACCACATTGAGTTATCTTTCGATCCTCGTGTGGCATCCCTAGTTGTCGAGGACAAGTCAATCCATCATGCTCTTGATCTGGGTCACTGGTTTCGTCCTGCCTTGGACTCATCAGGAGAGCGGCGTGTCGAATTTAATATATATTCATATGAAAAAAAAAATAGTACAAAAGTGGCAACTGGTGTAGTGGTAGGCTTGCTGTGTTGAACACCGAAGGGAGTCGATTCGAGTCTCGCTTCTTGCAATTAATATAGATTTTTTTACAATATTAAACTTTAATCAGTTACTTTTTTTCGACCCGGTTTGTGATGTTGCCCCTAAACTTTAATTAAGTTAATCTATTGTCCATTAAAATTGGTTTTTCCTAGGTCCCACTATAACTTTTTACAAAAGACTATGTTGTGTGTAAAATGTTATAATAAATAAATAGTACATCAAAGTTCATTTTTAAAAGATAAATCTTGAGGATTGTATGTGTTAACATATGACATTTTATTTTTTTCAACACGTCCCAAAGATGACGGATGTAAGATGGTTGCTCGGATGTGATCGGTGCATTTTAGGTACAAGTTATTGAATATCAATTATAGTAAAAATGCATTGATATTGGTACAAAATACATTACGATTAATCGGTTTTTGTATTTAGTGGGTTACAAAGAAATTGAAATAAACTAATGAATTCTTGTGTTTATTTTCATTAGTGAAACTAAATGAATGAGTTAAATGTGAGTTTAGAAAAATAAAATAAAAAGTCTCGTTAGTGTATGTTTTTGAAGCTACACATTTACCAAGCGGGATAAGTTTCATTAAGTAATTGTTTATATGCTGCTTTTAAGATTGGACAATTTCATTTAATTGTGCCATGGATGAATTAATGGATATTGGGCTAAATTGATATAATCTGCTTTGTTGACAGGTCATGACAATTAATAAATCGATGGCACATGGGCTTCATTGAGAGAATTGAATTGAATTGGGCCAAGAAGGGAGACGTAACTTGTAATTGGTATGACGGCAGGAATCTTGGAGAGCACGTTTTTTAGGGGACATCCATATCTTTTTGGGAGCCAATTTAGAGAGTTGGACGGCTGAAGCTTGGAGTTTGCGACACGGGATGACTTTCATGCGTGGCTAAACTTTTTGTGACTTTCGCCCGGATGAACTTTTATGTTGCTTCGCATTGAACCTTTTATGTGATTTTCGTCCGGATGAACTTTATGTTGTTTCGCATTGAACTTTGTTTATTTATTCGTTGTGACTGGTACAACTTGACCACTTGTGTTGAATTATTGGTAAACGTTTATTGTGTTTGAATTACTTGTCGTTTATTAAGCGTATTGGCGATTCCCTTGCCTCGTTAGCGGGTTGGTAAATTGGCGGGTAATTGATACAAACAAACGGGTTATTAGGTGGCATAGTGAATCTTAAAAACTATCCTTAATAGCTAATCAAATTCATTAATTCCGAGGCCATGTCTATGTGGTGTCCAGAATTAGTAAACGAGTTTTGATGTTAAACGGGTAATTGGGATTCCGGGTGGAAGTTGCTTTTTCTCTCATTGATTACAATCCTTTTAATTAGTTTTAGCGTTTTTCCTGTTTTTGCAATCAATCAATCAAAACCCCCCAATTTAGATAATTTAGTTTTTAGTTAAATCTTGACACTGACCATAAATTCCCCGTGGATTCGATACCTTACTTACGCTATGTACGTAGTTTAATTAGGATTTTGATTAGCCCATGACAGCTACATCAGGATGGAATCGTTCCCCGGCGGCCCGTACTCGGTTTGATGTCTCTGGCGCCCAAACTCGGTTCGTCTCCTCCGGTGTTAAACTTTTCGATTGTATTTCTGCAGATCTTATTGTTAAAGAAACCCAAGAACCGAATTGCAGGGTGATACGGTTCGCTGACCCTAACTCAACCTCGAACCGGGCAATCCGACCCATCATCACATACCCGCGTCCATTAAATTAATTAGCATGCATATTCATTTAGTTATTTAGCATACATATGTTTATTAGTTCCTGTTATCCACGTTTACATTAGTTAGTTTGCATGTTAAACCACACTCCACGTTTAGCATATCTCCATGTTTACATGTTTCCATTTGCATTTTGAGTTTAATGAAGTAAGAAGAAAAATTACAGAAAACTCTTGTGTTCAGGCTCTAAATTTCTTAGAGCTTGACTCCCTCTAAGGGTTATCTATCTTTGGAGCTTGATCCACTCTACGGATCCCTATCACAGGGTGAGTGACTTTAGTTTCTTGTAATGTTTGATGGATGCTCATGTATCTTTTGACATAATTTTCGTCCTGATCACTTCGATCAATAGTGTTTTATGGGGGTTAAATGATCAAGTTATGGTTTTGTGTGTTTTCATATGAGTTTTCTCACCCAATGAGTGCTCACAATCCTTTTGGTTTTTATTTTTAGTAATTGATCATATGCATAGAAACTTAAAAGTCTTAATTATTGTTACTATAACTACTTATTAAACACAAGTCTTCTGAGGTTCGGTGTGTTGACATGTCACATAGAAAAAAAATACAATTTTCTTTAGAGCAGAATATATGGCAAGTGTGGATGGGAAACTTTATAATTTTGATTTGCAGGTTCAACATCATTATGCTATATGAAATCGTGTGTCGTTAGAAAGAAGTTTTATAACATGAAAAATTGATTATAGATTCTCATCTTTCATCCTTTGTTCAAACCAACATCTAATTGCACAAAGATAAATTCTCTTAAGGTAATGGTACCAAGTGATGCTGATGCCTACTTTGGGATGGACAATAATAATGTTACAGATTTGCTTAAAAAAGTACCGACTTAGGTATTGGTTTGAACTAGTTGGTTGCATCCGCGCTTCACGGCGGGGCGACCCGACTTTTAAGAAAAATTTAATTGGAAACATTGACGCAATGATAACATGAATGGTGTGAATCCGGTCGGTATTTGTTCGGTTCGTTACGGTACCAACACACTCGCTATAATAACCAAAAGAGAAACAAAAAAAATAAAGTCCTTATATAACCAAAAGGATATCGACACGTATTTTACATTCATTGAAAACAATGAAAATGAATACAGATAACGGTACCAAACTTGTGATATGATCAAAAAGATGTCGACATGTGTTTTACATCATCGAAAACAATAAAACCCCGAATACCGGTAGCGACGTTGTACGGTCTGTATTGGCGCGGTTCGCTTCGTTATCTATACAATACTAAGACTTTATAAAATAAGTCATCGTAAGTTATTTTATATATAAAAGTGCGATTAAACTTAAAAGAAAAACTAAAGAAAAAAACCAACAAACTAAAAGAAAAAAAGAAGAAAAGGACAAAAAAAATATTGTAGAAACATGCTATAGCATTTGATATATATAACTAGTGCTAGTTCCCGCAAACTTCCCGGTTTTGAATAAATAATACATTGCGAAATAAAATACACACTTAAATTAATTTAAAATTTATAAAATACTATTTAGTATACAATATTTAAAGTTTATTTGTAATTTTTTTAATCACTACCTAAGATTAAAGTTGTTCATCAACATACTCAAACATGAAAATTAGAAAAATAAAAAGAAGAACATATACGTCTATATCAAAAGTCGATGATACACCCAACTTGTTTTTAACTCAATGATATCGAAGACATAACGTTTTAAATAAAAAAATCAATGCACTAACCATAAATGGTATATAATTTAACAGAAAACATTAACAGATGATCAAAAAATGTTTTTCCTTGTGAAAAATATCTTGATAGACACTTTTAATCTACTACTTTTGCTTCTTGACCTTTTAAAACCAATAAATTAGATTTTTGTAGACTATTTATAACATACTCATCACTTGTTGAAATATCGGCGTTAATCAAATCACACCATCCAATAACTCTAAACCTGGTATAAAAACATATATATGGAAAAAATATCAAAAATTGATTAGAAAATTTAATACTACAAAGTATTGATAAGAGTATCACTTTGATAAATTACAAATCAATTTGCAGCCTATGATTTAAAAGTGGGTGTAAGAAACATTTGTATTTTGTTTTTGTTGAAGTCAAATCCTTTATTCTCTTGTTTAAAGTGTTAAGGATTAAACCAAATGTATATTTTTTTAACCAGTATGAAAAATAATTGTACCGCCTACAACTTCGTATGCTTTATGTAAATCTTGTAAAAACAATTTCCTATTAAGTCAGCTTTTTTTCTATATAAAATCTTGAAGTCCTTCAAAATTAATGGAATTAAGATATGAACATAATAAAGAAAATAAAAAAAACCTATCATTTGCATTCTCGTTATCATTTATATGCAACAAATAAAATGGAAATGTTGTACAATGACACTATGAGACTCATTTCTTAAAAAGCTAAAACTAAGGCAATCATATTGTGACTGTTGTTCCTAACCATTTGTAAGACCACCAAACATCTTACTATTCCAACGTACCAAAAATGAAATCCAATGAATTCTATTTAGAATATCAGTTGGCGTAAATAGGATGATATAGAAATATAAACTTACCAATTCTAATGATTTTAAATAGAATTATGAAATATATAAAATTAAAATACCAAAAATATTGGGTGACTATTATATTTTAAGTTAAATTTTATTTTTAACAATTATAACGAATAGAAAATTAGGTAAGTAGAAATAAGATACCAAAAATATAATAAACATTGATTAGGTAACAAATCAAAAGACTTCAACAGTTGTTTTCTTTATGTATATTAGGTAAGAATTTTAATTAAAGTTATCATAATTTGTTGATTAAAATTAGAATAAATATTTAACAAATAACAATTCCATGTTTATAAGGTAAATAATAAAAACTTACCAAAATCAATTTGATTGATATCAGAATAAAAAGTTACAAATCAATTTAGATATTGACTTTGTTAAACTTTAAAAATATAAAAATAAATGCCTTAAAAGGTAATTATTAAGTCTTCATATTACCAAAATTATCATGAAAGTTTCAATCCAAAATTAGTTTATAATAAAGAGAAATAAGTCAAATAGAATTTAAATTTAAAATTACTATAATATTCTTGCAATCCAGTTAATGTTATTAACTCCAAATCGTTGACTTCCATATTGATCTTCCAAATCGAATTTTGAATTTAAAATCAAGTTATTATATATACTCTAAATAAGGAAATAATAATTAAAGATAATAATTTTGCAACAAACAAATGGATAGTACCAAACCATTATCATGATCCAAATTCAATTTTCAAACATCAATGATCAAACCATTAAACTCCAAGAACATATATGATATTCAACCAATCTGCAAACAAAACAAATGGAAAGTGTAGTAAAGATTCGACAACATAGTGAAATAAAAAAACAATCAAACACTTTCAAATTTTGCACAAATTTATCTAGCCTAACAACAAATTACAAACACAACAATCATAATCTGATGATTAATCACAATATCAAATCCCTAAGCTCAAATATAACATTAACACGAAAAATGAATTATCACGAACATGAAACATGAGAAAGTAACGAAAATCAACTTAAACGAAGTACGTATGAGATGGATTAGACAGACCGTGAAATCACATAGAACAAAAATAAAAGGAAATAAGAGAAAGAAAACAATGATTCGTAATAACATAGAAGATAGTAACAATAAAGAACGTAAACAAATATAGAGGGATTCATACCTTGATAATGAATAAATTTAATTATTAGAAAAGATTTAATGATTGAAGATGGAGAAACCCCAGATTAAGAACGAATGCAAAACAAAAAAAAAAACAAATAAATAGAATCAGTTAATCATGAAGATTAATAGAAAGAAATCGGAAACCAATCTTGATGATGAAGATGTTTCAGGAGGCGATCTAGGGATGGAGAAGATAGAGTCGTGTGATGGAAGATAGAAACCCTAGGTAGAGAAAGAGAGAAACCCTAATCGGTTTGGTGAGATTGTGAGGTAAAGAATGAAAGGAGTTCGGGTTATAAGTTTATATACGTTCACAATCTTTGACCCATTTTCGTAATATGGATCGTCCATAGCATTACACCATAGAGAATGGGGGAGTTTTGGCGGGAAAATGAGGTTTAGAGGCCCTAGATGGGGACATGTGTCCCCTAAGTATGAACTTTATTAGATTATATAGATATATAGATATAGATAATGGGTGGAAAAGAGATGAGATAATTTAGGAAAGAGTAAATTACAAAAATCGTCTTTATTTGGCATCAGACTGCAAAGTATGTCCTTTATCTTCAAAAAGTACAAATTACGTACTCGATGTTTGCAAACCCTTGCACGTTCTGTCCTTTAACCCTAACCCCAGTTAGTTTTAATGGTTAAATCTGACCAACTAAGATCCATCTGAGGGTAAATTAGTCTTTTCACCCATGTATTTTAAGTATTTTAATAAACAAACAAAATCCAAATTTTTAAAAATTATATCTATAGTTGTTAATTTTTTCATAGTCATGACAACTTTTGATGATGTTAATTCTCTCTTCCATGGTATAGATAAATTTCTTTGAAAGTACAAATTTTTTCGGTAGTTAGGCGCAAGACATCACTTTTTAGCAGTGCTTGAGGAAGAACAGTTTGATATGATGGACTTTGAGTCTTTGAAGTTGTAAAACAATACTTTCCTTTTGAGAAAGGCATGATTAATTTATTATTATTTCAATTAGTTTGTTTGTGGTTCATTGTACTTTCTATCTTTAGGTGAATGATAATTTACAAGTCCTTGGATTTTCGTATATTCTTTGATTTTATCGGTGTGTTATTAAAATGAATCTATTGGATTTTCATGTTTTCTTATATTTTTATTGGGTGTTTTATGTTGTAATTTGTTTCCATGACATGTGGAAAAAAACTTGCAGTTAAGTTTAAACCTTGATGATATAAATTACTAATGTGGAAACAATACGTGCTAATAGGCTGCGAAAGGACATTTGATTAGACTAATTTTGGTAATTAACCATTAACTAAGCAAAATAAAAAATTTATTTGTTTACGTAATTCTCTTTTTAACGGTGACTTTCTTTTTGAGTGACCAAATGTCACACCGCCTAAACAGCAGCCCTAGCCAATATCTGCCCATACTATATTGTCTTAACCGGGCCCGCGCTGGGCTGGTCAGACTTGGTTACGGCGTTCTCCCGGAAACCGTACTGCCTCCACACGAGTTGCTTCACTGAAGTAACAACGGATAAAAACCGGGGTACGGCTCAGGATCGAACCCCCCTCGGTGGGTTTGTCACCATCATTGACCAACCACTGAGCTATAAGCCTAGGGTTATATCCAACTAATATGACACAAGTGGGAATTGAACTTGAGTCTCTATTGAAAAACTTTAAGTCTCCTATCACTAGGCCACAAATGAGAGGATTTTACGTACTTCTTTAGTTAACTTAGTTATTTATTAGTTCAAATCTGAATTGCGTATAAATGCAAATGAATGATAACGCTAACTAAAAATTTCCTAAAACAAATCAGCCTTCATTATCCAAGGGTTAATGTAACACCCCAAAAATCTCACACTATAAAAATATATAAACGTATGCGTGTATGTGATCATGATTTTATAAATAATAACTAGGAATATCAACCTAGTTAATGTTATGTGACTAAATAATAAAACAATAGATTATGTTTATTCTCTTTTAACCCAAACAAAAGATAAGGGCTAAAAATGAACAAAGGAGAAAATTGATTATATAAAAAGGGTTTTAAAACAAAACACAGACATATATGTCTATGTGTGGAACGTGAATGAGTAGGGAAAAAGAGGGGCAAACCCTAGTTTGTATAATTTTCACAAAATCAACCAAATTAGAAAGAAATCATGATTGCATGTCTTGTGAATAAGAATCTATAGCATCATCTTATCTAAAGGTATGTTATAGACCTTGTAAATTGTAAGATAGAACATCTTGATGAACATTAAGATCTTGATTGAAGAAATTATTGTGAAATTGATCTTGAAATTGTAGTTCTTACATGATTTGGGATAAAACCTTAACATTTGATGATGAAACAAGTGCTATAAGAGGTGCTTGAAACTAGTAACCTTGAGTATGTTGGTGGGTGTTGATGAATAGGATGAATCTATGGTTAAAATGGGATTGTGAACTAATGAACTAAATTATGTACTAGTAATGACCTCACTTGTTTGTTAGATTTGGGAAATTTAAGATAACGTATTTCTAAATTCGACTAGTATAACTAGTTGAGGAATTCACACATAAGATGTTTCACAAAATGTCTAAATGAGCGAAAATAGTGTATGTGAACACATGGTGATGTGATAAGAGAATTAGATTGCTTTAGACATGAACCAAAATGTGTTAATAATATGAGTTGTGTTCTTTAGGCAACTCGAGTGGAACTTCGGAAGGCCAAACCGGGCGGACACACGCCAAAAAGGAAAGCCTTAAGGTACGTAACTATATGAATCGTAGTTACTTTTCAATCTATATTAAGTTAAATTGATGTTAAAATAGTCATAAATGCGTTCATTAATTTTGATTGGTCACGAGTGATGGGTATCACACGGGGCGAATCGAATGGATAAATGACGAATGCGCAAAGTTTGGTTCATTCACAAGTGATGGACTTTCACATGAATGAATCAAGCAAACAAAAAGGTGAAAACCATGTAATGGGAACATTAATAACTTACAACTAGTTATAAATAAAAATGATCGGTTAAAAGTGATAAGCATACATAAGTGTGGCTAAACGGATCAACGAGAATACACCTAAACCGGGTTACGGGAACGTATGCCATAGCTTGATGAGCCCGGTAGATGGGACAAATGTTGATGGGAGTTATGCATGATGACCAAAGAGCAGATGGTTTAGGATTAAATACCTAAGCATCCTAAACGGGTCAAAATGAATGGTACGCAAGCCGAGTATCGGAAGCGTAAGCGAGAAAAATTAGAAAATGGAACAAAATTTTAAGTTATATTGTGGTAAATTAAATTACGATCGTTTGGAATCAAATTTGAATTAAATCGGACTTATATTCGAAAAGTTACGAAGGTTTTCGTGAAAAAAGAAAATTAAACAAAGCTGCAGATGGGCCAGACCGTAGCCTACGGTCCAAAGTAGCTGATTGGGACAGAATGCACCAACCGTAGGCTACGGTAGACAAACCGTAGCCTACGACGGCTTCGAGCCAAAATTTTATTTTTTAATTATTTTGCTTGTTTTTAGCATCCGGGATCATTCCGATGGGTCCTTATGTTACTAAAACTAACGTTTATAATAAATTTTGTATTGTAGGTGTTTGTTATCTCTTAACGGATGAAGATCAAGCTATAACAAGAACCAAACATGATCAAATCGAGATTTCCGTATATCTTGAAACTAGTTTATTTCAAGTTAATCTACTTTGTGTTATCTTAAAACGTGTTTTGGAACAATGTTTAACTTTTGTACATAAGATTATGGAAACTTATGACGTAAAACTTCTTATATATACATATATATACATATATATATATATATATATATAAGTAAAGTTCTTGTTTTAAAATCATTAAGGTCTTACAAGTTGGTAATCATAGCTCAAGGTTGAGATAAAACGTGTTCTGTTCGAGGCTTGATCAAGACACCCGGTAAGAATTAATCTTAAAATGAATTTAAATTGGAATCACAGGAAAGGAAAAAGATTAAAAGTTTGTGTGGGAGGGGGTGTGTAAACACACTCTTCCCGGGTAACACACTAAGCATAGATTGTCACACCCCGACCCGCAGCGGAAAAGGTGATCGGGGCATGATTGGGTTATCATCAAAGCTCATGACATTTATTATGCGTTTCATATTCATTTAATACAATTTAATGGAAATTTACAATAAATATTACAACATGTTCTAACTATCAATCTAAGCTTCTTTATTCTCTTCTAAGGCATTTCCTATGTTTTTTTTGCTTCAACCTGTTCACCTGTATCATGTGTAAAAAGGTTTTTGGATCAACATAAAGTTGGCGAGTGAATCCTATGGAAAACATTTGAACAAGTTTATTAAATTGATTATGAAATAAGTGCACAACCAAACATGAGTAAAAATAGATGTAAACTTATTCAACAATCATTAGATATTAAATAAAGCACACATGAACAATAATGGAACATTTAGAGGAACGCGTTGCTCTACTCGTCTCTCACGAGGAACTGATGGGCCTAATGAATGAATTGCATAAACATGATAATATGAATGACACAACTACAAACAATATAAACTCAATGATACACACATGAACAATAATGGATTGGTTTTGAGGCACGCGTTGTTCAACTCGTCTCCCGCGAGGAACTGATGGGCTTAATGAATGAATTTCATATAATTTGACAAAATGAAATAAGTAATCACAACAATATAAACAATCTAAATTTAGATCACGATATGGTATGGCACAAGTTTAAATAAACGAGTTAATTAATTTGTGACACATGACACACCCCAAAACGTGTAATTAAAAAGGGGAGTTGTAAGATTCACTCACAGTGGGTGTGTTCGGTTGATGATGTTGAATGCACGCGAAGTGGTTTTAACCACGAGTGAAATTAACCTAGATAAATAGCATTATGGTTCGGTAAGTAAACGGATTTTATTAATCCATTTTAGTAGGATTGTTGGGTGTATTTTTGTGAGTTTAAGGCTATTTTCTAACCTTAAAAATGTTATTTTTAAGTATTTTTAATTAAAATAAATAAAAATAATTAAAAAATTTTGATTTTTTTGTTACAGTTGACCGTTGACTTTGACCGTTGACCTTGACCTTGACCGGTTCGTATGCGAGAAATTGTGCGCTGAGTGAGGCTCGAACCCGAGACCTCCCGTACGCGTGCACGCAGCTCTACCAACTGAGCTACGTGTCTAATCCGATATATTTCTGTTTTAGTTATATATATATATTAATTAGATTAAACAGAAAATCCTTTTATTTTCTAAAAACGATTTTTAATCCAAGACTCGGTGCGCTCCACAGGTCTCGAACCCAGGATCTGTGGCTTATACTAACACACAGTCCACCGCTGGACTGTGTGTCCAACTTGTTAACTTAACTGATTTTTATTTCTGACTTATTTAAAAAGGTAAATAATTGTCCGGGTCGATGGAGAAGACCGGACTCGAACTCGTGCGCTTTGATTAAACATACACACAGTCCACCACTGGACTGTGTGTCTAACTTGGTTATTATTCCGATTATTAATATACTTAACATATAACAGTGGTGCTTCCGGTTCGGTTAACAAAAAAGGCGTTTTTATTAAGGCAGCGTGTGTGGAACAAGATTCGAACTCGAGACCTTTGTGTGTTTATTGTTCACACAGTCCACCGCTGGACTGTGTGTCTAACCCGAGTTATTTCTT
This sequence comes from Scalesia atractyloides, assembly GCA_947069175.1. Taxonomy (NCBI): domain Eukaryota; kingdom Viridiplantae; phylum Streptophyta; class Magnoliopsida; order Asterales; family Asteraceae; genus Scalesia; species Scalesia atractyloides. The sequence continues at coordinate 29,403,248 of CAMTDV010000021.1, forward strand.
GATTTAAATTATACTTATATGTTCCGTAACTTCGTCTTCTTCGTTGTGTTATAACCAGAAGTGATGACTGACTGGTTCGAAGTGTTTATTCAGGTTTCTTTAGCGTTTTATGATTAATTACAGATGAGGTATAAATAAAAAGAATGAAGAAATTAGGCGTGAGATATACCGACTGACTTCCTCTATTTTCCGGCAGAACTCCGGCGACAGCAACCACTTCCGGCGACGTGTGTCTTGCAGCAGCGAGTCTTCAGAAAGCTTACAAAGGATGTGGGTGACTTCGGTATAAGTTCAGAGGGTTCAGTAAGGCTCAGAAATGAAGAACCCGGTTTTCCGGCGATTTGCAGGTGATTTCCAGCGAGTGAGTTTTCGCCGAGAAAGGGTGCGGTTTTGAGCGAAAAGGTTTGCAGAGGTTCGAGGGGGTATTTATAGGGCAAATTATCGATGAACTTGGTCTGATTTCCGACTTGATTCGTCGGTTTGAATTTCTTCGGCGGTTATAGATGGTGTCGCGGACTCAGACGTCAGTTATAACCGATATAGGTTTAAAGTTTACGTTATAACAGAAGGATTCGTTAAATTATTGGCGAGATCGCCGGGATTTCCGACGACCGCATTTGGGCGCCGGTTTTGAATTCGGAAAGTAATGATATGAATTTAATGATCTTAATAATTAACAGAGAACATCAGTGGCGCAGTGGTTTATGTGTTGAGTGTTAAGACTTTGCTGCTGGACCGGTTACTGACCCGGGTTCGAAACCTGGCAGAACCAAAGTATTTTTATTTTCTTATTTTTGACAGTTTTTCAAAAACTAATTATATATTCCCATATAATAATTGATTATGTATCGTTTAAAATTATTTTGGGCATTTAATTCGCAACGAAAATTTTAACTGATTGTTCGGTTAATAAACGGAGCGGGTTTGGTAAATCCGTTTTTTTACGGATGTTACAGTATCCCTGCTTTTTAGAAATTTCGTCCCGAAATTTAAATAGTGATATATTTGACTAAAAGAATGATGGTGTTTAGTTTGACAGTTACATGTTTAGAAGAAATAAGGGTTTAAGTTTTTGTTCGAGGCGGTAACGTTCCTTGTAAGGGTTAAGTACCCTATTACAGGAATCGCTTTTTGTTGCCTATTGTAAAAGTATTGATAAACAGAATTTATTCGCTAACTATGATATCATGCATAAAAGTTTGGATATGATTGGAAGGGTATGGTTATATCCTAAGGCAAAACTTCTAATACTATAACCTAAATGGAACATAAATAAAACACAACAGCTAATATTTGAACATAAATAAACACAACAGCTAATATTTGAACATAAATAAACACAACAGCTAATATTTGAATCCACATTCTGATAGCATATATGTTTGGATGGTGACAGTTCCTCTCTCGTTTGTTATGATGGAGAGGTTAGTTTATGTAGAAACGGAACACAATCAAATCTCTTTAAATAGCAAGATGATATAAATGTAACACAAAATTCAACCAAGGCAATACTAAATCCTATATGGAACTTCTCATAACCGCCTGATAATGCCTCTGATCCTTTGGCAAGAATACTTATATATAGGAAGTACCAGCGGCGTATCCACCATATCCTTGCCAAATTTTCATTGGTTTTATCCACAAGTTATGATTAGTTACCAAGAAACTAATAAATCCTACATACATAACCATCTGACAATGCCTCTGATCCTTTGACAAGAATACTTATATATAGTAAGTACCAGCGGCGTATCCACCATATTCTTGTCAAATTTTCATTGGTTTTATCGGTGAATTATGATTAGTCCTATATGACTCTACAACCAATACAACAAACATAAAATACTGATATGAAAAATGTCTGTGCGATCAAGGCTCAATCAAACGGAGCCGATCGTATTGCATGTACTGAAAATGAAATGGTCTGTGCGCTCAAGGCTCAATCAAACGGAGCCGAGCGTATTGCATGTACTGAAAATGAATAACTTAATCTAAACAACAATCACACAAACAGCCTATGCATGGAACCTCTCATAACCGCCTGATAATGCCTCCGATCATTTGACAAGAATACTTATATATAGGAAGTACCAGCGGCGTATCCACCATATTCTTGTCAAATTCTCATTGACTTTATCCGCAAGTTATGATTAGTTATATGCGACTCTACAACAAACACAACAACCACAAGATACTGATAATGTAAATGTCTGTGCGATCAAGGCTCAATCAAACGGAGCCGATCGTATTGCATGTACTGAAAATGAAAATGTCTGTGCGCTCAAGGCTCAATCAAACGGAGCCGAACGTATTGCATGTACTGAAAATGAATAACTTAATCTAAACAACAATCACACAAACAGCCTATGCATGGAACCTCTCATAACCGCCTGATAATGCCTCCGATCATTTGACAAGAATACTTATATATAGGAAGTACCAGCGGCGTATCCACCATATTCTTGTCAAATTCTCATTGACTTTATCCGCAAGTTATGGTTAGTTCTATGCGACTCTACTACAAACACAACAACCACTAAATACTGATAATGAAAATGTCTGTGCGATCAAGGCTCAATCAAACGGAGCCGATCGTATTGCATGTAATGAAAATATAAAATGAACTGTGCGATCAAGGCTCAATCAAACGAAGCCGATCGTATGCGGGCACGCCAGGTTCAACCGCATAATAAAATGGGGAACAGGCTCAACGCTCATAAATGGGGAGCAGGCGGCCTCGGCAATTGCATATACTGAAAATAATAAACAATAATTACTCTAACAGTCTACACATGGAACCTCTCATAACCGCCAGATAATGCTTCTGATCCTTTGACAAGAATACTTATATATAGGAAGTACCAGCGGCGTATCCACCGTATTCTCGTCAAAGTTTCATTGGCTTTATCCTTAAGTTATGTTTGGTTCTATGTGATAAAGAAAAACATAAAACTAAACGATAGGAGTTGAATCTGGATCTTCGGTGAAGAGGACTAGTTGGGTATCTTCGCTTGGGCCGTCATTATCTTCGACCGGATTGGCGTTGATGTTGAAGACTCTTCCTCTTGCTGGTGGCCTAGCGGTTGGGTTTTCTTGGTTTACTTGGTTAACTGGGTTTGATTGGGCTTGAGCGTTGATGACGTTAACCAATTGAGGGCATGTGTTTCTAAAGTGGGTAGGGTCGCCACAATTGAAACAAGCTCGAACATATGGGAACATGGGGTATTGGGGTTGTTGATAGGTTTGGTTCATGGTTTGAGTAGGGGAAGAGGTTTGGTTTTGAAAGGTGCGGCAAACCTTGCTCAAATGAGCATAGCGTCCACAAGTTGCACATAGTCGACAAGGTAAAGTAAGGGGATGGTGATAAAAACAGTTGTTGCATCGAGGGTGAGGTCCAAGATATGGTTTCTTATTTGGGTAGGTTGAGTTGGGTGCCACTTGAGTGATTGGGATAGCTTGGATTGGTATGGCTTGTAAAACTGGTTGATTACGTTGGGTAGCAGCGAAAAGTTGCCCGTCTCTTTTTCTCTTAGGATTGGGTTGAGAAGGGGATTCGGTTTGGGTGGAGTCGGAGGTTTCAGTCGATTTTTTATCCTTCTTCTTCTCCTCCTTGAAGTCTTTGTTTCGGATTCGGTTCTCGGTAAGCTCTGTTGCTAGCTCCGTTGCTGCTTCCAAAGTTGCCGGCTTGGTACTTATTACAGAGTCTTGAATCTTTGACGGAAGACCACGAATGTAGTGCTCGATCAAACGGTAAAGGGGAATGAACATGTTGGGAACCATTTGATGTAACTCGAGTAATCTTTTGTTGTATGTGGTGTGGTCTCCTTCCTTTTGCTTCAACGAATAAAATTCATCTTCTAATTTCTTGATTTCGCTCCTTGGGCAAAATCGTCTGGTCATGATTTCCTTCAATTCGTTCCAAGTTAAAGTCATAGCATCGTCGACGCCTCGTTTGGCTTTCTCTGTATTCCACCAAGTAAGTGCTATCCCATATAATCGACCGGTAGCATATCGCACTTTGCGATCGTCAGGGCAATCGCAATTTAGAAAGGTGTTCTCCATTTCTTCAAACCAATGGAGGAGAGCGGTGACGCCTTCAGTCCCTTTGTATTTCGGAGGGTCGCATGATTTGAAATGCTTGTAGGTGCATCTAGTGGTATTTGGGGAAAAGTTGATAATGTTTTGGTTTGCTTGATTGACAGGATTATCGGTGAGTGCTTGTTGTACTTGGATTACAATGTTGGTATTACGGCAGCCATTTGTTGAGCGATTAAGGCAGCCATGCGCTCGCGGGCTTTTCCTCCTCTCATCTTCCTACGGGCGAGGTTAGAAGACATCTACAAGGAATACATGTCAAGAGTATGAGTTGGATGCTTTTGGGTTCATGGGTCGCACTAGGAATGAACATTCATAAAATAATTATAGAAAAATAAATCTACTACATCCATAGGATGTCTTGGGCTTTGCTCGCCATTAGGCCCTACATGCCGCCATAATTTACCTGTGTAATCATGTGGGCCCCCATGAATACCGGTTTTTCATATGGTTCGCACGGGTTTGCCAGGTTGCGTACACTAAAACCCGGAGAAAATCGAGAAATATGTATACAACGTGTGATATTCGGAATGTGTCCAGGTGTAGACACGGTGACACCTCAAAGTGGGTTAGTTCGAACGACGTTTGGTGTGGCATGCTTTGGCCTAATAGGTCCTTCGTACTCTCATCGTTGGTCCCCAGGTAGGCAAACTGGTCCGTTATATTGGATTTATACGAATGCCAACCTAGACAGGACGTTCCGACTACCGGTACTTGTACCCTTCCAGTTACTACATGCCCGTCGCAGAACTTACTTTGATGAGATTTGAAAATTGCAACAAAATCTTTGAATAATGAGAGTATGAAAATAAATTGAATACATGAACATCGATATATGTATAATGAATATGCATAATAGTATGTATGTTCGACTGTAAATATAAACAAATATGAAACAAATAAATATCACAAGTTTGTATGTAACCACCTAATCAATTAAAATTTAGGCAGACTATAGTATAGGCTCTAAGGGTCTAATAACCTATCCTATATCCCTATAGTCATGGCTCTGATACCAATCTGTCATACCCCGACCCGCAGCGGAAAAGGTGATCGGGGCATGATTGGGTTATCATCAAAAGCTCATGACATTTATTATGCGTTTCATATCATTTAATACAATTTAATGGAAATTTACAATAAATATTACAACATGTTCTAACTATCAATCTAAGCTTCTTTATTCTCTTCTAAGGCATTTCCTATGTTTTCTTTGCTTCAACCTGTTCACCTGTATCATGTGTAAAAAGGTTTTTGGATCAACATAAAGTTGGTGAGTGAATCCTATGGAAAACATTTGAACAAGTTTATTAAATTGATTATGAAATAAGTGCACAACCAAACATGAGTAAAAATAGATGTAAACTTATTCAACAATCATTAGATATTAAATAAAGCACACATGAATAATAATGGAACATTTAGAGGAACGCGTTGCTCTACTCGTCTCTCACGAGGAACTGATGGGCCTAATGAATGAATTGCATAAACATGATAATATGAATGACACAACTACAAACAATATAAACTCAATGATACACACATGAACAATAATGGATTGGTTTTGAGGCACGCGTTGTTCAACTCGTCTCACGCGAGGAACTGATGGGCTTAATGAATGAATTTCATATAATTTGACAAAATGAAATAAGTAATCACAACAATATAAACAATCTAAATTTAGATCACGATATGGTATGGCACAAGTTTAAATAAACGAGTTAATTAATTTGTGACACATGACACACCCCAAAACGTGTAATTAAAAAGGGGGAGTTGTAAGATTCACTCACAGTGGGTGCGTTCGGTTGATGATGTTGAATGCACGCGAAGTGGTTTTAACCACGAGTGAAATTAACCTAGATAAATAGCATTATGGTTCGGTAAGTAAACGGATTTTATTAATCCATTTTAGTAGGATTGTTGGGTGTATTTTTGTGAGTTTAAGGCTATTTTCTAACCTTAAAAATGTTATTTTTAAGTATTTTAATTGATTTTTAATTAAAATAAATAAATAAAAATAATAAAAAAATTTGATTTTTTGCTACAGTTGACCGTTGACTTTGACCGTTGACCTTGACCGGTTCGTATGCGAGAAATTGTGCGCTGAGTGAGGCTCGAACCCGAGACCTCCCGTACGCGTGCACGCAGCTCTACCAACTGAGCTACGTGTCTAACCCGATATATTTCTGTTTTTAATTATATATATATATTAATTAGATTAAACAGAAAATCCTTTTATTTTCTAAAAACGATTTTTAATCCAAGACTCGGTGCGCTCCACAGGTCTCGAACCCGGGACCTGTGGCTTATACTAACACACAGTCCACCGCTGGACTGTGTGTCCAATTTGTTAACTTAACTGATTTTTATTATACTTAAACACAAACTAATTATTTTTATTTCTGACTTATTTAAAAAGGTAAATAATTGTCCGGGTCGATGTAGAAGACCGGACTCGAACTCGTGCGCTTTGATTAAACATACACACAGTCCACCACTGGACTGTGTGTCTAACTTGGTTATTATTCCGATTATTAATATACTTAACATATAACAGTGGTGCTTCCGGTTCGGTTAACAAAAAAAGGCGTTTTTATTAAGGCAGCGTGTGTGGAACAAGATTCGAACTCGAGACCTTTGTGTGTTTATTGTGCACACAGTCCACCGCTGGACTGTGTGTCTAACCCGAGTTATTTCTTGATTTAAATTATACTTATATGTTCCGTAACTTCGTCTTCTTCGTTGTGTTATAACCAGAAGTGATGACTGACTGGTTCGAAGTGTTTATTCAGGTTTCTTTAGCGTTTTATGATTAATTACAGATGAGGTATAAATAAAAAGAATGAAGAAATTAGGCGTGAGATATACCGACTGGCTTCCTCTGTTTTCCGGCAGAACTCCGGCGACAGCAACCACTTCCGGCGACGTGTGTCTTGCAGCAGCGAGTCTTCAGAAAGCTTACAAAGGATGTGGTGACTTCGGTATAAGTTCAGAGGGTTCAGTAAGGCTCAAAAATGAAGAACCCGGTTTTCCGGCGATTTGCAGGTGATTTCCGGCGAGTGAGTTTTCGCCGAGAAAGGGTGCGGTTTTGAGCGAAAAGGTTTGCAGAGGTTCGAGGGGGTATTTATAGGGCAAATTATCGATGAACTTGGTCTGATTTCCGACTTGATTCGTCGGTTTGAATTTCTCCGGCGGTTATAGATGGTGTCGCGGACTCAGACGTCAGTTATAACCGATATAGGTTTAAAGTTTACGTTATAACGGAAGGATTCGTTAAATTATTGGCGAGATCGCCGGGATTTCCGACGACCGCATTTGGGCGCCGGTTTTGAATTCGGAAAGTAATGATATGAATTTAATGATCTTAATAATTAACAGAGAACATCAGTGGCGCAGTGGTTTATGTGTTGAGTGTTAAGACTTTGCTGCTGGACCGGTTACTGACCCGGGTTCGAAACCCGGCAGAACCAAAGTATTTTTATTTTCTTATTTTTGACAGTTTTTCAAAAACTAATTATATATTCCCATATAATAATTGATTATGTATCGTTTAAAATTATTTTGGGCATTTAATTCGCAACGAAAATTTTAACTGATTGTTCGGTTAATAAACGGAGCGGGTTGGTAAATCCGTTTTTTTGACGGAAGTGACCGACTCAAAGACGGAAGCCCCTAATGTTTTGGTTTTCTTGATTGACAGGATTAGCGGTGAGTGCTTGTTGAACTTGGATTACAATGTTGGGTATTACGGCAGCCATTTGTTGAGCGATTAGGGCAGCCATACGCTCGCGGGCTTTTCCTGCTCTCATCTTCCTACGAGCGAGGTTAGAAGACATCTACAAGGAATGCATGTCAAAAGTATGAGTTGGATGTTTTTGGGTTCATGGTTCGCACTAGGAATGATCATTCATAAATTAATTATAGAAAAATAAATCTACTACATCCATAGGATGTCTTGGGCTTTGCTCGCCATTAGGCCCTACATGCCGCCATACTTTACCTTTGTAATCATGTGGGCCCCCATGAATACCGGTTTTTCATATGGTTCGCACAGGTTTGCCTGGTTTCGTACACTAAAACCCGAAGAAAATCGAGAAATATGTATACAACGTGTGATATTCGGAATGTGTCCAGGTGTAGACACGGTGACACCTCAAAGTGGGGTTAGTTCGAACGACGTTTGGTGTGGCATGCTTTGGCCTAATAGGTCCTTCGTACTCTCATCGTTAGCCCCCAGGTAGGCAAACTCGTCCGTTATATTGGATTTATACGAATGCCAACCTAGACAGGACGTTCCTACTACCGGTACTTGTACCCTTCCAATTACTACATGCCCGTCGCAGAACTTACTTTGATGAGATTTGAAAATTGCAACAAAATCTTTGAATAATGAGAGTATGAAAATAAATTGAATATATGAACATTGATATATGTATAATGAATATGTATATAAGCATGTATGTTTGACTGTAAATATAAACAAATATGAAACAAATAAATATCACAAGTTTGTATGTAACCACCTAATCAATTAAAATTTAGGCAGACTATAGTATAGGCTCTAAGGGTCTAATAACCTATCCTATATCCCTATAGTCATGGCTCTGATACCAATCTGTCACACCCCGACCCGCAGCGGAAAAGGTGATCGGGGCATGATTGGGTTATCATCAAAGCTCATGACATTTATTATGCGTTTCATATTCATTAAATACAATTTATTGGAAATTTACAATAAATATTACAACATGTTCTAACTATCAATCTAAGCTTCTTTGTTCTCTTCTAAGGCATTTCCTATGTTTTCCTTGCTTCAACCTGTTCACCTGTATCATGTGTAAAAGGGTTTTTGGATCAACATAATGTTGGCGAGTGAATCCTATGGAAAAACATTTGAATAAGTTTATTTGATTGATTATGAAATGAGTGCACAACCAAACATGAGTAAAAATAGATGTAAACTTATTCAACAATCATAAGATATTAAATAAAGCACACATGAACAATAATGAACATTTAGAGGCACGCGTTGCTCAACTCGTCTCTCACGAGGAACTGATGGGCCTAATGAATGAATTGCATAAACATGATAATATGAATGACACAACTACAAACAATATAAACTCAATGATACACACATGAACAATAATGAATTGGTTTTGAGGCACGCGTTGTTCAACTCGTCTCTCACGAGGAACTGATGGGCTTAATGTATGAATTTCATATAATTTGACAAAATGAAATAAGTAATCACAACAATATAAACAATCTAAGTTTAGATCACGATATGGTATGGCACAAGTTTAAATAAACGAGTTAATTATTTTTATGACACATGACACACCCCAAAACGTGTAATTTAAAAGGGGGAGTTGTAAGATTCACTCACAGTGGGTGCGTTCGGTTGATGATGTTGAATGCACGCGAAGTGGTTTTAACCTCGAGTGAGATTAACCTAGATAAATCGCATTATGGTTTGGTAAGTAAACGGATTTTATTAATCCATTTTAGTAGAATTGTTGGGTGTATTTTTGTGAGTTTAAGGCTATTTTCTAACCTTAAAAATGTTATTTTTAAGTATTTTTAATTGTTTTTTAATTAAAATAAATAAATAAAAATAATAAAAAAAATTTGATTTTTTTTGCTACAGTTGACCGTTGACTTTGACCGGTTCGAATCGTGTAATTGTGCGCTGAGTGAGGCTCGAACTCGAGACCTCCCGTACGCGTGCACGCAGCTCTACCAACTGAGCTACGTGTCTAACCCGTCATATATCTGTTTTTAATTATATTTATATATTAATTAGTTTAAACCGAAAATGATTTATTTTTAAAAACGATTAATTGAATCGGACCGGTGCGCTCCACAGGTCTCGAACCTGGGACCTGTGGGTTGCGTAACACACAGTCCACCGCTGGACTGTGTGTCCAACTTGTTAACTTAACTGATTTTTATTATACTTAAACACAAACTAAACCTTTTCATTTTTGCCGTATTTAAAAAGTTTGAATGGTCCGAATCGATGCAGTAGACCGGACTCGAACTCGTGTCCTGTGATTAAACATACACACAGTCCACCACTGGACTGTGTGTCTAACTTGGTTATTATTCCGATTATTAATATACTTAACATATAACAGTGTGACTCCGGTTCGGTTAACAAAAAAAATCATTTTTATTAAGGCAGCGTGTGTGGAAACAGGATTCGAACTCGAGACGTTAGTGTGTTTATTGTGCACACAGTCCACCGCTGGACTGTGTGTCTAACCCGAGTAATTTCTTGATTTAAATTATACTTATATGTTACGTAACTTCGTCTTCTTCGTTGTGTTATAACCAGAAGTGATCCCTGACTGGTTCGAAGTGTTTATTCAGGTTTCTGTAGCGTTTTATGATTAATTACAGATGAGATATAAATAAAAGAAAGGAAATTAGGCGTGAAATATACCGACTGACTTCCTCTGTTTTTCCGGCAAAACTCCGGCGACCGCAACAGGCTCCGGCGTCGGGTGTCTTGCAGCAGCGAGTCTCCGGAAAGCTTACAAAGGATGTGGGTGACTTCGGTATAAGCTTAGGGGGTTCAGTAAGGCTCAGAAATGAAGAACCCGGTTTTCCGGCGATTTGCAGGTGATTTCCGGCGAGTGAGTTTTCGCCGAGAAAGGGTGCGGTTTTGAGCGAAAAGGTTTGCAGAGGTTTGAGGGGGTATTTATAAGGCAAGTCGTCGATGTATTTGGTCCGATTTCCGACTTGATTCGTTGGTTTGAATTTCTCCGGCGGTTATGGTTTGTGTCGCGGACACAGACGTCGGTTATAACCGATATAGGTTTAAAGTTTACGTTATAACGGAAGGATTCGTTAAATTTCGCGAGATTGCCGGGATTTCCGACGACTGAACTTTTGGGCGCCGGTTTTGAATTCAGAAAGACACTTTATGAATTTAATGATCTTAATAATTAACAGATAATACAAGTGGCGCAGTGGTTCAAGTGTTGTGAGTTAAGTTGTTGTTGAACCGTGACTGACCCGGGTTCGAAACCCGGCAGGAACAAAACATTTTTATTTTCATATTTTTAACAGTTTTTCAAAAACTAATTATATATTCCCATATAATAATTGATTATGTATCGTTTAAAATTATTTTGGGCATTTAATTCGCAACGAAATTTTTAACTGATTGTTCGGTTGATAAACGAAGCGAGTTTGGTAAAATCCGTTTTTGACGGATGTTACACTTTGGGCCCGACTAAGAACTTGCAAGATTCATGTCACTACCAAACAGCTCCCAGCCTATTACGTGTTGTACCTGTAGCCTAGTATTTTGAAAATACGTCAGTTTTCACTGGTAAATACAAATAACCGACACATTTTGAAAATCTTTCAAAATTGATTTAAGTGCACATGGCACATTTTCATAAATAACTTGGGACAATTCAAAAAGATCTTGTATACAGTTTTACAGGTCTGTTAATACATATGGGGTCGGTGTAGAAACCGAATAAACTAATTAACCGACACGCCACTTAATTAACTCCAGGGAGTATATAAAAATAATTTAGCATTAGCATTTGACAGGTGTATGCCTACACCCCGTGCATTGGTCGTGGCCATTAGTAACTTAAATGAGCCAAGGATATCCAGGACACAGTCGAGTTAACCCCCAATGTTTAAGTTATCAGACAATATAGATTAAAACAGGTTATGCGATTTAGTTAAATCACAATCTGACAACATGATCCCATACCCGACCAAGCGGTAATAATATACCGTATCCCAAGCCCGTATAGGGAAAATAGGTTAAAAGTATTTACCTGAGCTAATTCTTCAAAAATATTAATAACTCAACCGTTAATCAAGAAGATAAGTAAAGATAACAATCTACCGGGAGGCTCTAGTCTAGAATGATGGTATTATTAACCAATTAGAATGCTAACGGGTCCTTATTTGAGTCATAGACTCGAACCGACTAGTCTTAAGTAATGAAATCGGTACGATATGCTAGATTAAGCGATGACCGGAATAGAACGTAGTTTAAACCCGACAAGTACTATGACTTGTTTAATATGGGTAAATATATTACGTTCTGGATTTTGAAATAAAAATGATAAGGTTAAACCCGTTTCGGTTAAATTACGTAAACTAGTCACGTAGGCTTAATTGTACGCATATAAGCGAAATCGGGTAACCTGATGAGTCATATACAAGTTCCATATGCCATTATACTTTAAACATGTTATAATATCAGTAGGATATCAGCATGTATGCCCGTTAAGGTTTTAAAATCAAGTTAAGCCTCAAAAGGGCGTTTTGGTCATTTTTCAATTTATAAAAGGAGCTTACAAGTAAACTGATGTCATGGTCATAAAGAATATGGAAAAATAGTAACTTTATGATGTTATATCATTAGGATATCAAATATATGTGTGGTTTATAGTTTAAGACCAAACTATGCGCCGTATGGACATTTTGGTCATTTCACACCTAGTTTTGATAGCTTATTTGGGATTCTGAGTTTTGAACATGTACCTACTGTAAAGATATAAAAAATAAGTTTTATAATCAGTTGGTGACAAGTCTTGATGGTTAGATATGGTTTTAAATCATACTATGCGCCGAAAAGGCGACAAGGTCGTTAAATGACGATTGAAGCGATGTTTAATTAAAACTGATGTTATCATCAGGTTTATATATCTAAAATATGTTATTTAATATAACATAACAATAGGTAAAACGTTTTGTTACTAAAAGTTTCATTAAAACCATTTTATGCGCCGTAAGGGCATTATCGTTATTTATCGGCATTATACAAATCTTATATGCAGACTCAGTTTATTTTCTGACTTGGTATCCTAAATATTCCCACTTGTGATATTATGTCAGTAGGTAATAAGTTTGGTGAAGAAATTATGTTTAGTAACCATTCTAGATGCCAAAAGGGCAATTTGGTCATTTTAAAGCGTAATTTAGGCTAATTAAGTATAATTTAGTTTACGACCAAAATGTTGACATCAAAATATGCTAATCAATTTAACATATTAGTAACTAATCCATTTGCAAGCTTGTTTATGTTTAAAACCTCATTTTAGACAAAAAAGGCATTTTAGTCAAAGTTAAGCATATTAACGAAAACTTGCATATAAACTCAGATTACTATATGACCATGTAATATAAATTCAGAGGTTTACTACAACATAATATGGTCATAATGCAACTTATAATCAGTAGCCTAAGATGCTATTCGGGTCAGAACTGAAAGTCAAAGCAGGAGTCAAACCTTGCGACTTTCGGTTGCGAACTGACCTTAAACCTGACATTGACTAGCCGAACATGTTTATACATGTTCTAACAATTATTACAAGTTATTAAAGTGACAAATCACATTTTATAACACCTACATTATCATATATGAATTTATTTAAAATTTGACCCGTTTGACTTTTTAAGATAATTACTTTGACCCATCAATTGACCAAGCAAACGTGATTTTCAGGAGGTACCCTCTTGAGGGATAAACACCTACCTTATTACGATCATGTAGCTAAGGTCGCATCGAACAATGGCTGGACAGAATGGTCTTAACCGAAGGTCAAAGCGTTTTTACGTAAACGCTTTGACTTTTGGCTTAAAGCCTACAACAATGAAAAGAGGAGGTTGGAGCACTACAAGTGGTCCAAGCAAAACTTTTAAACTCAGAGGATGTCCCCAAAGATCTCAGGAATTTCCAATTTGAGCAAGAGAGGAGAAAAGTATGAATGAGCAAAGAAACGAGGCAACTTAGGTGCCTTTTTATTGTTGAGGAGGGTGTATGGAGCAGGTGCCAGGTGTTGGAGGTGTTCTAGGAGGTCCCCAAGTGTCCATGGTTGTGGCATAAGTTGCTCAAAGGGTGACAATTGCGAGAGAGGTAGCAGGGCAGCAAGCTGCCAAACAATCTGTCACTGGCAGGTCCTTACGGACCGTAAGGGTTTAGTCTTGCGGTCCGTAAGGGCCTTAGCGCGCCCATGGTTTTGAACTGTTACGGACCATAAGGGCCAGGCCTTGCGGTCTGTAACCACCTCTCAACATATCAGTCCTTTTAAGCCTTACGGTTCATAACCATATATGGTTACGGTCCGTAAGACCCACCCAAAAGCCAAAAATGGGCATTCTGACACTATTGGTCCCTCAACTTTTGTAGTCGCCATTCAGAGGTTATAATTATAACATAACGGCAAACTTAGTCCCTCTCGCTAGCACGTGGCATACGAGGATCAGCGGGACACGTGTCGGGACTTTATTGGACGGGTTTTTACGAGGTGTTACATATAAGAGTCTAACACCTCGCAAAAACGTGTCCAATAAGGTGAAGACACGTGTCCTAAACCCGATTCATTTGAAAAGTTGACTTTAAAGGGGTAAAAGTGTCAACGAGCGAAACTTGTGCTTTCGGGTGGTTTACCGATGAACCGGGAGATTTAGAAAATTATTTTATACTCCCAAATATGCCAAATATCATTTTTTGATGGCATAATAACAGATACGAGTCCCAAGATAGTATATTCAAGTTGAGGGGCCAAAAGTGTCAAAATTTAAAATTTGGTTCGTGATAGACAGGTTACGGACCGTAAGGGTCCCATGCTTACGGTCCGTAAGGCCTGCACCTCGGCAGATTTTGGCGTGACCTCCACACATATGCTTCCAAACCGCCCCATTTCGAAACCAGGGCTGTATTCTTGCTCCTTACTCGTTCTAGGACACTTGGAGGCATCATAAAACACCTGAATACACCTGGAATGATCCTAGCATGGCTCCTTGCACTATAAATGGGTGCCTTGTAATGGCATTTGTTCTTGCACCTTTCTTTATCTCACTCCTCTCTTCTCTGAGCTTTTGGGTCATCAAAGAAGCTCTCTTAAGTTCATAATTCGTGCTAGGACCAGTGGTTAGTGTTCTTAGCCACTCTAGTTCAGTTTTCATATGTTAAAGACCGAAAGTCAAAGTTGCCGCAAAATGGCTTTGACCTTCGCTTAGACCTAGACGGTCCAGCCACTGTTCGAGGCGAATGTGGCTACGTGATCGTAATTAGGTGGGTGTTAATCCCTCAAAAGGGCACCTCCTAATTACCAAGTTTACTTAGTTTTTTGTCGGGTCAAAGAAATTAATGATAAAAGTCAAACTAGTCAGATTTTAAATAAAATCAAATCTGATAATGTAGAGGTTATAAAACAGATTTTATCACTTTAATAACGTGGTAAACATTATTAGAACATGTCTAAACATGTTTGACCCGACAATTCTGAGTTTAGTCTCAGTTCGCAACCGAAAGTCGCAAAAGCTTGACTTTCGCTTTGACTTTCAGTTCTGACCCGAATTAGCTTATTTTCCTTATGCCTTAGGGTTCTTTTGTGACCATATTATGTTATACAATAACCCTCTGAGGTTATACTAATTGGTCACTTAGTAATCTAAGATCATATGTTTGTTTCTATTATTATGCTTAAAGATTGAATAGTATGCCCTTTTGTTAAAAATAAGACTTTTAAGGTAGTTGGTCATGCAAACAAATTAGGTACTGAATTGGTAAACATATTTAGAGTATTTTGATGCTCCAAACCTGGTCATAAACTGAAGTTATATAGAAAAGCGAAATTCATGCCTTTATAAGGACTAGAATGCCCTTTAGCATGAACATCATGTTTAAAACATAATTTTGACACAAAACTCTTTACATACTGTTATGATATCATATTTAGGAATTATTGGATGATGGGTCAGATTTATTTCTGACCATAGCCTTGAGTTCTTGCATAAAGCTTATAAATGACGATAATAACCTTTTAGCAAATAAAATGAGTTCTACATATAATTAACATGTAAAACTTTTTGCTACTGATATGTAATGATAAATAAATTAATTCGAAGCCTCAAAGCTGGTCATAATCTCAGAATCACTTAAACTTCGGAATTATCGTCATTTACCGACTTTTACGCTAAATAAGCACATAGTTTGATTTAAAATATATTTAGCGACCAAGACTTGTTACCTACTGAATTTATAAATGATTTTAAGTATTTTTACAGTAGGGATAAGACATGACCTCAGAATCCCAAATGAGTCCCTAAAACCATATGTGAAATGACCAAAATGCCCTTACGGGCATAGTTTGGCCATAAACTATAAAACGCATATATGTATGATATCCTACTGAATTAATATTATAAATTAATTATTTTTACAGAATGTTTATGACCAAAATTTTCAGTTTGCATGTAAACCCATTTTATAAACCTTAAAATGACCTAAATGCCCTTATAGGGCCTAATTCGGTTTCAAAACTTTTAGGGGCACACTTGTGGACATCCCACTGATGTTATGACATATCTTGAGCATAATAACTTAGGAACTTGTATAGGTCTTGTCGGTACCGTATATGCTCATACGCGTTCGGTTCTGCTTATGTGACTAATTTTCACGAACGAACCGAAACGGGTCTAACCTTGGCATCTTTGCTTCAAAATCCAGAATTGTTTAGTTTACCCATATTATACAAGTCTTCATACTTGTTGGGTCTAAATTACGTTCCTTTCTGGTCACCGCTTAATCTAGCGCTTTGTACCGCAAACCATCTTTTAAACTAAACGGTCGAAGTCCTTGACTTAAATAAAGACGTTAGTATCCTAATAGGTTGATAAAACCTTCTATACAGATTAGGTAGCCCGGTAGAAGATACCTTCATACGGTCTTAAGTATCATACGACTGAATAGTGCTTACACATAAACTCAGGTAATACATTTAACTTATTTCCCTTATACGGGCTAGGGATACGGTGAATTATTGTCGCTTGGTCGGGTATAGGATCATTTAGTCGGATTGTGATTAATAAATCCGCATAACCCGTTTTAATCTGTTTTGTTTGATAACATAAACTATGGCTGTTAACAACCATGCCCTGGATATCCTCGGCTCATCTAAGTTATTGATGGCCACGACTTAAGCACGGGGTGTAGGCATACACCTGACAGATGCAAGTGCTAAAAATATACTACCCATAAGTTGGGGATAACTCCTTTGTGGGTTTTATATGTGGTGAGTTAGTTAATCATGTTCGGTTTTCAAACCGACCCTAATAGTATGACAAACATAAAACTGTATACAAGATTATAAATGTAATTGTCCCAAGTTATAAAAGATTTTTGTGCCTTGTGCATCTAAATTAACATTTTCAAATGTTTAACAACATGAGTCAGTTATTTGTATTTACTAGTGAAAAATGACGTATTTTCCAAAGACAAGTGACAGGTACCTCACGAAATAGGCTGGAGCTACTTGGCATAATAAGAGGACTTTGCAAATCCCTAGATGCCTTAAGTATGTGGAACTCAGTTTTATGTATTATTTTATAGATCCGCCGTGGATCATTTTTGCAACCGTCTGTATATTTATTATTTTATTCGTATTTTAAACTTTCAGGTTATAATAGTAATTTCCTTCCAAGCCTTCCCTGTGCTATAACTGTCTATAATTGACTATGATGATATCAACTACGTCACGATACTCCCCACCGGGCCCACCGGGTTATACGTGGAAATCGGGGTGTGACAGGTTGGTATCAGAGCCAACGTTGAGTGAATTAAACACTAGCCGTTTGTGTTTAATCTCAATGACACATTAGCACATTCTTTAGACTTTCGAGTCTAGACAACGACCTAGGATTACTCTAAATCTTTTGGTTTATATAGATATTGTTATTTGTATCTTGACAGGCTTCCATATAAAATGCCGCCACATGTCAGAGGAAGAGGGAAAGGCCCAATGAGGGGAGGATCATCTAGCCATGCGGGGCCTTCTCACCGCCGTACACCTTCAGAATCATTTAGCTCTGATTACAAAGACGACTGGAGACGTTCATTGGAACCCACAAAGCGATCCGTTTCACTAAGCACTTCGCCATCTTACCATCATTCGTTTGGGCCACAACAACCGCAAGAGCCACAACACTCTCACCATTCGCAGCATTCGCTGCAACCGTCTCAATCCCATCATTCTTCCCATCATTCACACTATCTTTCACCTTATTCTCCGAGATAGTTTAACCCTAACGATTACATTAACTCACCAGTAGGTCATAACCTGTTGGGTCCGGAGGATCACTTCCCCGAGGATATGGATATGGATGATGACCCAGATCCATCCGAGCCGCCTTCAGGAACGCCCACGCATCCCATTGACATATCTAGTGGTTCTTCCTTCACCGGATCACCTTATCATGGGCCCGATGAATTTGCTGAATGGTGGGGACAATGGAAATTCATGAACACTCCTTCCTCCCATAACACCCCACCACAACCTCCATACGAGGAACCACATATTCAAGCAATGACACCATCACCCCCACCAGTCCCCGATCAACAGCAACCCCCATTACCACCAGAACCACCAAGAAGGAGAAGAAATGCACGCATGTCTGTGCAAGGGGGAACACGTTTTACAACCACTCAAGATTCTAGTAACTATCCTCCCATTCTTGAAGATCCACAAATGGGTGGACCTTCAAATCCTGCGCCGGAAATTAATATCACCCGGCCACCTTTGCACCTCAGCCACCTCCGATGGGTTATGATAACCCAATTCCTACCTATCCACCTACAACGGAGTATAATCCTTTCGAGCCTCAAGCTCGTGCAGAGTTTAACTACCAACCCCCTACTATCGACCCATACATCGAACAGCCAACCATAATGCTCTCTATCATTCGTCTTATCCTCTAGTATACCCAACTGGGTATCCCGTCTATATGGATCAACACCCTATACCTCAACCTTCACCCCAACAACAACCACCCAGCCACAACAATTAGAAATTCTGCAAAGGGTGCAAGAAGTAGAACGTGAAGTGGAAAGAGGTGAGAAAAAGAATAGTAAGTTTCTTAAGAATCTTGCAAAATTCATCAGGGGAAAAAGGAGTGGCGATTGAAGATTTTCTTTGCTTTTATCTTGTACTTGTTATTTAAAGTAAGTCCCTGCGTGGACATTTCTTTTTAGCATTAAGTCCCTGTGTGGACATTTCTTTTTACTAGTCCCTACGTGGACATTATCCTTATATTTTAGTCCCTGCGAGGACTTTGTTTTTTCTTTTCGTCCCTGTGTGGACGATCTATGTTATTTAAAGACCCGTTTAGGGCAGTTTTGTAACTGCTAGTAGTATTAATGAAAAATCTTCTTTTGAAAATTTATTGCCTCATTGTCCAAGCAATCATTTCAATTTTATTTGATCTGCCAAGAAATTCCAAAATATCCTCTTAATGGTATAACCTAGCCTATGTGTCAATACAAACATGGCTATGATGGTAAAACCTATTAAGACAATAAATCCTTGTTAGCATCCAAAACATGTTAACATTCCTGGCAGTGTGGCTTGAGAAACCACACCAGCCGTCAAAATATTTGGATTCTTCCAAGCATTAATATAGCCTAAATGATCTTTATGATTCATGGCTGATATCATCCAATAGAATGTTAATAATAAGACATTCATAGGTGATAATTACTCGTTCTTCCTGCGAGGCAAAATGCATTGTTTTCATAACTATGACAGTTGCAGTTTATAACTCTTTGTCAAAAGGCAATGAACTATGTTCAAATCCTTAAAACTTACGATTCCAATAAGATCGTAAAATATATTGTCCAAGTGACAAGGCCTGGTAGCCATGAAAAAGTATCTATGTAAGAAATGACAGTTTCGACATATGTTCCCTGTCAATTATTAGGGATTATATCCCGTTTAAAAGCCACTGATGGTTCAATAGTAGCCTAGGCTAATTATAGTAACTCCTAAAATTCTTGTTCCTCATAAATGCTACATCCTTTAGCCTATGTGGTTTATTCATACCATGGCTAGTAAAATCACCAAACGTGATATAACCACTAAGTAAATTATTGTTATTTGGTATATAGCATTCAAAACCTCACCATGGCTGGTTCAGAGAGGCACATAGTCACCCGGTTGAAGGGAATGATAATACGAGAATAAGTATCACTGGAGCTGAACTGCAAGCTTTGGTTGACGCAACATTTCAAAAGTTGTGGATAGAGTACTAAGGGAGTCGAGTAATACTCGCTCCAAAACACACTCTAAAACCCATTCCATACCACAACCATCAAAGAAAGATGAATCTGAGTATTCTTCTAATCGGAAAAGTGAGTCACACAAACAGACTATGGATGACCAGACACCACGTTCCAACAAAGGTTGTACTTATAAGTATTCGTTGTGTCAAGGAGGATAAGGAGCCATCGACTGCATGAAATGGCTCGATGAAATGGAAACTGTGGTAGATATAAGTGGTTGTGCTAAGGAGGATATAGTTAAATTTGTTTCTCAGTCGTTCAAGGGTGACGCCCTAACCTGGTGGAAAGCTCTGATTCAATCCACTGGAAAAATTCCTCTGTACAACCTCTCTTGGGTCAAGTTTGTGGAGTTGGTTAAGGAAACGTATTGCCCACAACATGAAGTGGAGAAAGTGGAAACTGATTCTTGACCCTTGTCATGAAGGATTTGGACTGTAGGACATATGTTACTAATTTCAATGCCATGTCCAGACTTTCCATACTTGGTTTCTCCTGAACCAAAGCGCATCGCGCGCTTCATAGTGATCTAGCCCCTGAAATCAAAGGAAACGTCAAGGCCTCAAAGCCTACCACCTACAGGTCAGTGTAGACTTGTCTTTATCCCTCACACTGGATGTGATCAGAAGTAAGTCCAGAAAGACCTCGGATGAGGGAAAGAGAAGGAGAGAAGAGGATCAGACTCATCGCTCCAATAAGAAGAAAAAGGGGAATTTTGGGTGTAAGAAAAACCCGAATCAGTCAAATGACAAGCCCCTGTGTAAGAACTGTAACAGGAGGCACTTTGGGAAGTGCACCTTAGATCCACAAGCCAAGCCTTGTGGGATTTGTAAGAAAAAGGGGCATAAGACATTAGAGTGTAGGGATTTGAAGGATGCAACCTGTTATGGTTGCAATGAGAAAGGGCATATCAAGACTAATTGCCCAATGAATGCTAAGAAGCCTGATGAGGCTAGGAAGACAAATGCAAGGGTGTTTCAAATGAATGCCAGGGAGGCAGTAAAGGATGACAAGGTTATAACAGGTACCTTCCTCATAAATGATATCTATGCTAGAGTTTTGTTTGATCCAGGTGCATATAAATCTTTTGTAGATCTTAAGTTTAGCGAATTATTGAATCTGCCTGTTAACACTCTAGACATTAAGTATGAGGTAGAGCTCGCTGATGGTACCATAGAAACTGCCTCGACGCTTCTCGATGGATGTTATATCACCATTAGGAATCATTCTGTACTGTTATCCCTTCTTCCAATGAAATTGACGGGGTTTGATGTAATTTTGGGTATGGATTGGTTATCACGTAACCGTGCCCAAATTACTTGTGATAAGAAACTTGTCAACATCAAAACCCCTTCTGGAGAGTCGATCACTATTAAAGGAGATACACACCATGGACTGCCTGATAATACTTAAGGCATCCAAGTGTTTAAAAAACGGATGTGTCATCTATATGGCACAAGTGACATTGGACGAACCAAAACCAAGGATAGAAGACATTCCGTCATCTCTGAATATCCAGAAGTATTCCCGGATGAACTACCTAGATTACCTCCAGAGAGACAAGTAGAATTCAAAATTCGACATTATACATGGAGTAGCACCAGTTGCACGAGCTCCATACCGTTAGCACCAACCGAGATGAAGGAACTAAGAACCCAATTAGATGAACTTTTGGAAAAGGTTTCATTCAACCCAGCTCGTCACCTTGGGGAGCCTCTATACTGTTTGTGAAAAAGAAAGACGGTTCAATGCGCCTGTTGTCACACCCCGACATCCATGTGTCTACCGGTGGGCCCGGTGGGGAGTATCGTGACGTACAGTTGATATCATCATAACCAAATAAGCATAACACAGCGGAAGGCTTGGAATAAATAAACTATTACAACCGATAATGTCTAGTGTCCAAAATAAATATATACAGACATGGTTGTAACAAGATCCACAAGCGGATCGAAATACATACAAAATGATAACAGACTATAAACAGGCAATTCCCTAAGGTCGCAACTCCTTGGTTATTCGCCCCGCAGCTCCCGGCCTATTCCGTACTTGCAACCTGTAACTTAAGCTTTTTAAAATACGTTAGTTTACACTGGTAAATACCCTCAACCGACTCATTTTGAAAACCTTTTTCAAAAATGGTTTTAGGTGCACAAAGCACATTGTCATAAATAACTTGGGACAGTACAAAAGACCTTGTATAAGATTTACATGCGGGCTTTTACATATGAGGCCCGTACAGAAACCGAGACATGATCGACTGACATACCACTCTGAACTTTCACAAAGAAAGCAGGATAGCAATTTCCCAGTGTATGCCTACACGCCATGCTATATTGTCGTGGCCACTACCAATTTAGTGCACCAAGGATATACAAGACACGGTCAAGCCCACCCTCAATGTTTTAGTTTCAGTCAAAACAGATCAAAACCGGGTTATGTAAGATTTCAGTTAATTATCACAACTGGATAAAACATTAACCCATACCCGACCAAGCGGTAGTAATCTACCATATCCCAAGCCGGTATAGGGAAAACAAGTTAAGAGTATTTACCTGAATTGAAGTTCGCAAGTAATCCAAATTCATCCGTATTCCAGAGCAAGTACAGGAGCAATCTACCGGAGGCGCTCAGTCTAGAGTGATGGTAATTAGTAACCAATATTAGAATGCTAACGGGTCCTTAGTTAAGTCCTAGACTTGGACCGGTTAGTCTTACGCTAAATTGTGATACGATACGATACGCTAGATTAAGCGGTGATCGGAATAGAATGTTAATTGGACCCGACAAGTACATAGACTTGTATGATATGGGAAGACCAATAACATTCTGGATTTTGATAAGGAATGGAGAGAGTTAAACCGGTTTTGGTTTAAATACGTAAACTAGCTACGTATGTTTAACCGAACACGTATAAGCGACACAGGGTAACCTAAGAGTCGCATATAAGTTCCATAATGAGATATGTTTGAAATATGTTATAAAATCAGTAACATTTGCAAGGATAGGCCCGAGTTATATTTAAAACCGATTTATGCCTTACAAGGGCATTTTGGTCATTTTTAGGTTTATAAAAGATGTTTAAAGTGAATCTGATGTTATGACCTTAAATATTCTATAAAAATATGTATATTATCATGTTATATCAGTAGGATATAAAATATATGTGTGTTTGATGATTTTGAAACATACTATGTCCCACAAGGGCATTTTAGTAATTTCACACATAGCTTTGAAGCTGAATTTGGGATTCTGAGTTCGGGACTTGTACTTACTGTTGTTATATTAAAAATAAGTTTATAAATCATTAAGTAACAAGTCTCGGCTCATGGTTTGGTTTTAAAAACACACTTATGCGCCGAAAGGCGTAAAAGTCGCTAAAATGCCGTTAACTTGATATTTAACATAAACTGAAGTTAGGAGCTGTTTTAAGTGGCCAAAAATATGTCATTTAACTTATAACATCAGTAAGTTAAAGTTTTAATTATAAAAATTTGATTTTCGCTATTTTCCGTAAAAAAGGTAGTTTAGCGATTTAGCGGCGGTTAGCGATTCTTAAGCATGCATTCAAGTAATAAACTGAACAGAAAATCCCAAATGGTCCTACTTATCATAACATATCAGTAAGTATATCATCCATATGCTCATATGAGCTAAAAACCTCATTTTGCAAAAAAAGACCTATTTGCAAAATTTTAAGGATTTTTACGGAACTTATGTAATAACTCGGATTATTAGGAATAGATCATGAAACTTTAGGATTATATTATTGACATAATCATGGTCATAAAATGACCAAAACTTAGTATCAAGAATGGCTCAAAACGGGTCAGAACTAAAAGTCAACAGAAAGTCAACTGTCTGAGACTTTCGGTTACGAACCGAGCCTAGACCAAAAATTGACGAACCGAACCTATTGACATATGTTCAAATATTTATTTTAAGGTCATTAATGCTTTAAAACATATTTTATAACATCCAGATCGTTAGTTATGAATTTTACAAAAACTATTCAGTTAGACTTTTATTGACTTTTTGGTTGACTCGTCAATTGGCCATGAATCCGTGAAAATATGAGAATGCCCTCTTGAGGGTTTATTACCTCCATTCATTAGGAGCACGTAGGAGCTTTCTTTATGCACAATGATGGAGTATACACGGATTTAGAGCAAAGTCAAGGCGTAATTACGACGAGACTTTGTTCTAGGCTAAGAACTATGAAGAATCGACTTAGCACGAGATTGAACACTTACATAGGTCCAAGAGTTGCTAAGAACAGAATGGAATGCTCCAAATTCATCTGGAACTTCTCCAAGGTATGTTGATAAACACTAAGTGTGAAGAACTTGTTGTAACATAAGAGTACACTCACAATTGAGTCATTTATGGAGTATAGAGGAGGTGCCAAGTGTTGTGGTATGAATTCAGGTGCCCACAAGTGTCCTAGAGGTGTTAAATGGTGGCAAAATTACGAGCAAGGTGGCACAAGTTCGTGTAAGAAGTGTCCAAGAGCTAGCTGGCATCAACTTACAAACATTCTGCCAGATAGGGGCTAGGTGTAGCGCGGAGGTCTCCCCCTTAAGCTACGCGCAGCGCGGCGCCCCCTTGTGGGTTTGAAAGTTTGGCAAACTTAGTCCCTCACTTCCCAACTCCATTATACTTTCATAAATTGCAAATTTTGGCCCCTTGACTTCATTTCAAGGCATAACGAGGATAAGATAAGCGATTCAACAACTTTAGTCCCCCCCTTTTTGGCACACGGCACAATAGGGTTCCCGGGACACGTTTAAAATAATTATAGGACGTAAAAACACGTAGTGTTACATCCTCACCCCCTTAAAATAAATCTCGACTCGAGATTTCAATCAAACAATTGTGGGTACTTCTGTCGCATGACAGACTCAACTTCCCAAGTGTATTCGGGACCTCGACGAGCGTCCCATTTAACCTTTACAATAGGCACATGCTTCCTATGAAGCTTTTGACCTGACGATCCTCGATCGCCACTGGTCGCTCGATAAAACGTAGGTTCTTATCAATCTGAACCTCGTCGTGTGGCATGGCCAACGGCTCATCCGCTAAGTACTTCTTCAAGTTGGAGATGTGGAATACATCATGGATTCCATTAAATTTCTCGGCAATTTGAGCTTGTACACAACAGCTCCAATTCGTTCGATAACTTCGAATGGTCCAACATACCTTGGACTTAGCTTGCCTTCTTTCCAAAGCGCATAACACCTTTCCAAGGCACACTTTAAGCAAGACCTTGTCCCCAATCTGGAATTCAAGAGGTTTACGTCTTCGATCTGCATAACATTTCTGCCTATCCCTGGCAGTCTTGAGACGATCCCGAATTTGTAAAATCTTGTCCGTCGTCTGAGGACTATTTCCGGTCCTGATAGTTGTGCTTCACCAACTTCTGCCCAACAAACGGGCGTCCTACACTTTCTCCCGTATAGCACTTCAAACGGGGCTGCTTGAATACTTGTATGATAGCTGTTGTTGTAGGAGAACTCAACAAGTGGTAAGTGGCTATCCCAACTTCCACCTAGATCAATCACACAAGCGCGGAGCATATCTTCCAAAGACTGTATAGTGCACTCACTTTGCCCATCCGTCTGAGGATGATAAGCTATGCTAAAATTTAATCGAGTGCCCAAAGCTTGCTGAAAACTTTTCCAGAAGTGCGAAGTATATCTTGTGTCCCTATTCGACACAATGGACACTGGCACGCCGTGCAAAGAAACAATCCCGTCCACATATAACTTTGCTAGCTTATCTAAGCTATAAGTCTCATTAATGGGTAAGAAGTGTGCCGACTTAGTCAACATGTCCACAATCACCCATATCGCATCATTCCCTCGCTTTGTCTTCGGTAATTTGGTAATAAAGTCCATAGTTACGCATTCCCATTTCCACATGGGAATTTCTAACGGCTGCAGTAATCCTGACTGTTTCTGATGCTCTGCTTTCACTTGCGAACATGTCAGGCACTTAGCTACATAAGCAGCTATAGACTTCTTCAGTCCAGACCACCAATAGTCGGGTCTCAAATCTTTATACATTTTGTCACCACCCGGGTGAATTGAATATGTGGAACTATGTGCTTCTTGAAGGATCAGATCCCTAAGTCCACCAAAGACTGGAATCCATATTCGTCCACAAAACCGAAGGATTCCATCATTTCCCTGGGTAAGTTGTTCTACCAACTTTCCCAGTTCTTCCTTAGGTAGATTTGCTTCTAACAGAGCTTGCTTCTGAGCTTCCAAAATCTTATCTTTCAGATCATTCTTAACCCGAATGCTCTTGGCATTGATCCTTATGGGCTTGACCCTTTCCTTGCGGCTCAAGGCATTGGCAACCCATTTGCCTTGCCTGGGTGATAACGGATCTCACAATCATAATCATTCAGTGTCTCCATCCACCGACGCTGTTGCATATTCAAATCCTTTTGATTGAATAAATGTTGGAGACTTTTGTGGTCGGTGTATATACACACTTTGTTCCATATAAATAATGTCTCCATAGCTTGAGCGCAAACACCACGGCACCTAGCTCCAAGTCATGCGTGGTGTAGTTTCTTTGTGTATCTTCAATTGCCTTGAAGGGTAGGCAATTACCTTTCTTCTTTGCATGAGTACACACCCCATGCCGGTGTGTGAAGCATCACAATATACCACAAAATCTTCAATTCCTTCTGGAACAGTCAACACAGGAGCATTACTTAATTTCTGCTTCAATACATCAAAGGCTTCCTGTTGTTTCGGACCCCAAACAAATTTAACATCTTTACGGGCCAGGGTCGTCAATGAAGTAGCTATCCTTGAAAAGTTTTCTATAAATCTTCTATAATAACGGCCAAACCCAGAAAACTTCGGATTTCGGATGGTGTCTTGGGGGCTTGCCAGTTCATTACTGCCTCGACTTTGGCAGGATCAACTTGTATCCCAAGTTCACTAACCACGTGGCCTAAGAATTGCACTTCACGCAACCAAAATTCACACTTAGAAAACTTTGCCTAAAGTTTCTCGTGTCTTAACAACTCCAAAATACACCGTAGATGTTTCTCGTGGTCCGCCTGACTACGAGAGTATATAAGTATGTCATCCATGAATATGATGACAAACTTGTCCAGATAAGGCTTGCAAACTCTATTCATCAAATCCATAAAAGCTGCAGGTGCATTAGTGAGCCCAAAAGGCATCACTAAGAACTCATAATGACCATATCTTGTTCTAAACGCCGTCTTTGGAACGTCTTCAGTACGAACTTTGAGTTGATGGTAACCTGACCTCAAATCAATCTTCGAGAAGTAGCTTGCTCCCTGAAGCTGGTCAAATAAATAATCAATTCTGGGCAATGGATAATGATTCTTAATTGTTAACTTATTCAGCTCGTGGTAGTCAATGCACATTCGCATTGAACCATCTTTCTTTTTCACAAACAGTATTGGGGCTCCCCAAGGCGAAGAGCTTGGCTGAATGAATCCTTTTTCCAACAATTCCTTAAGTTGTGTCTTCAACTCCTTCATTTCTGTGGGTTTCAAGTCTATACGGGGCTCTAGCGACTGGGGCTACACCAGGTATGATATCAATTCTAAATTCTACTTGCCTATCTGGAGGTAGACCAGGCAAGTCTTCAGGAAACACGTCAGCAAATTCTGAGATAACGGATAGGTCTTCGATCTTTGGCTTAGCTCCATCAATGGTTACTTGTGCCATGTAAATGACACAATTCTTCTTCAGGCATTTCGAAGATTTAAGTAACACATCCTTTTCGGACAAACCATATCGTACATCACTTGGATAGGCAGCAATTCACCGGTCGAAGTTTTGATTTCGATGAGCTTCTAGTTACAGGCTATATGGGCATGGTTACTAGACAACCAGTCCAAACCAAGAACTACATCGAAACCTGCCAACTTCATTGGCAATAGCGAAACAGGAATAGAGTGATCCTTAATGGAAATAAAACATCCATCAAGAATTGTAGAGGCGGTTTCTATCGTTCCATCAGCAAGTTCTACATCGTATGTTGTGTCTAAAGTTCTCATGGGCAAGTTTAATAAGGCATTAAACTTATGATCTACAAATGATTTGTCAGCCCCTGAATCGAAAAGAACTCTAGCATAAATATCATTAATAAGGAACGTACCCGTTATCACATTGTCATCATTCACAGCCTCCTTGGCTTTCTCTGGAAAGCACGAGCTTTTCCTTTCTTCGCCCCATCGTCCTTAGCAATGTCATCTTTCTTGTATTTAGGACAGTTGGGTTTGATATGTCCTTTCTCGCCACAGTTATAACAGGTGGCCTCCTTTAAATCCTTACATTCTAGAGCCTTGTGCCCATGTCTCTTACAAACCCCACAAGGCTTTGTCTGAAGCTCATCCCGACACGCACCAAAGTGTCGCTTGTTGCACTTTCTGCATTTAGGCCTATTATCAGACCTTTGATGGTTCTTGTTTGACCTGAACTTCCTGTTCTTGTTGAAGCGGTGAAACCTATCATCATCTCTCTTCCTTTTCTCGCCACCTTCAGACCTAAGAGACCTCTGTCTCTTCAAATCCTGAGTTAAGACCATGGAAAGGTCTACAGCAGACCTAAATGTCACGGGCCTAGATGCCCTGACATCACCCTTAATCTCCGGCTCTAAACCACCAATAAAACGTGAGATACGTTTGGATTCTGGAGTAACCAAATACGGTACAAAGTCTAGACATAGAGTTGAATTCCGACACATACTTTCCACAATCGAGGTTCTTCATGGCTAACCCAATAAACTCTGTTTCAATCCTTTCCACCTCGTGAGGCGGACAGTAAGCATCCTTCACCAATTCAATAAACTTTTCCCAGCTCAAATTATACAGATGAACCTTCCAGACGACTGGATCATCGACTTGCACCACGTTAGGGCATCGCCCTTGAATGATTGCGCTACATATTGCACTACGTCTCTCTAGCGCACCCACTGATCTCCACAATAGTTTCGATCTCGTCTAACCGTCGGAGCGTTTCCACAGCTCCTTATTCACCAGTGAAGTCACGTGGTTTGCAAGACACGAAGTATTTATAGGAGCAACCTTCATTTTTAAATTGAGTTCTTCTGCGGTACTCCTTTCTTTTCCTTTCAATATTCGATGATGCTCAGAGTCGTCTTTCTCGTGAGAGGGATGTTCAGATTTCTTTTGCGATGAGTGTTTCGAATGGTGTGAAGATGTATGCCTGGATGTGTGCTTAGAAGTATGCTTGGTATGTGAAGCACTGGATTCACCGTTCTTCTCGTCACGATCTTTAATTGCTTTTTCTACTTCAGTGGCAATTAATGCCTGCAGTTCACCTCTAGTAATTACAATCTGTTCGTTGGCACCTCCATCCCCATGGTGGCTTCTGCTTCATCCGAATTGACCATCCTTGTACTTTGACGCTGAAGCAATCATGTGGAATTTAATTAATTATACTTGTTTAATTGATTGATAACGACACAAACGACCTTAATAAGGGGGTGTTAAAAGGTGGCACAAATAGGCCTGTCACAAGGACAATTTTTAGAGTAGCACTAAGGGCTTGAATTATAAAATCAAGATCACCAATGGATCAAATAGCTTCGAGGTTCGAACATAGTTTACTACCTCGAGATAGAGAGTCGTAGACTGCAATTATCATTGTCACCAATGGACATAACATAACCCGAATTACATCACTATGGATTTATTAATATGGCCATAGGCACTACACCACTAATGGGTGTTTAATTAAAGTAATCATCGCACCGATGATTTCTGATCAAGATCAAAATAGATTATATAGGCTTAGACGTAGTCCTTTGCCTTGACGGCTTGTGTGGTTCCTCAGGTCACACTGCCTGGAGGTTAATACCTTGAATATATTAACCTTTTAGAATAGCAATTCCTTGAAATGGTTTAAGTAGCTAGTCCTGATCAGGCGGACTAGTGAAGTTTAGAACGTAGTTCACCACTTCTGGATAGAAGGGACTCTTTGTAGGATTTCTCAACCTTAACTATCAGGGTAGAACACCATATAATAACTACCGTTTTGCCAATATATATGACCTAATCACTTGGCAGGTGCAAACCATCAAGGAGATTTCTTGGAAATGTTTCGCAGATCACAAATTTCGAATCAATATCGAGACGTTGGCTCGAACAACTGATATTATAATAGTACATATAACATTAATCCATAAGGAATTTTTTTTAATATTGAAATTCAAATTACAATTGCCCTAAACGGGTCTTTTATAAGAAAATAAGATAGATTGTCCTTGCAGGGACTAAAATAAGAAACATACCCTCACAGGGGTGTTAAAACTAAATACTTGTCCATGCAAGGACTTAATTTAAATTAAACATAGTACATAGGATAATATGGAGCTTAATCCTTCTTCCCCGTTAACTTTTTCATCAGCCTTTTTAATAGTTTTTGGTTCTTCTTAGCGTCCTTGGCTGATTTCTCTTGTAGCTATTTTACTCGTTCTATTGCTTCATTCAGAATGTTCATAGTTGGTGGCGGCTGCTGTGGTTGCGGTTGAGTTTGGGGTTGAGGCGGTGCAATCGGATGTTGGTACTCATAGTAGGGATATCCGCCTGGTTGGTAGGGATATGGGTAATGTGCATTCATGGCCATTTCTAGGTAAGGGTCAGGATGAGATATGTGGTGGCTATGGCTATGATCTGGCCAGGTAGAAGGATTAAGAGGATTATATTCTGGAAATTGTTGGTAGGTAGGTATGGGGTTATCAAAACCCGGTGGCGGGGTGGTTGAAGAGGTTCGCCAAATGGCAGGGGTTGTTGAGGCTCAGGCTCAACAGTAGAAGGCGGTTGCTCGTTGAAAGGCGAGGCATAAGAAGGTCCACCCATTTGTGGATCTTCTGGGATAGTGGGGTAGGGTGAAGGCTGGGAAGATAGTGACCCAACTCTGTGCCCCATTCGCACGGACATACGTGCGTTCCTCTTCCTAGGTGAACGAGGTGGTAGCTGTAGCTGTTCCACCTGTTGGTCTTCAGGTGGAGGGGTATGGTGTATAGGTGTATGGTAGGATGGAGTGTGGTGGATGGTGTGCTATGGTAAGATGGGGTGTCGTAGAAAATATATTGTGAAAACTTTTCCTGGAATTCATCCGGATAGTGCTGGGGCGTTCCAGCGTATGAATTGGATCCGCTGGATAAGTAAACGGGATGACCCATTGATCCACATTGCCGGCATTTCTGGGTCGGAGTCTTCTTCCATGGGTTCCGGGAATCTTCAAGTGGGGTTACAGAAGGGGAGTGGAATTGGATATCGAGGTTATAATTTCCATGGGAAGAATGGGAACATGAGTGGTGAGATTAGGTAGGTTGTGGTGGCAGTGAATCTGGCGGTGGAGAATACTCATGGGATATAGAGTGACGATGAGGGTACGGTTCCCATGGTGATGAGGAGTCTCCTGACCCTTGTAAGGGTTATAGTTATGTGGGTTCGAAGGTCCTTGACCCGCAGCTCCACCTCTCATGAGGCCTTTTCCTTTCGCTCCTCTAGAAAATTTTGGAGGCATCTTCGTCAATTCCTGTCACAAAGCAAGTTAAAAAAACAAAGCAAGCAAAAAAAAAAAAAGCAAAACAGGGAAACGAATAATCCTAGGTCAAAGCCTAGACTCGAGAGTCTAAGGAATGTGTTTTCTTATATCGTTTAAGATAAAACACTAATGATAAGTGTTGAATTCTCTCAAACGTTGGCTCTGATACAAACCTGTCACACTCCGACATCCATGTGTCTACCAGTGGGCCCGGTGGGGAGTATCGTGACGTACAGTTGATATCATCATATCCAAATACGCATAACACAACGGAAGGCTTGGAATAAATAAACTATTACAACTGATAATGTCTAGTGTCCAAAATAAATATATACAGACATGGTTGTAACAAGATCCACAGGCGGATCGAAATACATACAAAATGATAACAGACTATAAACAGGCAATTCCCTAAGGTCGCAACTCCTTGGTTATTCGCTCCGCAGATCCCGACCTATTCCGTACTTGCAACCTGTAACTTAAGCTTTTGAAAATACGTTAGTTTACACTGGTAAATACGCTCAACCGACTCATTTTGAAAACCTTTTTCGAAAAGGTTTTAGGTGCACAAAGCACATTTTCATAAATAACTTGGGACAATACAAAAGACCTTGTATACAGATTTACATGCTGGCTTTTACATATGAGGCCCGGTACAGAAACCAAGACATGATCGACTGACACACCACTCTGAACTTTCACAAAGAAAGTAGGATAGCAATTTCCCAGTGTATGCCTACACGCCATGCTATATTGTCGTGGCCACTACCAATTTAGTGTGCCAAGGATATCCCAAACACGGTCAACCCACCCTCAATGTTTTAGTTTCAGTCAAAACAGATCAAAACCGGGTTATGTAAGATTTCAGTTAATTATCACAACTGGATAAAACATTATCCCATACCCGACCAAGCGGTAGTAATTTACCGTATCCCAAGCCGGTAAGGGAAAACAAGTTAAGAGTATTTACCTGAATTGAAGTTCACAAGTAATCAAAATTCATCCGTATTCCAGAGCAAGTACAGGAGCAATCTACCGGAGGCGTTCAGTCTGGAGTGATGGTAATTAGTAACCAATATTAGAATGCTAACGGGTGCTTAGTTAAGTCCTAGACTTGGACCGGTTAGTCTTACGCTAAATTGTGATACGATACGATACGCTAGATTAAGCGGTGATCGGAATAGAATGTTAATTGGACCCGACAAGTACATAGACTTGTATTATATGGGAAGACCAATAACATTCTGGATTTTGATAAGGAATGGAGAAAGTTAAACCCGTTTTGGTTTAAATACGTAAACTAGCTACGTATGTTTAACCGAACGCGTATAAGCGAAACCGGGTAACCTAAGAGTCGCATATAAGTTCCATAATGAGATATATTTGAAATATGTTATAAAATCAGTAACATTTTCAAGGATAGGCCCGAGTTATATTAAAATCGATTTATGCCTTACAAGGGCATTTTGGTCATTTTTAGGCTTATAAAAGATGTTTAAAGTGAATCTGATGTTATGACCTTAAATATTCTGTAAAAATATATATATTTTCATGTTATATCAGTAGGATATCAAATATAAGTGTGTTTGATGATTTTGAAACATAATATGTCCCACAAGGGCATTTTAGTAATTTCACACATAGCTTTGAAGCTGAATTTGGGATTCTGAGTTCGGGACTTGTACTTACTGTTGTTATATTAAAAATAAGTTTATAAATCAGTAAGTAAAAAGTCTCGGCTCATGGTTATGGTTTTAAACCATACTTATGTGCCAAAAGGCGTAAAAGTCGCTAAAATGCCGTTAATTGATATTTAATATAAACTGAAGTTAGGACCTGTTTTAAATGGCAAAAAATATGTCATTTAACTTATAACATCATTAAGTTAAAGTTTTAATAATAAAATTTTGATTTTCGCGATTTCAAGTCATAAACCGAACAAACATCCCAAATGGTCCTACTTATCATAACATATCAGTAAGTATATCATCCATATGCTCATATGCGGTAAAAATCTCATTTTGCACAAAAATGACCTATTTGCAAAATTTTAAGGATTTTTACGGAACTTATGTAATAACTCGAATTTCTTAGGAATCGAGTCATGAAACTTTAGGACAATATTATAGACATAATCATGGTCATAAAATGACCAAAACTTAGTATCAAGAATGGCTCAAAACAGGTCAGAACTGAAAGTCAACAGAAAGTCAACTGTTTGAGACTTCCGGTTATGAACCGAGCCTGGACCAAAAATGACGAACCGAACCTATTGGCATATGTTCAAATACTTATTTTAAGGTTGTTAATGCATTAAAACATATTTTATAACATCTAGATCGTTAGTTATGAATTTTACAAAACTGCTCAGTTTGACTTTTTGGTTGACTCGTCAATTGGCTATGAATCCGTGAAAATCTGAGAATGCCCTCTTGAGGGTTTATTACCTCCATCATTAGGAGCACGTAGGAGCTTTCATTATGCACAATGATGGAGTATACACAATGACGGAGTATACACGGATTTAGAGCAAAGTCAAGGCGTAATTACGACGAGACTTTGTTCTAGGCTAAGAACTATGAAGAATCGACTTAGCACGAGATTGAACACTTACATAAGGTCCAAGAGTTGCTAAGAACATAATGGAATGCTCCAAATTCGTCTGGAACTTCTCAAAGGTATGTTGATAAACTCTAAGTGTGAAGAACTTGTTGCAACATAAGAGTGCACTCACAATTGAGTCATTTATGGAGTATAGAGGAGGTGCCAGGTGTTGTGGTATGAATTCAGGTGCCCACAAGTGTCCTAGAGGTGTCAAATGGTGGCAAAATTACGAGCAAGGTGGCACAAGTTCGTGTAAGAAGTGTCCAAGAGCTAGCTGGCAGCAACTTACAAACATTCTGCCAGATAGGGGCTAGGTGTAGCGCGGAGGTCTCCCCCCTTGAGCTACGCGCAGCGTGGCACCCCCTTGTGGGTTTGAATGTTTGGCAAACTTAGTCCCTGCACTTCCCAACTCCATTATACTTTCATAAATTGTAAATTTTGGCCCCTTGACTTCATTTCAAGGCATAACGAGGATAAGATAAGCGATTCAACAACTTTAGTCCTCCCGTTTTGGCACACGGCACAATAGGATTCCTGGGACACGTGTAAAATAATTATAGGACGTAAAAACACGTAGTGTTACACCTGTGCATTGACTGCCACAAGGTAAATAAGGTAACAATCAAGAACCGCTATCCATTACCTAGGATCGACGATTTGTTTGATCAACTTCAAGGGGCAAGTTTCTTTTCAAAGATCGACCTAAGGTCAGGATACCATCAACTCAGAGTTAAAACTGAAGATGTGCCTAAAACCGCGTTTCGAACAAGGTACAACCATTATGAGTTCTTAGTGATGCCTTTCGGGCTCACTAACGCACCCGCAACATTCATGGATCTCATGAATAGAGTCTGCGAGCCATACCTAGATAAGTTCGTCATCGTATTTATAGATGACATACTTATTTACTCTCGTAATCAGGAAGATCACGAGAAACACCTTCGGTGCATCCTAGGACTTCTTCAGCAGGAGAAGCTTTATGCTAAATTCTCCAAATGTGAATTCTAGCTTCGCGAAGTCCAATTCCTTGGACATGTCGTGAGTGAGCGAGGTATCCAAGTGGATCCCGCTAAAATAGAAGCAATCATGAATTGGGAAGCACCTAAGACGCCTACAGAAATTCACAGCTTTTTGGGATTAGCATACCGCACAATACCGACGTAAATTACTATTAGATTTGTAGACTTGATTGGGATTGGGTTAGGTTGGAGTTTTTAACCAGACTCATGTTATGATACAAAATTCACTAGAATTGGGTATACCAAAGAAAGGTAGTATAATTAACTCGTTGATTTCGGACAGGAAAAGAGGAAATGAATGCCGTACACTTGAGTGGAAAAGGAAAGCGAGACCTTACCTTCCACAACAACGAAAGCACTTTTTCACTCTTTCATATACTAGGGGATTTCACTTGGAAAAGAAAATGTTCCATACTAATGGATTCGGGTCCATAACCATGGGTTCCATATCTGTACAAATAGAATAGCCTATTTATACAGAATGGTAAAGAGGCCGTCTATGATCATCGATCATAGAAATGAAATAAAGAGATATTTTAATCCTTACCAACTCGATCTTGTTGCCTTTTTTTTTTTTTTTTTTTTTTACAGAAGATTTATCGAAAATTTCTCAAGAATAGCCGCACCATTAACTTCTCTAACCCGCAATAATATAAAATTTAATTGGGGTCCTAAGCAGCAAGAGTCCTTTGAGATCCTCAAGCAGAAATTGAGCAATGCTCCAGTTCTAACCTTGCCGGAAGGCATAGATGAGTTGTTGTTTACTGTGATGCTTCGCACACTGGCATGGGCTGTGTGCTTATGCAAAGGGGTAAAGTAATCGCCTACGCATCACGACAATTAAAAGTACATGAAAGGAATTACACCATCCACGATCTAGAACTGGGTGCCGTTGTATTCGCACTTAAGTTATGGAGACATTATTTATATGGAACTAAATGTGTGATATACTCAGATCACAAAAGTCTCCAACACTTGTTTAACCAAAAAGAACTCAATATGAGGCAACGACGATGGATGGAAACTTTAAACGACTACGATTGCAAGATTTGCTACCATCTTGGCAAAGCGAATGTACTCGCCGATGCACTTAGCCGAAAGGAAAGAATCAAACCTATTCGGATTAATGCCAAGAGTATCGAACTTAAGAACAATTTAAACGAGAAGCTATTAGCTGCGCAGAAAGAAGCCATATTGGAAATTAACCTTCCCGAAGAAAAATTAGGAGCAACTTTTGATCATTGTCACCTGGGAGGGATGGATCCTCAGACTAAATGGTCGAATTTGGGTTCCTACTCATGGAGGACTTAGAGATATAATCCTTCAGGAAGCCCATAACTCCAGATACTCGGTTCACCCTGGAAGTGACAAAATGTATCAGGATTTGAAAGCTAACTATTGGTGGATGGGTTTGAAGAAATCCATTGCCACCTATGTAGCCAAATGTCTGACGTGTTCTCAAGTTAACGCTGAACCTCAGAAGTCGTCGGGTTTGCTGCAACAATTAAAACTTCCCACATGGAAATGGGAAATGGTAACCATGGATTTTATCACCAAGTTACCCAAAACAAAACATGGAAATGATACAATCTGGGTCATCATTGACAGATTAACTAAATCAGCTCATTTCTTACCCATCAAAGAGACTCATAGCTCCGACAAACTAGCTCAGATATATGTAGATAAGATTGTGTCTCTCCATGGAGTGCCAATATCCATTGTATCCGATAGGGATACTAGATATACTTCTCATTTTTGGAAAAGTTTCCAACAATCTCTAGGCACTCGACTAAATTTTAGTACCGCTTACCATCCTCAGACGGATGGACAGAGCGAGCGTACAATTTAGACATTAGAAGACATGCTCCGGGCATGCGTCATTGATCTAGGAGGTAGTTGGGATGATCATCTCCCCTTGATTGAGTTCTCCTACAATAACAGTTATCATACCAGTATTCAGGCCGCACCTTTTGAGGCTTTATTTGGGCGAAAATGCAGAACGCCCGTTTGTTGGGCTGAAGTAGGGGATGCTCAACTAACAGGACCTGAGATAATTCTAGAGACGACAGAAAAGATTATTCAGATCCGTGATCGTCTAAAGGCTGCTAGAGACAGGCAGAAGAGTTACGCAGATAAAAGGCGACAACCTCTAAAGTTCGAGGTAGGAGACAAAGTCTTACTAAAAGTATCACCTTGGAAAGGAGTGATGCGTTTTGGTAAGAAGGGCAAGCTAAGCCCAAGATACATTGGACCATTCGAAAGCATAGAATGTGTCGGTAGTGTGGCTTATAAGCTAAACCTACCTAAAGAACTTAGCGGTATTCACAATGTGTTCCACATCTGTAATTTAAAGAAATGTCTAGCGGACGAATAACTAGCAATGCCTTACGAAGATGTGCAAATAGATGAAAGCCTGAAATTTGTCGAAAAACCGATCGCGATCGAGGATCGACAGGTAACGAAGCTTCGAAGGAAGCAAGTGCCAATTTTCAAAGTAAAGTGGGATGCCCGTAGAGGCCCTGAATACACGTGGGAGGTAGAGTCCACTATACGACAGAAATACCCTCACTTATTTCAGTAAATCTCGAGGTCGAGATTTCTTTTAAGGGGGTAAGGATGTAACACCTCGCAAAAACGTGTCCAATAAGGTGAAGACACCTCCTAAACCCTATTCATTTGAAAAGTTGACTTTAAAGGGGTAAAAGTGTCAACGAGCGAAACTGTGCTTCCTTGTGGTTTACCGATGAACCGGGAGATTTAGAATAATTATTTTATACTCCCAAATATGCCAAATATCATTTTTTGATGACATAATAACAGATACGAGTCCCAAGATATGTATATTCAAGTTGAGGGGCCAAAAGTGTCAAAATTTAAATTTTGGTTCGCTGATAGACATGCTTACGGTCCGTAAGGCCTGCACCTGGGCAGATTTTGGCGTGACCTCCACACATATGCTTCCAAACCGCCTCATTTCGAAACCAGGGGCTGTATTCTTGCTCCTTACTCGTTCTAGGACACTTGGAGGCATCATAAAACACCTGAATACACCTGGAATGATCCTAGCATGGCTCCTTGCACTATAAATAAGTGCCTTGTAATGGCATTTGTTCTTGCACCTTTCTTTATCTCACTCCTCTCATTCTCTAGAGCTTTTGGGTCATCAAAGGAGCTCTCTTAAGTTCATAATTTGTGCTAGGAACAGTGGTTAGTGTTCTTAGCCACTCTAGTTCAGTTTTCATATGTTAAAGATCGAAAGTCAAAGTTGCCGCAAAACGGCTTTGACCTTCGGTTTAGACCTAAACGGTCCAGCCATTATTCGAGGCGAAGGTGGCTACGTGATCGTAATTAGGTGGGTGTTAATCCCTCAAAAGGGCACCTCCTAATTACCACGTTTACTTAGTTATTTGTCGGGTCAAAGAAATTAATGATAAAAGTCAAACTAGTCAGATTTTAAATAAAATCAAATATGATAATGTAGAGGTTATAAAACACATTTTATCACTTTAATATTAGAACATGTCTAAACATGTTTGACCCGACAATTCTGAGTTTAGGCTCAGTTCGCAACCGAAAGTCGCAAAAGCTTGACTTTCGCTTTGACTTTCAGTTCTGACCCGAATTAGCTTATTTTCCTTATGCCTTAGGGTTCTTTTGTGACCATATTATGTTATAGAATAATCCTCTAAGGTTATACTACTTGGTCACTTAGTAATCTAAGATCATATGCTTGTTTCCGTTATTATGCTTAAAGATTGACTAGTATGCCCTTTTGTCAAAAATGAGACTTTTAAGGTAGTTGGTCATGTAAAGAAATTAGGTACTGATTGGTAAACATATTTAGAGTATTTTGATGCTCCAAACCCGGTCATAAACTGAAGTTATATAGAAAAGCGAAATTCATGCCTTTATAAGGACTAGAATGCCCTTTAGCATGAACATCATGTTTAAAACATAATTTTGACACAAAACTCTTTACATACTGTTATGATATCATATTTAGGAATTATTGGGATGACGGGTCAGATTTATTTCTGACCATAGCCTTGAGTTCTTGCATAAAGCTTATAAATGACGATAATAACCTTTTCGCAAATAAAATGAGTTCTACATATAATTAACATGTAAAACTTTTTGCTACTGATATGTAATGATAAATAAATTATTTCGAAGCCTCAAAGCTGGTCATAATCTCAGAATCACTTAAACTTCGGAATTATCGTCATTTACCGACTTTTACGCTAAATAAGCACATAGTTTGACTTTAAAATATATTTAGCGACCAAGACTTGTTACCTACTGAATTTATAAATGATTTTAAGTATTTTTACAGTAGGGATAAGACATGACCTCAGAATCCCAAATGAGTCCCTAAAACCATATGTGAAATGACCAAAATACCCTTATGGGGCATAGTTTGGCCATAAACTATAAAACGCATATATGTATGTATCCTACTGAATTAATATTATAAATTAATTATTTTTACAGATTGTTTATGACCAAAACTTCAGTTTGCATGTAAACCCATTTTATAAACCTTAAAATGACCTAAATGCCCTTATAGGGCCTAATTCGGTTTCAAAACTTTTAGGGGCACACTTGTGGACATCCCACTGATGTTATGACATATCTTGAGCATAATAACTTAGGAAACTTGTATAGGTCTTGTCGGTTACCCGTATATGCTCATACGCGTTCGGTTCCGCTTATGTGACTAATTTTCATGAACGAACCGAAACGGGTCTAACCTTGGCATCTTTGCTTCAAAATCCAGAATGTGTTTAGTTTACCCATATTATACAAGTCTTTATATTTGTTGGGTCTAAATTACGTTCCTTTCCGGTCACCGCTTAATCTAGCGCTTTGTACCGTAAACCATCTTTTAAACTAACCGGTCGAAGCCCTTGACTTAAATAAAGACCGTTAGTATCCTAATAGGTTGATAAAACCTTCTGTACATATTAGGTAGCCCGGTAGAAGATACCTTCATACGGTCTTAAGTATCATACGGCTGAGTAGTGCTTACACATAAACTCAGGTAAATACATTTAACTTATTTCCCTTATACGGGCTTGGGATACGGTGAATTATTGCCGCTTGGTCGGGTATGGGATCATTTATTTGGATTGTGATTAATAAATCCGCATAACCCGTTTTAATCTGTTTTGTTTGATAACATAAACTATGGGGGTTAACAACCTGTCCTGATATCCTCGACTCATCTAAGTTATTGATGGCCACGACTTAAGCACGGGGTGTAGACATATACCTGACAGATGCAAATGATAAAAATATAACTACCCACAAGTTGGGGATAACTCCTTTGTGGGTTTTATATGTGGTGAGTTAGTTAATCATGTTCGGTTTTCAAACCGACCCTAATAGTATGACAAACATGTAAAACTGTATACAAGATTATAAATGTAATTGTCCCAAGTTATAAAAGATTTTTGTGCCTTGTGCATCTAAATTAACATTTTCAAATGGTTAATAAAATGAGTCAGTTATTTGTATTTACCAGTGAAAACTGACGTATTTTCCAAAGACTAAGTGACAGGTACCTCACGAAATAGGCTGGAGCTACTCGGCATAATAAGAGGACTTTGCAAATCCCTATATGCCTTAAGTCTGTGGAACTGAGTTTTATGTATTCATTTATAGATCCGCCTGGGATCCTTTTTGCAACCGTCTGTATATTATTTTATTCGTACTTTAAACTTTCAGGTTGTAATAGTAATTTCATTCCAAGCCTTCCGCTGTGCTCTAACTGTCTATAATTGACTATGATGATATCAACTACGTCACGATACTCCCCACCGGGCCTACCGGGTTATACGTGGAAATCGGGGTGTGACAAAGAGGTGCTTGAAACTAGTAACCTTGAATATGTTGGTGGGTGTTGATGAATAGGGATAAAACTATGGTTAAAATGGGGTTGTGAACTCCTAATGAACTAAATTATGTACTAGTGCACCTATCATGTCCTCACTTGTTTGTTAGATTTGGGAAATTTAAGATAACGAATCTCTAAATTCGACTAGTATAACTAGTTGATGAATTCGCACATAAGACGTTTGACAAAATGTCTAAATGAGCGAAAATAGTGTATGTGAACACATGGTGACGTGATAAGCGAATTTAATTGCTTTAGACATGAACCGGAATGTGTTAATAATATGAGTTGTGTTCTTTAGGCAACTCGAGTGGAACTTCGGAAGGTCAAACCGGGCGGGCACACGCCAAAAAGGAGAGCCTTAAGGTATGTAACTATATGAATCGTAGTTACTTTTCTGTCTATATTTAGTTAAATTGATGTTAGAATAGTCATAAATGCATTACGTTTATTTTGATTGGTCCCGAGTGATGGGTATCACACAAGGCGAATCGAATGGATAAATGACGAATGCGCATAGTTTGGTTCATTCACAAGTGATGGACTTTACATGAATGAATCAAGCAAACAAAAAGGTGAAAACCATGTAATGGGAACGATAATAACTTACAACTAGTTATAAATAAAAAAATGATTGTTTAAAAGTGATAAACATACATAAGTGTGGCTAAACGGGTCAACGAGAATACACGTAAACCGGGTTACGAGAATGTATACCATAGCTTCATGAGCCCGGTAGATGGGACAAATGTTGATGGGAGTTATGCATGATGACCAAAGAGCGTTGGTCTAGGATTTTGAAGTTATATTGTGGGAAATCAAATTACGATCGTTTGGAATCAAATTTGAAGTAAATCTGACTTATCTT
Organism: Scalesia atractyloides; assembly: GCA_947069175.1. Classification (NCBI taxonomy): domain Eukaryota; kingdom Viridiplantae; phylum Streptophyta; class Magnoliopsida; order Asterales; family Asteraceae; genus Scalesia; species Scalesia atractyloides. The sequence goes on from CAMTDV010000021.1 coordinate 29,445,405, forward strand.
CGAAAAGTTAGGGAGGTTTTAGTGAAAAAAGAAAACTAAACAAGCTTCATATGGGCCAGACCGTAGGTTACGACCCGGACCGTATCCTACGGTCCAAAGTAGCTGATTGGACATAACGCACACCGTAGCCTACGGCGGCTTCGAGCCAAAATTTTATTTTTGATTATTTTGCTTGTTTTGAGCATCCGGGATCGTTCCGATGGGTCCTTAGGTTACTAAAATTAATGTTTACAATAAATTTTGTATGTAGGTGTTTATTATCTCATAACGGGATGAAGATCAAGCTATAACAAGAACCGAACATGATCAAATCGGGATTTCCGTACATCTTGAAACTAGTTTTATTTCAAGTTAATCTACTTTGTGTTATCTTAAAACGTGTTTTGGAACAATGTTTAACTTTTGTAAGTAAGATTATGGAAACTTATGACGTAAAACTTCTTTTATAAATACATATAAATGAAGTTCTTGTTATAAAATCATTAAGGTCTTACAATTAAATGTATGGATGGGTTAAAACTTTACGTGACACTTTTAATAGTTAAAAACACAGACATGTTAAACCTTTAATGGTAGATAGTTATTGAAAAAATACAAACAAAATCTCTAACGTCATATAGAAAGAAATACTTACAAAATTTTAAACGTTATGTAACAAAAAATAATTTACAAAATTGAAGTTACGTTTTTTGTTCATTTGGCTAAATATTAGTTCTACTTTGTGTAGTACACGGATATGTAATAGTTGTTGCCATGGTATAAACACGAGATAAACTTACTTTTGATCATTTGTATATGTTTACATTTAATTTTATCTATAGTATGTGAATTGTATTTTTTTAAACGTTTTTGTATTGAATAATATTTGGTTATATTTATTACGTATGTGTTGATGATAAACTTTTAATACGCAAAAATTCATTATTTCACAACATATTATTTTGTCTATCTCGTGAAATTTACGGGCACTAACACTAGTGTAAACAATTACAATTAAAATATATGAAGTCAACTTTTATTATAAACACTATTTTTATTACAATGACATATTACTTTTTGTCTACATTTATAAAAACTATTTTTATTACAATACATATTACTTTTTGTCTACATTTACCAAAATATAAACCATTCTACTTCATTGAACAAGTCATTAACTTACTTCTATTCACACGTGATAACTACTATATATAACCACCCGCATTCTTTCACGTCAAATCTCACCATGCAAACTCACCCTCTCTCCCTCTAAAACCACAACCACCATTAACCACCATTATCCATCGTCAAACCACCACCAACGATGACACACAATCCACCCAATCTCACCACCACCTAACCACCAACAACAAACGCTCCCTCTTCGTCTTCCTCTCACTCCTCTTTCTCTTCCTGTTATCCTTTAACGGCGCCTCCATCTTCTCCGTCAAGATTCCCTCACTCGCCGTTAACTCACCGGCAAAACCCTCAAGAAACCTCATCTCTCTACAAGAAGACACCACATCGGACGACGTCGTTTCGTCACCACTCCCTCCCACCGCCGGAGATTCAACAAACTTCGTAAACCCTAATTACCCTAACCCTAATGCTTTCTTACCACTTTTACGTAAATCTCACAGTTTCGAAATCGAATCGGAGAATTTATCAGTAAACAGTAACAAGAAGCTCTTAAAACTGCTGATCGGATATTCCGGACGCCAGAGAAATAACTTTCCGGCGAGAGTGAAACAATTTTTCACCAAGAACAACGAAACGACGTCGTCATGTAATGTACGGTTCTTCATGACATGGATATCATCATTAAACTCATTCAACGAACGCGCGATTCACTCGATCGAATCAATCTTCAAATCGCATCCAAACGGATGCCTTTTAATCGCATCAAACTCACTGGATTCGATCAAAGGTCGACAGATATTACAACCCTTTGTCGAAAAAGGCTTTCGAGTGACCGCAATAGCGCCAGATTTCAACTTCTTGTGCAAGAAAACCATGGCGGAAACGTGGTTTGCACGCCTCGTTAGAGGTCATATTCGTACGGGTATCATTCCGTTAGGGCAGAACATATCGAACCTGCTTCGGCTTTGTTTGTTGTACAAATACGGTGGCGTTTATGTAGATTTTGATGTGGTAATATTGAAAAGTTTTAGTAAGTTGAAGAACTCAATTGGGGCACAATCAGTTGATCAAAGTTCAAAGAATTGGAGTAGGTTGAATAATGCGGTTATGGTGTTTGATAAAATGCATCCTTTGGTTTACAAGTTTATTGAGGAGTTTGCGTTGACATTTAATGGGAACAAGTGGGGACATAATGGGCCTTATTTGGTTTCTAGAGTGGTGTCCAGGGTTCAAGGGAGGCCTGGGTATAACTTTACGGTGATGCCGCCTATGTCGTTTTATCCGATGAATTGGGACAGGGTTCGGGTGCTGTTTCATGGGGCGAAGAATGAGTCGGATGCGAGGTGGTTGAAGGTGAAGTATGAGCAGATTAGGAACCAGAGTTATGCACTTCATCTTTGGAATAAGGAGAGTAGAGGGTTGGAGATTGAAGAGGGGAGTATTGTTAGGAAGATTTTGTTGGATCATTGTGTTTTTTGCAATATATCTAGTACTGACTATATACTGACTACTAGTGAGTGATTAGTTCATTCTTTGATTCATGAGTTTGTGTTTTTAGTTGTACATGTTCACTCAATAATAAGATGAAGATTTTTTATATTGGTTCACTTACACTTTGTGTTGTAAAGTGTAAAAGTTGTCACATTTTCATGTATAATCTACATTTGGGTTAACTAGTGGGATAATCTCGCACTACATGTGCGGGAATTGAATTTGGTCGGTGTCGCTTTGGTTTGTTAGGGTACAGGTATTCACTATAGCAACTAAAAGAGAAAACTTAAAACGCCATATGAATTTATATTGATGGAAAACCATAAAAAGGAATTCGGTACAAATTATAAGCAAAATTTTAAAACATATTTGGATTTGTGTTTGGAATGTTTGAAGTTGATCCTTAACCAAATTGAATACTTCGTTTAATTAAGATGCTAATCTATAAATTTTGAATTGAACATTATATTCGGAACTTTATAAATCATTAAGAGTTATGTTAGCAAGTCACAGCGATATACTCAAAATTTAGAATAACAAAAATACAACTTCACCCAGTCGCGGACTCAAGAATTATTTGCTGGGGTGCGGAGGAGGTGTTCAACCATATTTTAAAGGGTACGGTCAGGTTTTTTTGCCTAAAATATACACTCATTGTTTTTTCAAGGGGTGCGACCGCCAACCCGCATGACGCTACACTACTTTTTAAATAAACGTACCCCCTATGTGATGAAACAACTATAAGGCAAAAGACGTTCAAAAGTAAACTACCAGCCTACAATCAAATTTCACTACAAGAAACTGGAGTTTTAGCGGCGGCATCTGTCTCGCTAATGAAGTCCTCGATGCATATTGGAAATAAAACCGCCTGCTAGTCTACCATCTTAGTAAACGGTTTGGCGAGGCACTTACTAGCTTGGGGTGGTTATAGGCTCATGCGAGCATGTTGTCTTTTTCGGACGCGGACATCGACGGTTGTTCAAATATTACAAAAACAAGGTTTTCAATTGACATGCCGAGAAAAATGGTTTTATTACATTTTCTCAACACTATTTAAACCGGTTACTAAAAAGATTTATTTTAAATCTTTTCGAACAAACTATGAACTCGCCAACTTTATGTTGATTTTTCACATGTTTCTTTCTCAGGTTATATTTTCAAACAATGAACGATTGGAATAGGAGAACCCATGGGAATTCGAGTATTTAGCGGACATTCACTTTTTAGAAGTCTTAGCATACTTTCAAGCTTCCGCTGTGCAAATGAAGATACCAGTCAGATCATGACCAACTCTGATTTTAGCTGGTGTGACACACAACATACCAAGTGCTTCAAATCATTTTCATTTATTAAATTATATAGAATATAGATATAGATGTTTATACCTAAATATTTATTATTATACAATAAAGAAAATAATCAAACCAAATAATAAGAGTTAAATGCTTGGTTGGTCCCTGTGGTTTACGAAAATTGCAGACTTGGTCCTAGTGGTTCACTAATTACACACTTGGTCCTAATAGTTGTAATTTTTGCACTCGGGTGGTCCTTATCACTAACCAATGTTAAGTTTTTTAGTTAAATATGTGCAAAATTACTAGATTGCCCCTAAGCAAATAAAAAAAAAGAAATGAACCCACCCCTTATCTTCTTCACCCCTCCCTCTCTCTCTCTCTCAAAATCCACAGACACCTCCACCTTCAACCGACCTCCACCTCCACGTCAGCCCACCACCACCACCTCCACCGCCACTTTCAATCCATTACCACCACCTCGTCAATCGACCACCACTACCTCCACCTCTACCAGGATTTTATTACAGGCATCTTCCCCAATTTGACTCACCAGCCACTGTCGAATCCACCCTCTCGACACCTACTCTCCACACCGACCTCGACCACTACCTCCTCTATCGACCCCCTCCACCGCCAACAACCGCCCACCCCGCCACCATTCACCTTAGGTCAACCACCGTTCAGGACCCTCCACCACCCATTTTCCGACCACCGCCCTCCACCTACCATCTCCGCCGCCTCTATTCTCCACGTCCTCCTCCCTGTCGCACCTACCTCCGCCTCCAACCACCAGGCTACCCTTCACTGTCGCACCCACCTCAAACCACAATGACCTCAGAACACCATCGGCAGTTTGATTTCTCCACATTCAACCGCTACCCGACACCCATTTCGACCATCTGTCACCAAAACCGACGAGCTACCACTGCCCGCACCACCTCAGTTCTCGTGTCGATTTATAGATCACAGGTACGCTTCCGATTACATCATTTCGTTTTGTAAGTTGTGTACGTCTGTTGGCTTGGTCGAGTCAGTCGTGTCGTTTCGTTAGTCGTGTGTCTTGGGTGTTCAAGGGTGGAGGTAGATGGTGGTGGTGGGTGTTCGGGGTGAGGTGAGATGGTGATGGAGGTGAGACGGTGGCAGAGGTGATATGGTGGTGGTTGTTCTGCTTGTTTGAGAAGAGAGGTCTGAGAAGAGAGGTCTGTGAAGACATATAATTTGGTGGGTTTTATTAATAAACAAGGGTATTTTGGTCATTTAACATGGACTTAACTGGAAAACTTAACAGATGTTAGTGATAAGGCCACCCGAGTGCAAAAATTACCACCACCGAGACCAAGTGTGTAATTAGTGAACCATAAAGAGATCAAGTCTGCAAATTTTTGCAAACCACAGGGACCAACCGTGCATTTAACTCAAATAATAACAAACAAACCCTTAACTGTTGATTTTTTAGTTTCATCCGTCAAACAAAACTTGAACTAAATAATTTCCACATGAATTTGTATTTTTTTTTGTTAAATGATAACTAAATAAATTCCAAATATATTTAAAAGAAAATATAAATTCCAATTTACAATGTGATGGATGTTGCATATTTTGATTGTAACGGGTTTATGGGCTAGATTGTCATAGGCTCAAAGAAACTAAATAAAATTTTAAATTAAGTTTCATTACAATCAAATCCAAAAATCTCTAAATTACAAATCAATTGACCAACCTATCTTGAGATGTGTTTGATTTTTCTTCAAACATCTTCAAGAGAACTGTTGTATGCAGACGTTTTTCTTGAAGATTGTTTGTTTTTTATTTTTAAACAGATCTGAAAATGGTTTATTTCATCTTAAAACAATAGCTATGAACCCTTCCTTCAAACATCTTCACACCACTCCCTCAAACATCCTGCTACCAACATCTCCAGCATCCTCCTCTTCTTCTCAATTCCACACAAAACCATGAAGGCCTCTTTCAGAGGAAGCTACGACGCCGGCCGTCGCCTCCTTCGGCCACCACCACCGCCCCTTCACCCACCACCGCTCCCTCTCCTTCTGCCCCCTCAACAACCACCACCGATTCCTCCGACGAACTCCAAACCATCACCATCTCCGACCTCACCAGTTGGGTTAGGGGTTAGATCCAGGAGGTATGTTATGCTTGTTGAAGATGGGGTTGTTAAGGTGTTGAATCTTGAAGAAGGTGTTGAATCTTGAAGAAGATGGTAGCTGCTCATATTGAATGTGAATAATGTGAAGATGGGGTTGTTTTTTTTCGGTTAATAATTTTTTTTAATTTATTAACTGTGAAGATACATTAATTAAAATGTGAGTTGGATACTTGGATCATAGATATGTTAATTGTAAAGATACAAAGTGTATGATGATTGTTTGTGCATACATTATCGATTTATAAAAACAAACATTCTTATATTTTCAGGTTGTAGAGATTCAGACCATATCTTCAGTTACATACATGAAAACAAATGAAATCAGCTTGCAGACATTTATTTTTGCAAAAATAAACAACTTAAACGTCAATATTATCTCTTTGAAAGTAAATTTTTTTTTATCTCAATCCATCCAGCAGTTCTTGCAATCTATTTGGCCTAATGGAGAGAATTAATCGATTTATACTCTTAAACATTATATTATTTTCAATTATTATTACTATTTATTATTATTATTATTATTATTATTTATATATTCAAAATTACAAAAATAATTTCAAGTTCTACATATTTAACCCGTGTAATACACCGGGTTTTAACCTAGTTTATAATCAAAGATTTCGTTCGAGTTTTAAAGGGTTTGACATTGCATCAAATAGAGGTACACAAACCGGGTTTTTTTGAATACCCGGGGTACTAGTATGACCGGGTTTTGAATTTTCGGGTATTGCCAATACTCGGTTGGGTTTGGGTCCGGGTATTGACTAGGAAATCCATACCATGTGTACCAGGGTTCGGGTTTTCTATACCTGGTATTAGAATACCCAAAAATTTCTGAGTTTGGGTATTGGCCGGGTATGAAAAAAAACTTGGACGGGTATAAAAAAACCAGAATGGGTATAAAAATGAACTTTATAGTTTTTTTGTTTCCAACTTCATTTTTTGGTTTATAAATATGAACTTTAATTATATAAAACTTTAATTTAACAAAATTACATGTTAGTAGGAACTAGAATAATGAAAGTGCATACATTCCTAAAACCCAGTATCAAGTATACAAAAAACGCGGATATAAATCGGGTACGAAAAACCCAGGTTCGGGTTTCGGGTATTGATGAGAATATGTATACCCAGGCCATACTCGTAGAGTAGGCTCGGATTTGGGTTTAAAAAAAACCTGGTTTTTTAATACCCGGGTATAGGTTCTTTTTTCGGTTTCGGGTCCGGGTTTTTTGTGCACCTCTAGCATCAATTGACTAGAAATTCATCTACTAAATGGCCCGTATTTTTTAAAACCTTGGTTTCTTGTTGATTAGAATTACATCCCAAAAATGAGGGTAATTGGTGTTTTAAACAATAATTATATTTTAGCCGCCCATCTTATTACATTTAAATCCCTAAGTTTAACATAAATATTGGCTATTAGTTACATTTTTTCCTCCACAACAAACTTACAGTTCTTTTACATATTCTTGCCATATCTTATAAACTATAACGATTTAAAAAAATCCAAAAGCACCGTAACGACTACTCATTTTTGTCGAAGTTTCGATAGTTATCTTGGTCAGTATTGACGTGTGATAAAAATGTACAAGAAGATGACGTCTTAGTGTACAAGTGATTAAAGCCCGACGTACTTATTCATTATTCTAGAATGTCTAATAACTACAAAATGTCAAGTGATCAAATACCGTCAATTTAATCATCTCATCTAGATTACACTTTAATCTCTCATCTTTAACAAAATTATAGATAATTATTTAGTAGTGACACTTTATCCCCTTAAAAAATAACTCCCCCCTCCTCGAATTTTTAAACGGTCATAACTTTTTGGTACATTAATTTTTTTTAAATTACAGTATATAAACAAGTATTATAATCTATTCTATTTAATATGAGTATAGTATTGCTATAGTTTTTTTAATTAAAAGAATTGATATATACGTGATTAACATTGTCTAAGGGTGAGTAATAACTGAATTGTTAATGAAACTGAACCAAAATCAACCAAATAACGAATTAACTGAAAACTGATTAATGGAAACCTAAATTAACCAAACACGGTTATCAATTTGTTTGTACCATCATTTAACCAAATTTAATAAATCAAACTATTCATATTTTCATATATTTCTAGGTTTTATCCCTTTAGTTTATGTATTTCATATTTATACCTCATTTTATGTATTTATACCTCTATTTCATATACCTATACATCCAATGTATTTATATCTAAATTTCATGTAATTCTAATAAAATTTTTTAGCCAAAGTTTGGTTTTGACTATTAACCGATATTAAACGAGTCAAACAAAAAATCGTCAATCTATCTGAATAAACTAAACCGATTAAATGAAAACGAATGATTAATAAATAGACGAATCGATGACATCGATTTCGGTTGAGGATAATAATCTAACCAATCGAACAATGTAAATCGTGGCAATGTTTGTGTTACCACCGCATTGCACGCGCATCTATGTTATTACCAAAATCGGTTATCGGTGAGCAATAACTAAATTATCAACAAAAAACTGAATTATCTGAAACCAAACAGAAAACAGACGAAACCAAACCCAAATCAACAAAAAACTGAATTATCTGAAAACTAAAAACCGAATTAACCAAAAACCAGTTTATCAATTATTTGTACCCTTGTTTAATCAAAATTAGGTGAACTGAACCGAATCATTCATGTTTTCATGTATTTCTAGCCTTTATACCTACTGTTCATACATTTCATATTTTATATCTTAGTTTCATATATTTAGACTTTCATTCCATGTATTTATACCTCAATTTCATATATTTCAAAACAAAAGTTTTAGCCAAAGTTTGGTTTTACTATTAACTAAATAAATGAATCAAACAAAAACCGTCAATCTAACCGAATAAACTAAAGTGATTAACCAAAAACCAATTAGTTAATAAAATAGACTAACCGGATTTTGGTTTCAGCTTCTGTTGAGGATAATAACCAAACCAATCGTACCATGCAAAACACAATGAAATGGATTACCTGATTACTTCGTTTGATGTATATCTATTACAATAATGATACAATAAATATTATATGAATTAGAAAACTACAAAAAACAAGTATCGCAATGTGAGGTATCTCTCCCGCCGCATCGCGTGGGCATTTTGCTAGTGTTTTACGATATACGTCCATTTTAATATTGCCGAGAAGAGATAACAAAATTCATATAAAATAAAATGATACAACTAATAAGAAGTAAATAAAGTTTTATATGTAATATCAGATTTGTCCTAAACAAATTTTATTGTTTATAGTCTTGGAAATATTATCAGATTTGTCCTAGAAACAAATTTTATTTTCGATAAAGGTTAGTCTTGGAAATATTAGTATGTAATTATTTTCGATAAAGGTTAGTCTTGGAAATATTAGTATGTAAATTTCTGTAATACTATATATGATTTTTAAATTAAACTCAAATATCTCACAAAATAAAAAACTTACGGTTTGAAAATAATAAATAACAGTTGGGCTGAAAATAATTTTTATAGAGCTGGGCTAATGAGGCCATCAGTTGGGTTTAATGAAACACAACTGACAAAGAAACTTTTTTTTTTTTTTTAAATATTTGCAGCTCCGCGTTCACAAAGTAAACCATGGATATAGTCAAATATTGTTACGAGCCATTCCGATCTGGCCCTCGAACAACCTACGCGCCAGAGTATACAAATCGAGCGATAATATTACATACCCGATCTTATTCACCAACTGAATATCGGGCTCCGACCACTTTTAGGTATACGGTTAAAAGCCAAGCCTCATCATCAAATTTTGTTTAGGATCTAGTGACACTTCCGATTGTATTAAGATCAGGATATTATATATTACAAGAGGGAAAAATAGTTGTTACCTATTGTGGAAGAAAACATGCGGTGTCACTTACACTCACATCTGTCATTGTGAGGCTAACTCACTTGGTAAACGTTTGCCATTGAAAAAAACTTACACCCATATCCACATGTATCGCGGCATCTGACAGTGACTCCATTATGATGAGTGAATTGAATTTAGAACTCTTCCATCCTAGAACGCTGATCATGGATACTGAATCTTCTCCTGAAGATGCCTGCGACCACGGCAACTTCGGTTTTGCATTCAACGATAGCAATTTCTCAGATCGTGTTCTTCGCATCTATATCTTTTCCGAGCCTAAACAGTCTCCATCATCAGGTACCACCGGTTACCTACTATTATCAATAATTTCTGTTTTTTATTTCTTTCTATTTTATATATGTCCAATATTGCTTCTACTTTATCACATGACAATGATTCAAAATGTTAAAACTTGAATTGTAAAGAATGTGATTCGTAGTTCCTGCTTCTATACCAAAAAGCCTTTACTTTATATACTAAAACTATACTAAGTACCCCTGTTGCGGCGGGGGCATAAAAACCACCACGAGTGACCACCAAAACTGAATTTGCGGCGAAAAAAATTAGTCTGAAACGTAAAACATAGAAAATAATAACTAAGTCGATTTAGGACCCGCACGTTATAATGAACTTGTCAAACAGGAAAAAAATAGATGACGTAAAAACGTTGAACTACACACGTACATTGCATCGTATTAACTCGCAAAACTTAGAACGGAGCGTAAAACGGAACGTAAAAACGTTGAACACCACATGCACGTTGCGACGTGTTAACTCGCAAAATTTAGAATGAAGCGTAAAACGAAAAATTTTGCGGAATATGGAAAGTATAGAGGACCAAAGTTGAAAGTAAAAAAATTATTAGGTTAAGCTGAAAAGATGAAAAATTTTGAGTTGAAAGTTATAACCCAAATAATTTTGGGTTAAAAATAATAAATCATATACTTTTGGACTAAAAGTATAAAATCAACTTTCTTTCTGGAGAACTCCCCAAACACAATGTACAACTTTTAATGCACTAAAACGTTGATAATTTATAATGTATAAATTACCGTCAAAATCACAAATTTGAACACATATTTTACACCGAAAGCTTTGGCCTTTTTTTGGTTGATCAAGGGGCAAGGCGGGGCAAGGCGGGGCTGTTTTGGACATGATCTAGACTAGGGGTGATAGCTTTTTACATGACTTGACATAAGAGATAAAATAATTTAGGGTTTTCGTGTTTAACTCTTTTAACTATATTAACGGGTCATGATTGACATGTAATATGTAACGAAAACTTTCAGGCATGGATTACCTACTATTGTCTCTTATTTTCTGTTTACATTCGATATGATATAAGTTTAAATGTTGGTCCCACTTTATCTAATTCATACTGGACTATGATTGTTTAACAGAAGTAAGAGTTAGAACCTTACATATTAGCTCTCCAATTTTAGCCGCAAGAAGTCCATTTTTCTACAAGGTGACTTCTCATGAACTCCGAACTATTAACTTCGTTAATTTGTTCATTATCTTATTGTTTGTTCATGCAAACGGGATGAGAGAGTCGGAACAATACCATGCATCCTTGAGAATCAATGACTCGGGTTTGTAGTAATTTCTTATTTCTGTTTTACATTTTTGTGTAACTTATATCGTCTTTTACTTTCAGAGGAAGCTGGTCTCATGGAACTATTGAAATTTATTATAGCAACAATTTAACGGTTACAAATGCCTTTGCCGTGTTGGATGTACTAATGGTCGCTAACAAATTCGATGTTGCTTCATGCATGAGACATTGCAGCCGTTTATTACCAATGACACCTGAATCTGTATTAGTTTATCTTGATCTTCCTTCCAGTTTTTTAACAGCAGAAGCATTTCAGTCGCTAACGATTGACGTTAGCAGTTCTATGCTGTATATTACAAAGACATAACCAAGTATTTAGCTTTCTCAAAACATATATTTAATTATAAGTGAAAGTACAACAACGTTAAGTGTGTGTTGATACGGGTCCGGCACTTCATGGAGAACCGCCCGGAGACCCAAGTGCGGAAACGGACCCGTCCGTTCGTGGTTAGGAAGAAGACCCGGTTTGAGTAAAGATCCAATCCAACCAACCTATCTATCCCTTATTTAAATTTCATATTTTTAGTTTATATTTTAGTTCCTTTAATTGTGGGATTCTTATGTTTATCGTTCTGTTTCGTTTTCCTATTTAAACTATTGTACCCATTGGTTGGATTGTTAAGTTTTTTTAAGAATAAAGAATTTCTTTTTGAACGTGTTGTTCACTACTACTCGGTTGGCCGAGAGTCATCTTCTCCAAGCTAGGATTTCTAGCTTCCACTCATATATGAATCCGTATCAAGTGGTATCAGTAGCTCGGGTTACTCAGGAGGTTTGCGCAGGGGAGAGATTGTCGTCATCACCACCATAGATTCGCTGCCGGAGGCAACGGTCAAGGACAACGTGATCCTCAAGACATTGCTGAGATTGAACGTCTCCAACAACGGGTTCTTGAACTTGAACTCAATCAGTTTCACAACGCAGATGACTCCGCCACAAAGTCGGTTATATGGGACGATGTGGACGACGGGTTTCACAACGTGTTTGGCCGGCGCCACCACCGTCGGACCCCATTCGCGCTTTGGGTATTCGTACGGAGCTTCCGGAATTCGAGGGCAACATGCAACCATATGATTTCCTCGATTGGCTTCAAACGGTGGAACGAATATTCGACCTTCGGGATGTTTCCGACAATCTCAAGGTAAAACTTGTTGCCATTAAATTAAAAAACCATGCTTCGTTGTGGTGGGAACATGTGTAGAACCAACGCTATCGAGAGGGAAAACACAAGGTGGAATCGTGGGACAAGATGAAACGGTTGTTGCGATCGAAGTTTTTACCCGTTAACCATCGCCAAGACTTTTTTTTAGATTGTCAAAATTTGCGACAACAGTCATTATCTGTTGAAGAATTTATATTGGAATTCGAACGCATGCGTATGCCTTGCGGTATTGATGAAGATGAAGAACATATTATTGCTCGCTTTTTAGGGGCACTCCGGTCTGATATCTCGGACGTGGTTCACTTACAACAGTATTGGTCATTTAGTGACCTTTTCAAGTTAGCTTTTCAGGTGGAGAAATATTTATTAGCTAAACATCGACCTAGCATCCGCGCTCCACCCACTGCTCGGCTTCCGGCAGCGACCTCCTCACGGCCCAATCAAAGCCGACCCCCTCCCAGCGCCGGGGCCTCAAACTAGTTCCTCAAGTGGTACTTTTCGCGATCGGTGTTACAAATGTCAAGGCATTGGTCACCTTAAACGGGATTGCCCCAATAAACAGGTCCTTGCTTTTGTTGAGGAACCCGCACCAAAATATGATACTGCGAACGATGACGAGGAAACCGAAATTCTTTACCCCGATGGGGTAAAACACTTGTTATTCAACGCATTCTAAACACGTCCGTAGCTGATACATCCGATGACACACAATGGCTTCGAAACAACATCTTCCGCACAAAGTGTACGTCTAAAGGCAAGGTTTGTACCGTTATCATTGACGACTCAAATTACCGCTACATGACCACCCCAACCCGTACCAACTTACGTGGTTAAAAAAGAGTGATCTTCTTAAAGTTACTCATCGGTGTTTGGTTCCTTTCTCCATTGGTAATAAGTATACAGACGAACTATGGTGTGAAGTCATCCCCATGGACGCATGCCATCTTTTATTGGGTCGTCCGTGGCTCTATGACCGTCTAGTAAAACACGACGGTTTCCACAATACTTACACTTTCAAAAAGGATGGTCTTAATATCACATTGGCACCCTTTGATCCTAAGGAGGAGGAGTCCAAGTCGATGTTAACAAAATCAGAATTCACAACACTCGTCAGGAATAATCATCTTATACTAATTTCCGAAGAAAACCCCGCCGTACCTCAAGTTCCACGGGAAGTGCAACCCCTCTTGACTGAGTTTTGTGATATTTTCCAACTGACATTCCCGATGGTCTTCCGCTAATGCGGGAAATCCAACATGGTATCGATTTTTTACCAGGTGCAAGTATTCCAAACAAGCACGCGTATCGAATGAATCCGAAAGAGTTTGCTGAATTGCATCGCCAAGTAACTGAACTTTTGGAAAAGGGCCTCATTCGGGAGAGTATGAGTCCTTGTGCAGTTCCAACTCTATTCGTGCCCAAGCCGAATGGCACGTTTCAAATGTGTATTAATAGTCGCGCCGTCAATAAAATAACAATCAAGTATCGTTTTCCTATTCCTAGATTCGAAGATTGGTTAGACCACTTACATGGGGCATGAGTTTTTTCACAAATTGATTTACGGAGTGGATATCACCAGATTCGAATGCGCCAGGGCGATGAATGGAAAACGGCGTTTAAAACACGTGATGGTCTTTATGAATGGATGGTTATGCCGTAAGGGTTATCTAATGCCCCAAGCACGTTCATGATCTTATGAACTATGTTTTCAAGCTGTTTATTGGAAAGTGCGTCGTCGTTTATTTCGACGACACTTTATGACGAATGAAGTTATTTTCTTGGGATACTTGATCTCTGGAGGTGGGTTTTGCATGAATAATAGTAAAATCTCCGCAATTACCACATGGCCAACACCAACATCTTTACATGATGTTCGTAGCTTTCATGGTCTCTCTTCTTTCTACAGTCGGTTCATTCAAAATTTAAGCACCACTGTCACCCCTATTACGGAGTGTTTGAAGAGTAGTAAGTTCGCATGGTCCGAGGCCGCTCAATCAATATTCGAACGGCTAAAAAAAGCCGTTACCGAGGCACCCGTTCTGGCACTACCAACTTTCGAACATAGTTTCCAGGTGGAATGCGATGCATCAGGTTTAGGGATCGGCGGTGTTTTAAGTCAATTAAACCGACCAATTGCTTTCTTTAGTGAAAAGTTGACTGATACGAGATGATGCTATAGTACCTATGACAAGGAATTTTATGCTATAGTCCGGAACCTATTGGAGACATTATCTATTACCGGCCGAGTTTATATTGCACTCCTATCATCAAGCTCTAAAGTTCATTCAAGGCCAAACTAAGCTAAATCCCCGCCATGCTAAGTGGGTCGAAACGCTACAAGACTTCTCCTTCATTATCCACCACAAAGCTGGCTCGGAAAATTCCGTGGCAGATGCTTTAAGTCGCCGACACACACTTGTCACTTCTACCACATTCCATGTCACTGAGTTTAATTCTTTCACACAACTATATAAAGACGATCCGGATTTCCGTGACATATGGACGCAGACAGCAAGCACCCCATTTCGGGACTTTGTTAGGCGAGATGGCCTTTTGTTTAAAGGACGATCCTTGAATGCCACCAAGGAGCATTAGCCGGTCACTTTGGAAGAGAAAAAACGGTACTGTTAGTAGGCGAAGATTTTTTTGGCCGAAAATTGCTAAGGATGTAGTAAAAGTTCGCAATAGATGTCGTATATGTCATATCGCAAAGACGCGTCACACAAATCAGGGTCTGTATACACCGTTACCTACTCCCGAGAGACCGTGGGAAGATGTGAGTTTGGACTTTGTTCTCGGGTTACCGTTGACACAACGAAAAAAAGATTCCACAATGGTCGTTTTGGATCGTTTTTATGGCCCATTTTATACCGCAAGTTGCCCGGTCATACTTCACCGAGATTGTGGTTTACATGGGATTCCCAAAACTATCACATCCGACCGAGACGCTAAGTTCGTTAGTCACTTTTGGCGCACGTTGTGGAAGAAGCTAGGGGCGAAGTTACAATTTAGGAGCTCACATCATCCACAAACTGACGGCAAGACAGAAGTTACTAACCGAAGCCTCGGTAATCTCCTTCGGTGTCTTGTCGGTGATCATCCTAAGCAGTGGGACCTTGCTTTACCTTAGGCGGAGTTCACATATAATCGTTCAAGTCATAGCTCAACGGGTCAGAGCCCTTTCTTGGTCGTTTATGGAAGAAACCCCTTCATGCCACTTGACTTGGCTCCTTTGGCCGATTCTACCACCTTTAGTACCGAGGCCGACGAGAGGGTTGCTCAAATACAGAGGCTGCGTGGATCCGGGAACAAATCACCAAACATAATCTCCAATACCAAGCTCGGGTTAATAAACATCGTCGAAAGGTTGTCTTCAACGAGGGGGATCTCATATGGATTTACTTAAAGAAAAGAACGTTTTCCACAAGGGCGATATGGGAATCTCCACCCTGAGCCGATGGGCCGTTCCGTGTTCTTAAAAAGATCAATGACAACGCGTACAAAATCGATTCACCCGGTCATTACAATGTATCTGCAACTTTAACGTGGCCGATCTCGCACCCTACACCTGGGGACAGTTTTGATGATGACTCGGGGTCGAGTCGTTTTTTAGAGGGGGAGGATAATACGGGTCTGACACTTCATGGAGAACCGCCCAGAGACCCAAGTGCGGATACGGACCCGTCCGCTCGTGGCTAGGAAGAAGACCCGGTTTGAGTAAAGATCCAATCCTTCCAACCAATCTATCCCTTATTTAAATTTCGTATTTTTAGTTTATATTTTAGTTCCTTTAATTATGGGATTCTTATGTTTATTTTTCTGTTTCGTTTTCCTATTTAAACTATTGTACCCATTGGTTGGATTGTTAAGTTTTTAAGAATAAAGAATTTCTCTTTGAACGTGTTGTTCACTACTACTCGGTTGGCCGAGAGTCATCTTCTCCAAGCTAGGATTTCTAGCTTCCACTCGTATACGAATCCGTATCATGTGTAATTGTGATTTATATTGATATGTTAAATGAGAGCATTACAAGAGAGGGGTTTTATAGACCCATGTTTACGTAATACTACCTTAATATTTACACAATGAACCACTAATTATCCATAATTATTTTGTTGTCTAATAGTGAATAATCTAAAATTTACTTAACCTTGGCAGGTTTGAAGATGAGATTCTTAGCTTGCCACTTGCTGGCGTGGAGGCGATAATTGCTAGTGACGATCTCTCTGTGTTTTCAGAAAATGCAGTTTACAATTTTGTCCTTAAATGGGCCCGGACACATTACCCTAATATCAAGGAACGCTGTGAAATCATTAGGACCCGCCTTGCAAAGTTTATTCGTTACACTTACTTGTCACATCGATTCCTTGCGCATGTCTTAACTTGCACAGAATTCGACCCAGCATTTGCCAAAGGTTTTAACGGAAGCTTATTCTTTCAAAGCCGATGTCACACATACATACATCATTGATGAAAACTCTAATCTCAACCATAGGTTCTTGCCACGGGCCTACGTATGCCAACCTATTAAGATGGTTAAATTTGAACAACCTCGTCCACGTCTTGTAGTGTACTTGGATTTAAAACGTGATGTGTGTGCAAGTTTGTTTCCATCTGGCTTGTTTTATTCTGAAGGATTTGAGTTGGGTGGTCACATGTGTTACTTCCACGCCCAATGTGCCATCGACCAACAGAACTCGTTATACTGGTTCATGCTTTATTTTGCTATACCGGAAAAAGAGGCAGTTCATGATGTGTTTGACTATGAGTTTGCTGCAGCCATCCGATGGAAATAAGAAGACTAGGTACGGATATCTGTTTGGAATCCCGTGGACTTGGTTTATCGGACGATTAAAGTCCTCTGAAGAGTTTGAGATAAAATCCAAAGGGAAACATGCATGTACAGGTGGAAAGGAGAAGAATGGGTACCAATGTTTGTTTCGAATCCCGTGGACTTCGTTCATTGAGGAAGATAGTTCATCTTAAGCTGGAACTTACTTATAGGTGTTGAGGAACAAACAATCTTTTCTATTGATACAAATTGTTTAATGGTAATTCATCGGAAATTGAACGAGGGAATGTAAATGTGACTAGGGATTTTATTTTTTTTTCTACACGTATGTCATTTTTTTTACTATATATGTGATTATTATGTTTATTTGTGTATTAGTCAAGCTAGATGTTAGTTTTGTTTAAAAGAAAACTTCATTAAAACACACCTTCGACCCAAACGGCAAAAGGTCAAACAACACAAACCTCCGACCCAAACGGGCAAAAGGCAACAAATTAAACATATACAGTGGATATCTACACCATTCCTCCCATCTAATGTATTTACAAGAAGATCTACTTTTAACCCACCCGAAACGCCTCGATTTAATCTCCCCTAAAATATCTAACGCACTACGGTTTAACTGCTTGAATATCAACTCGTTTCTACCTTATTATATGTTAGTTAACTATGTATAGCCGCACACTAATGCAATTTTAGTTGTTTTTGAGCTTGTGTTTTCTTCGATTATTATGTTGCACGTGATTTTTTATGCTAGTTAAATAATTATGGTTACATACTATTACATGTTATTTGGTACATAATTCCTTAATTCTAAAATTATGCCTTTAGTTGAAAGGAACTGTAATGATATTGGTGTTTATCTCACTAAAGTGATAGTGTAAAAAATAGAGTTAGGAGTAGATTTTAAAGCAAGTATAAATTGATTTTCCATGTTAAGTGAAAGTGAATATCCAAGAATAAACTTGAAAGTACATAATTGTTTAAACAATATCGAGTAAAGTACAAATTTGAGTTTATGAGGTTGACAAGAGATTACATGTTGAGTCACTACTTTTTTAATTTTAACAATCAAATCTCTAACATTGCTCATTTCAACAATTGGGTGTTTTGAAAATTTTAGTGAAAAGTTTTCACTTAATATTTTGGACATGAATAATTATATTTATATATGTGTTGTATAAATAATAATTTGTGGGGTTGTGTTTTATGTTGTGAGAACATCATAATAATTAATCAAACTATGTCCAAAATTGAGCTAAGATGAATAGAATATCGATACTCGAAGTTGAGTGATTAAAGTGAATATTTTTAAACTTTGGTGACTCTAGTATAATTCATCTTTATCATAAATTGGTGGTTTTATGACTTTTAATATCTATTCAAGAATCATGATAAAGGTTTTATTATGTCTTATTATTTTATTTAATATAACGTTAACATGTAAATTAATGTCATGAATGTAATGAATTATTAGACCCATAATGAAGGTTTTTAATTTATTGTTATAATTATCTTTAAAAATAGAAATTAAATATAGAGTTTTAGTTTTGGGTATAAAGGAACCTTATGACTCTTTGTTGGATGCAAGAAAGAAAATAGAGAAAACGAGAGATTAAAGAGATATACTAGCGGAATTTATTTATGCATAAAGTTTTATAGAATTGAGAGACGAGTACTCTCTAATTCTTCCACCATCACCAACTTATCTTTATTTTTTCCCACATAAACACGAACACCATGATACCCGGTGCTATCTCGGGCGCGAGAGCCATCTCCGGCAGTACACATACTGTTCCGGTTGTTGTACCCTGGGAGACAGACCGTCTGAGAGGAGACGCGAAATATGTTTTAAGGGCCACGTGTCAAACACGATCCTCAACAAAAACCGTCAACGATTTTTTGCTTGTCTAGCAGCGGAGTTTCGAACAAGAAGGTGCGGTTGAAGGTTTCAAAAGACGTCGACTTGAATCAAGTTTGGTACAATAATGTTGTATTTTATTTATTTATCATCTAGTTTTATAACTGGATTGTACTATCATATTTCCTACGAATAACGAGAGTCTCATTATTATATCTTTTATAATATATTTTAATAAGAAGTGAACCTAGTTCCTACACTGGGTCCCTGCTAACATAATGGATTAGTTGACAAACAACCTTATCTTCAATCGCACTTCATCTTCAATCTACTTCCAGTTCCACTCATTCAAAATCAGTTATAAATTGCGGAAACCAAACAAAATTATTTTGTTTATGACACAACTATAATCAGTAACTACTAACAATAAACAACAAATAATTACTCAACATGTAGAAAACAATCTAAATAAATTGAAATAGGAATAATGGATTTTTATAATCCAAACTATTAGCCGTTGGCTGGCAACGGTCCCAGCTTTAAAAATAACCAGTGGTTGTCCCACATTTTCACATATTGTAAACTAATGGACCTTTACTAACAGAACCTTAATTTCTTTTTGTCCTCTTATCCTTTTCGATTTAGTAAAGGTCCATTAGTTTACAATATATGAAAAGGTGGGACCACCACTAGTTAATTTTGAAGTTGTGACCGTTGCCGACCAACGACTAATAGTTAGGATTATTAAAATCCATTATTCCATTGAAATAATTTAAACTAATTAAAATAATATAAATAAATCAATAGCAAGGAATATCAGATTGGATAATTCAACCATATGACCAATACTTAATAAAAATAGTAGCTAGATTAACATGATTTACAAAGATAAAGCTAAGAAAGCCAGTCTCATTTTCTCAAAAGCCAACACTAAAAGAAAATCAAGTAGTGCATATCTAAAAACGGTCGTTTCTTGTCCTGCGTTTATCCCCCTCCTCTCCAATCATGTGTTATCCCGTTTTTAAATATGCTCTATAACAATGTCTTAAATACTGATATGAACCGGTGGTTACACCGGTTAAACCGTATATCGGACACGAGTCCGGTACGATAGACTGATAAAACCCGAATACAGTATGTTTTATGTACCGACGGTAAATCCGGTTCTACCGGTTCAAGCCGTTGAACCGGTTTGCATTATCTTAAGATTTGATTTCTTAATTTTAATAAAATACAATATTAAAGTAATATTGATCTTCACATTTTCGGTAATTAACATAGTGCCTTCTATTCCAATATTTCATCGTTGTTGAACTTGTTACTCACCTCGTACAATGCAATATTGTTTATAACTAATAAAAATATTCTTAAAATGCTTAATAGTTTACAATAAAAATAGTTGTTTTTAGATAAAGTATGATCAGTTACATAAATCCTAGTTGTGATTGGATTGTTTTTTTAGATGAATTTGTGTTTTATAGAATTTATAGGGTTAACTAGTAACCCAGTTCAACACTCGATACAACCCGGTTCAACCGGTTAAACCATTTTAGAGCCCAACCCGGTATGACTTAAAAACCAGTTTTTAAAACATTGCTCTATAATATCATCAAGAAATGGTGATGACGAATTGCCAATATTTTGCGTAGCAGCAATTCTTTAGCCCTATATGATCATGAGAGAAACCCGTCTAAATGGTGATTCGATCAACCCAAGTGGATTATAGTTTTTTCTTCTTTTTGTTTCTGATTAAAGTTCGTGAATTATATTTGTTTTTTGATGTTAAAAGGGGGAAAATAAACGTAGATTAAAAATAGAAATATTAAATAAATAAAGAGAATGACAAGAATACCCCTCATTTAACTTTGGATTTTAATGATGTTGAAGATTTGGTTGAATTTGGCACTTAATCAACCGTTAACTGAGCTTAGTCAAGCTTGTACGGTAGAAACGATAGAAGGAAACTCCACCAACATACACGAAGTACTTCAAGGAGGGAAGATTGAATTATTAGGACATAAGTTCACGGCAAACTTGCTACCAATGAATCTAGCTGGATTCGATGTAGTATTAGGAATGGATTGGTTAGTGGCCAATCATGCTCGAATCCTATGTGATCAAAATACAGTTGAGATCCGTACGTCAACAGGAGAAATGATCGTGATTCGAGGAGACAAGCCAACCAAGTCTATCAAATTCATCTCTGTGATGAAAGCTGCAAGTTATGCACATAAGCAAGGCATAGTGTATATGATCTTTGTGATCATTAACACTAAAGGCAAGGAACTGAAGGAGATTCTGGTAGTATCGTAGTTCCATGACGTTTTCCCAGAAGATCTACTTGGACTACCGCCTGACCGAGAAGTAGAGTTCAGAATTCATTTGATACCTGGAACGACACCAATTGCTAAAACACCTTATCGATTAGCACCGACGAAGATGCTGGAATTAAAGAAGCAATTAGATGAATTGCTAGAGAAAGGTTTCATACAAGCAAAATCATCCCTTTGGGGAGCACCTGTGTTGTTTGTCAATAAGAAAAATGGTTCAATGCGTATGTGTATCGTTTATAGGGAATTAAATAAGGTCAAAATCAAGAATCGGTACCCATTACCGAGAATAGATGATCTATTCGATCAACTCCAAGGAGCTCAGTATTTTTCCAAGATTGATTTACGCTCAGGATACCATCAACTGAAAGTACAAGAAGAGGATATTCCTAAAACTACTTTTAGAACTAGGTATGGTCACCACGAGTTTACAATAATGCCATTTGGCCTAAAAATATGCTCCAACAACATTTATGGACATGATGAATAGAATATGCAAACCATATCTGGATAAATTTGTAATTGTCTTCATAGACGATATACTTATTTATTCCAAGAGCGAAGAAGGGCATGCTAAGCATCTACATGTACTTTTAACACTATTGAGAAAAGAAAAGCTTTATGCTAAATTCTCTAAGCGTGAATTCTGGTTGCAAGAAGTGAAATTTTTATGACATTTGATTAATCATGAAGGAATTCATGTGGATCCTACAAAGATCGAGGTATTACTGAATGGAATGTCCCTACGTCGCCTACGAAAGTCAGAAGTTTCCTAGGACTAGCAGGATACTATCGACGTTTTATTTAATATTTTTAACGGATAGTCGTTCCGTTAACCAAGTTAACATGTTCCCCTTTCTTTTTGGAAGCTTTGCCAAAATTTGGACGTAAACTAGTTATCACGATCTGAAATGATTGAGATGGGTACCTAATGACGACTATAGATTTCTTTAACATAAATTCTTGTCAATGTATCCATTTTATAATCTTCTTGTATTGGAAAGAAATGTTTAGACTTAGTTAATCGATCTCTTATTACCTAAATAGTATCATGGCCATTTTAGCTTGTGGGAGCTTGGAGACAAAATCCATAGTTATCATCTTCGTTTTCCCTTAGGAATCTCACGTTGTTGTAAATAGCCAGATGGTTTCTGATGTTCTACCTTGACCTTTAGGTAGATAAGGAATTTCTCTACGTGTTTTGCTATAGATTGTTTCTTAAATCTTTTTTATATATTGCTACTAGGGTGTAATATGCATTTAGACTTATGGGCTTTGTTATGGGTGGAATTTTCTAACTCATATCCTGAAGATATATCCTGACTTTACATGTTAATTACAGCGACTAGGATACTGAACCAGGATATTGGTTACATCCTGCGGGGGTATCCTACTCATTACTAACGATTTGCTTTGGATGCAAGGTACCAACGTTCACAAAGCTTGGTCTTCCTGAAGAATCGGTCATGGCAGTTAGAAGAAAGACGTTGGAAGTCTGAAGAGAGAGTCAACAACGGTCATAAGGGATTATTCGCAGCATCCCTAGAATGTAGAATAGTTAGTTACTCTTGTTTACTATATATAGGGAAGCTGGATCAACAGTAAGACACACAAAATTTCGTACACTTTCACCCTCTAATTTCAGCAACAATCACAAACACTCACAACACTTACACAATTCGAGCATTGTAACACTTAGAGCTGATCCAAGCGTATCCCGAAGTTGTATCCTGCTGTTTGATCAATAAGAAGAACAAGGCAGCTGGCGATTGTGAGCCCCCAAGGTTTTATGCCGGCGATCTAGATTGATCAAGGGCTTTCCTCGTACATCCTGTGTCAATTTCTACTTTTATTGCATTTACATGTTATTTTGATATAGTTCATTATCCTGAGACTATATCCTGAAACTGTTTTCATAATCAACCAACTCGGCATATTCTCACTAATTACAATAGCACGCTACCTCACATACTAAGTTTGATCACTTAATTGCCTCGGTAATTTTTGACCAAAACAATTTGGTGCCCACCGTGGGGCAAGTGGTGCTATTTTTAATCAAAAGTTTTCTAAGATCACTAATCGGTTCTTTATTCTCTAATCTTTTTGCAAGATTATTTTTGATGGCTTCTCGGTCAGGTTTGAGCTTTTCTTTGGTGCCCGCATTAACCTCTGCTGTAACTGTTTCATTACCTCTTCCTCCTCCACCAGTCCAGACTTCTCAGAGAAGGAGTGGGAAGCCAAACAGCTCGGGACACCACTGCTGCTCAAAATGCTTCCAGATCCGGAGTTTCAGGAAGAACTCCGATTTTTGCTTCTAACGATGAAATCTTATCTTTGTTTGGTAGTATACAGGATCAAATGAAGAAACAACAGGAAACTAACCAACTCATGATGAAGAAATACAACTCTTGAAGTCCAACTCCAGGAGACCTGCTGAGGATATTGCTACCCCTTTGCAGCCCAGGATGCTGAACTTTAGTTCGGCAATATATACTGAGGATAATCAGGGCAATGTTGTACCAAACCGTTCTCAGAGCAATGTTCCTGAAATACCCTCATCAGCCAGGATATCGACTGTGAGGGGCCCAGGAAACGCTCCAGGATATGGCCAGAATCAACAAACTGGTAACTTATCTAATAATGTTAATGCTCTTGCTACTAACAATGTTGGAACTTCGCATGATACAAGTGTAACCTCAGCGCTCTCTAGAGAGCTTCAGAAGCTGAAGGATATGCTATCAAGCGTGCCTGGGGTAGTGCAGCCCATACCAGAAGTGTCCCAGGATAGTCACAACATATCCTGCTTCGTTCGCCACATATGTGATTCTGAAATCCCAAAGAGATTCCAAACTTCCAACATGAAGCTTTATGATGGGACGACGGATCCTGAAGAGCATATTGCCCAGTATAGGGATAGGATGGAAGTGAATGAATCCCATTCCACCGGATCTAAAAGAAGCATGTCTCTGCAAGGGCTTCGGCTCTACTTTGACAGGATCGGCCTTGAAATGGCTTCAAAATGTTCCACCCTATTCAATTACATCATTTGCTCATTTGGTTAATTTGTTTAACAGTCAATTTTCTTGTAGTAGAAGCTTTGAAAAACTAACAAGTGACCTTTACAGGATAACACAGGGACCTCAAGAATCCCTTAGGGATTATATGTGAACAAATTCAGTAGGGAATCCCTGGATATCCCGAACCTTGATGTTGCTACGGCAGTACAAGCATTCAAGATGGGATTACAGAAGGATTCCCAATTTTATCAGGATCTTGTGATGAATCCTTGCAGGAATCTGGACGAAGCTCGAAACACGGCTCTAAGATATATCAGGCTTGAAGACGACAAGAAAATGCAAGAGAGGATGAAATCATCCTCAACATACGAATCAACAAACAGGAAATCAGAGTCCTCGTACAAACAATACCGCTCTAGGACGTATGGTAAAAACGACAGCAAGAAAGTGAATGTTGTTGAGGACGAAGATGGCGAAGAATATCCTGAGTTATCTTAATACAGTTTTTCTGTTAATACTCCTGAACTAATATATGCCATGCAGGGTTTAGGAGATAAAGAAAGGTGGCCAAGGAAGAACCAACAAAAGGCTAATTGGAAGGATAAGTCCAAGTGGTGCGACTTCCATGAAGATTTTGGACATATAACAGAGGATTGCATAGCCCTGAGAAAGGAGATAAGCTATCTGCTAAGCAAAGGCTACTTGAAAGATCTTATCGGCAGGAAGAAGAATAAGGGTCAGGATACTGACAAGGATCCTGAACGAGCAGCATCGCCTCCCCCAGATGCCAAGATAATCAATTTCATATCCGAAGGATCCGATATATTTGGAACCTCTTATTCTGCAGCTAAACGGCATGCCAAAGAGGCAAAAGCAAAAAGAGGGGATAAGCCAATGAGGATGACAATGCTTACGAATGACAAAGTCATAACATTCGATAGTGACGACCGAGATAAAATCCAGGATCCTGACCATGATGGTCTGGTAATTACTTTGTATATCACTAACCATTTTGTACGCAGGATACTGGTGGACAACGGGAGCTCGGTCAACATCATCCAACTAGAGACCCTGAAGAGGATAAACATCCCAGAAATAGAGATTACCTTGAAGTCCACTGTGCTTGTAGGATTCAGTGGAGAACCAAAGAACACTGTTGGAGAGATAAAGCTGCTTGTATACGTTGAAGGAGTGAATTCAATGCAACAGTTTTGTGTCATGGATTCATTATCCTGCTACAATATTATATTGGGCAGGCCATGGATTCATGTTATGAAAGCTGTACCTTCCATCTATCATCAGTGTGTTAAGATCCCTACTCCTTGGGGGGTAGTCAAAGTGGAAAGCGATCAACAGGAGGCGAAGGAATGCTACTCCCTCTTCAATGAAGGCGTCAACAAAATCCAGAGCAGGGTAGCAATTAAAGATACAAGCCCAGGATATCGTGGAAACTTCGGAGCAGGATGCTATGAAAGTTATCCTGGATCAGGACAATCCAGATATCTCGGTGCTTGTAGGAACCAATATCCCTCAGGATATTGAGAATCAACTTACTAACTTTTTGAAATGCAAGATGTCCACGTTTGCATGGAAACACGAAGACAAGACAGGTATATCGAAAGATATTCTAACTCACAAACTTGGAATCGACAAATCTTTCAGGCCTATTCAACGAAAGAGAAGGAAATTCACTCCTGAAAGGAACACGATTATACAAGAGGAGGTTGAAAGGTTTTTGAAGTCCAAGATGATTAGGGAAGTTAAATTTCCTAAGTGGCTAGCAAACGTGGTGGTGGTCCAAAAGAAGAATGGGAAGTGGAGAGTTTGTGTAGATTACACAGACCTCAATAAAGCCTGTCTTAAAGACATGTTCCCATTACCTCATATAGATTCGACGGTAGATGCAACTGCCGGTCATGAAATGCTGACCTTTATGGATGCATCCTCAGGATTTTAGCAAATCCAAATGGAGCCATCTGATCAGGAAGATACAACATTCATGACACCCACAGGTATATACTGTTATACTGCCATGCCTTTTGGTTTAAAAAATGCAGGTGCAACATACCAGAGGTTGGTCAATATGATGTTCAAAGACAAACTGGCGGACACAATGGAGGTGTATATTGACGACATGGTGGTAAAATCCAAGAAAGTCAAGGATCATCTCCAGGATCTTGAATGTGCTTTCGATATCCTGGACCAGTATAATATGAAGCTGAATCCCGCTAAGTCTCACTTTGGAGTGGGACAGGAAAATTTCTAGGGTATATGGTGACCAAGATGGGAATAGAAGCAAGTCCAGAACAGATTAAAGTTGTCCTGGATCTCAAATCACCATCCAATATGAAGGATGTTCAAAGGCTAACAGGGAGAGTAGCGGCATTAAACAGATTCATATCAAGATCCTCAGAAAAGTGCAAAAAATTCTATGATATCCTGAAGAAAAACAAAAAGTTTGAATGGGGTGAAAGACATGAAGCTGCCATAAAAGAGTTGAAGCAATATCTTTCAAGTGCACCCCTGTTGATGAATCCCGAGGATGGTGAACCCTTATCCCTATATCTTGCAGTATCAGGGAATGCAATAAGTGCTGTTTTGGTAAAGGATCACGAATTCAAAGGAGAAAAGTTAGCTGAATATCTTGAAATTTCAAAAATTTTACACTTGAACAGGTACCAAGAGAAGAAAATACTGAAGCTGACGCTCTTGCAAATTTAGGATCTACATCAGGATACCAGAAGGAACACAGATACCAATACTACACATCCTGTATCCTGCTATGGAACTTTTCAAGTCTTAGGATAAGGAAGTAGTAACTATCCAGGATCCTGTTGATGGATATGCTGAGGAGAATCCGGAATTCTGGATGACTCCAATTGTGAAGTATCTGGAAAAAGGAGATATCCCAAAGGATGAAAATTCTAAGGCTTTTAAAATGAAGGTATCACGCTTTACTATTATAAATAATGTTTTGTATAAGAAATCCCTTGCAGGTCCATATCTGAGGTGCTTGGAAGATCCTAAAACCAAGGAGGTACTTCAGGATATACATGAAGGAGATTGTGGTAACCATACTGGGGCCAGATCACTGTTCTCAAAGGTGTTGAGAATAGGATATTACTGGCCGACCATGAGAAAGGATGCTGCGGAGTATGCTCGAAAATGTGATGCATGCCAAAGACACAACAATATATTACATCAGCCTGCTGAACCATCATATCCCCTTGGCCATTTATGAAGTGTGGTATGGATATAGTGGGGAAACTCCCTAAGGCTCCAGGAGGAAAGGTTTTCATGCTGGCAATGACAGATTATTTCTCCAAATGGGTTGAAGCAGAAGCCTTTGTCCAAGTAAGGGATCAAGAAGTGGTATCTTTCATCAAAAGGAATATCCTGACGAGATTTGGGGTACCGGCCGAGATAATTTGTGACAACGGCTCTCAATTCATCAGCAAAAGAACCACTGATTTTTTAAAAAGTTAGGGAATCAAAATGATCACATCAACACCAGTGCACCCTCAAGCTAATGGACAGGTAGAATCCTCAAACAAGATAATTGTCAATAATTTGAAGAAGAGATTAGGTGCTAAAAAAGGAAAATGGGTAGAAGAATTACCATTTGTACTATGGGCAGATAGAACAACAGTGAAGAATGCTACTGGACAAACTCCATTCTCATTGGCGTTTGGGGCAGAAGCAGTGATTCCAACAGAAATGGTGCTTCCTACAGCGAGATCAAGCCTACGGGATCCTGAAGTAAATCCTGAAGCCTTATGTCAAGACCTAAATACTGTCGATGAAGTAAGGGACGCAGTGAAATTAAGGATGGCAGCATACCAGCAGAGGATAGCCAAATCATACAACAAGAATTTAAGAACTAGGAGATTCCAAGTTGGAGATTGGGTATTGAGAAAAGCGTTTTAGAATACGACTAATCCTGCTGATGGGAAGTTAGCTCCAAAATTGGAAGGACCATACGAGATTGAGTCAGAATCAGGAAAAGGAGCATACCGGCTCAAGACCATGAAGGGAGATATGATACCAAGATCCTGGAGTGCTATACATCTTAAGGCTTATTTCAAGTGAGTTTAGAATTTGATTTCTAACTCAGGATGGTATGAATTCTATATCTTTTAAATATATATTTTTAATTTGAGTTATTTTTCTTTGAAACCCAATACTGACTTAAGCATCGGAGGGGTGTTAGCCAAGCAAACACCCACCTTAGTTTAAAGGTGCTTTGTAGGATATGCTTCAAGATACTTGCTCAAGATGAATCGAAAGATTAGAGGATTGGCCCCCTCTCTCACGTTTAAGGGATTCAGATCCATTCACAGGTTTAAAGGTATTCACCTTTCTTCCGAATTGGGTTTAAACAGCCCGCATGGAGCGCAAGTATCCGGGTATAGTTCAAGATGGCGGGACAAGTTCATGTAAAAGTGGCTGACAATTTCGTTATTGTTGGCTATATCCCGGATCCTTTCGGTATGTGAGGATTGATCACCCTCTCTCGCGAAAGGGTATTTTCATACTCTCTAAGGTTTAAAGGTTTTCACCTTTCTAAGTCTTGGAGTTTATACACTCCCGCCTGTAGCGCACGAAAACAAGGGTTTAACCCCAGGATACTAAGGGTTTATCCCCAGGATACTAAGGGTTTATTCCCAGTGAAACAATAGTTTTTGAAAGATTTCATAAATGTGACCATGATTGCACACATTCCTTCATGAAGGAAACGTTACAAAATTCGATCATTAAGTGAAGGGATACTCAAGTATGTCATGCACTGATGCAATATCCTGCACGGACAGGGGATATCCATGCTGGGGACATTGCAAAGGATTCAAAGGTTGGAGTTGAAAGTTATTGCACAAGTGTTTCTGGTATGGTTTTTATTTTTCAAAGATTGAAAGCCTTGTCTAAATAATCCAAATTTTATATTATTCAACCGAGTTTCTGTCTAACATTTTAATTAGAGGTAACTAAAATGCTGAACGTTTCATCAGTATCCTGACCAGGATATTCGGTCAGGATATCCAAAACAGGTTTCCAGAATAATAACATAACAACATCGGATAAGGCTAAAAGGTTATTATTAACATTCCAAATGTCACATTCTTGGCTTCGTCTTAAACCAAGACCTATCCACCAAGAATGTGATAAGGTCTAAAAGCATATAAACAATGATGACCAAAGGCTTCGTCCTGAAACCCAGGATCCCTCCACCTTAGGTCATCACAAAATACTAATGTTTAAAGTGCAGGAAATTTAAATTGTTCGAGTGTAGGAAAAGTAAAATTGTTTAGGGGATTACAGACCATTCGAATTAAAAAAGTGGGCTCCGGCCTAAGCAATAATATCCATCATCGCCCACTTCACTGCTATTATGCTACGACACCTTTAGCAGCATCCTTGGCAGCGTCATCAACCACATCCTCACCACCAGCATCAGCATCTTAACCACCAGCATCAGCATCAGCCTCAGCATCCTTGGGAGCTTCAACCGCCTTCGAAGGCTCCTCGACCACCGGTTTGGCAGGGCACTCCACCGGTTTCCCTCCTAGGTCCTTTAGCTTCGCCTCCCAGGTAGCAATGTTCCAGGCAGGGCATTCAAAGCCCGTAGCTTTGGCCTCGTACGTCATCTTCAGCCTGGCTTGGAGGAGGGAAATTACGACAAAACCTTTGAGGCCTTCCCGATATGAATGCATATCCTGCTCATATTGCAATTGGGCAGCATCCATCTTGGCCTGTGCATCTTGGTTAGCCTTCTTGACAGCGGCCTGAGCTTCCTGAGTCATTGCCTTGTATTTGTCCTCGTAATGCTGGGATTGTAACATTCGTGAAAATCGGGTTTCAAAAACCCGCTTCGTTTATTAATCGAATATCCAGTTAAAAATTTTTCGTTGCATATTTATGGCTCAAACTAATTATAAACAATACATAATTAATAAACATTTTAGAATTTAAAAACTATAATTAATAAATGATAAAAATAAGCGAATAAAAAATAAAATGAGGCTGCCGGGTTTCGAACCCGGGTCGCCCATAAGCTCAATCACACAACACACCGCTCCGCCACATGACTCCTTTGTGTAATTACTGAAACAAATAATACTTAAATTAAAACTCGAAATCAAAATCCGGAAATCAGCGCGCCCAATTCGCAGTCGCCGGAAAGACCGACGATTTCGCAAATCACGACCGTTTTCTTTGACTGAAACGCGTGAACTAATTTCGACATCGGTTATAACCAATGTCTAACCCCCAATTCCAGTCGTAACCGCCGGAAAAGTTTTGACCGCGAATCAAGACCAAAATTCGGACTCAATTCATCCTGATCTTCCCTATAAATACCCACCCAAACCTCTGGTAACCTTTTCGCTCAAAATCGCACAAACTCTCGAAACTTTAGCACGTCGCCGGAGATATTCTGTATTCGCCGGACTTTCACCGGAAAACCGAGACTTACTTCAAATCGGTAAAATTCTCGACTCTTTTGTTTGCAATCCATTATTAGGCAAGTATTAACATAAATCGTTCACCCAGAATCTGTCTCAGACAACGTTGCCGGGAATTCCTGCACACACCGGAAAATCGCT
Organism: Scalesia atractyloides; assembly: GCA_947069175.1. Lineage (NCBI taxonomy): Eukaryota > Viridiplantae > Streptophyta > Magnoliopsida > Asterales > Asteraceae > Scalesia > Scalesia atractyloides. The sequence continues at coordinate 29,476,759 of CAMTDV010000021.1, forward strand.
GGAAATTCCGAAGTCTCGCTGTGAATCGGTACAATCATCTAAACCCCCTGATATCCATTGTTTAGTAACTTAATTTCACAACTCTTTGATCAAAACTGTTAATTGATTCACTCAGACGGAAGTCACCAATCAGAGCCGGCGACTCTTGCCGGAAATCTGAGAACGACATTCTGATCGGTACATTTTACTCCGTAACCCTCTTTATCCTTTTCATTCCAATCAATTATATGTTCGATGACTGATTTAAACAAGAACAGTCGGACATCTTTGTTCTGTGTCTTTGTAAACGAAGAAAACGAAGTCGAACATGTGTATAAGTTTAATTAAAACTGAATATTTAACCGGGTTAGACACACAGTCCAGCGGTGGACTGTGTGCAACATAACACGCACGTCACGGGTTCAAATCGCACACGTTACCGAATTTCAGAAATAAAACCAATCCTTTGTAAACCTATTCAGATCACCTTTCAACATGTATATAAATATAGTATAATTCAGTAATTAAACAGGTTAAGCACACAGCCCAACTGATTGGGCTGTGCGTACTCGAACCGAACGTCTCGAGTTCGACTCCGGGTCACTGAAGTCGGTTCGGCCATTTTAAATCATTTTCGAAATAAACTAAATAAGATGAGAGTTAATCAGTATATAATATATATAATTAAAACAGAGAATATTTTGGGTTAGACACGTACCTCAGTTGGTAGAGCTGCGTGCACGCATACGAGAGGTCCCGAGTTCGAACCTCACTCAGCGTATATAATTAACACAATCCAACCGGTCAACGGTCAACGGTCAAAGTAAAAAAAAGTCAACATTTTTTTATTTATTTTTCATTTATTTAATCAGAAAATTATTTAAAAATACTTAAAAATAATATTTTTAAAGTTAGAAAATGTCCTTAAACTCACAAAAATAAATCTAAAAATTTCATTAAAAGCACTAATTAAAAACATTAATCTCGAATAAAATCCATTTATTTACCGAATCATTTTGTTATTATTTTAGGTTAATTTTCCTCGTCGATCAAATCCTAAAATTCGTGCGCATTCATCGTCATCCAGGAAACGCACCCACTGTGAGTGAATCCTTACAAATTCCCCTTTTTATTCATGTTTTGGGGTGTATCATGTGTCGCTTTAATTATTTCATTTATTCAAACTCGTGCTATTACCATTATATGATCTAAACTCGAGATGTAAATATTGTTTGTTGTGATGTGTGTTTACATTTTGTCAAGTTGCGTGCAAATCATTCATTAGGCTTATCAGTTCCTCGTTGGAGACGGGTTGAGCATCAGGTGCCTCATTGTTCATCATTTGGTGTGTGCTTGTGCATTAATTGAGATTATGTGATCATGTGGTTTGTTGTGATACGTGTTTACATTCTTGTCAAGTTGTGTGCAAATCATGCATTAGGCCCATCAGTTCCTCGTGGGAGACGAGTTGAGCATCAGGTGCCTCATTTGATCGGCTCCGTTTGATTGAGCCTTGATCTCATTGTTCATCATTTGGTGTGTGCTTGTGCATTTATTAATACTATGTGTTTTGTGATTAAATTTACATTTACGTTTATTCATATTTGGTTATGCACAATTTTATTCAAATAACCAACATAACTAATCCTTTCAAATGTTTAAATAAGATTCACTCGCCAACTTTTTGTTGACCCAAAACCCTATTTTTACACATGATACAGGTGGACAGGTTGAAGCAAGGAACACATAGGAAATTGTCTTAGAAGAAAAATAATGAAGTCATGAAATATGTATTTGAACATGTTGTACTTGTATGTTTATTGTAATGTTCTTCTATAAAAAGAAATAATAAATATGAAACTTTATAGTAAATGTCATGAGCTTTGATGAAAACCCAATCATGCCCCGATCACCATTTCCGCTACGGGTCGGTGTGTGACAGATTGGTATCAGAGCTTTTGACTATAGGGATATAGGATAGGTTATTAGACCCTTAGAGCCTATACTATAGTTGATTAGATTTTAATTGTTTATGTGGTTACATGCAAACTCATGATGTTTATTTGTTTCGTATTTATTACACACACAAATGCATGCAAACACTTCCACTATCATATTGTGTGATATTTAATGAGTTGTACTTATTGTCAAACATAACATGCTTACATATACATTCATCACGCATATTTCAAAGTTCACATATTCAAATCATCCTCATATTTCCTTTATTCAAGATTTCGTCGCATTTTTCATTTTTCAATCTCATCAAAGTGAGTTCTACGACGGGCATGTAGTAACTGTAAGGGTACAAGTACCGTTAGTCGGAACGTCCTGTCTAGGTTGGCATTCGTATAAATCCAATATAACGGACCAGTTTGCCTACCTGGGGACTAACGATGAGAGTACGAAGGACCTATTAGGCCAAAGCATGCCACACCAAACGTCGTTCGAACTAACCCCACTTTGAGGTGTCACCGTGTCCACACCTGGATGCACTCCGAATTTCATACGTTACATTCATATTTCTCGATTTTCTCCGGGTTTTAGTGTACGTTAACACATGCGAACCATATGAAGGACCCGGTAATCATGGGGGCCCACATGATTACGAAGGTGAAGTATGGCGGCATGCAAGGCCCAATTACGAGCAAAGCCCAAGACATCCTATGGATGTAGTAAATTTATTATTCTTTATTTGTTTTATGAATGTTCATTTCTAAATACGACACATGACACCTAAAACGTCAAACTCATACTCTTGATACGTATTCCTTGTAGATGTCTTCTAGTCTCTCTCGTAGAAAAATGAGATCAGGAAAAACCCGCGAGCGCATGGCTGCCCAAATCGCTCAACAAATGGCTGCCGTAATACCCAACATCGTAGTTCAAGTTCAACAAGCCCTTACCGCTAATCCCGTCAACCCAATCAATCAAGAAGATCAGAACGTTGTCAACCCTCCCCCAAAAGCCACTAAATGCACCTTCAAGCATTTCAAATCCTGCGACCCTCCAAAATACGAAGGGACTGAAGGTGTCACCGCTCTCCTCCATTGATTTGAGGAGATCGCAAGGTGCGATATGCTACCGGTCGTTTGTTTGGAGTAGCACTTACATGGTGGAATACAGAGAAGGCCAAGCGAGGTACTGAGAATGTTATGACTTTGACTTGGGAAGAGTTGAAGGAAATCATGACAAGACGGTTCTGTCCAAGAAGCGAAATCAAGAAATTGGAAGATGAGTTCTATTCTTTGAAACAAAAAGAGGGCGACCACACCACATAAAACAAGAGATTCCTTGAGTTAAATCAGATGGTCCCCAACTTGTTCACTCCCCTCTACGTTTGATCGAGCACTACATTCGAGGTCTTCCTTCAAAAATTCAAGACCCTGTAATAAGTACCACACCTACAACTTTGGAAGCAGCAATGGAGTTAGCTACAGAGCTCACCGAAAACCGCATACGGAATAAAGACTTCACGGAGGAGAAGAAGAAGGATAAAGCATCAACCAAAACCTCAAACTCCACCAAACCTCCTCTTCTCAACCCACTTCTAAGAGAAAACGAGATGGACAAATTTTTGCTGTCACCCAACACAATCAACCAGCTTCACAAGTTGTACCCCTCCAAGCTATCCCAATCACTCAAGTAGCACCCAACTCTACTTACCCAAACAAGAAACCTTACATTGGACCTCACCCTCAATGCAACACCTGTTTTTATCACCATCCACCTACCTTACCTTGTCGACTATGTGCTAATTGTGGGCGTTATGGTCATTTGAGCAAGACTTGTCGCGCCTCTCAAAACCAAGCTTCACCCCCTACTCAAAACATGATCCAAACATATCAACAAACCCAATACCCCATGTTTCCATATGTTCGAGCTTGTTTTAATTGTGGTGACCCTACCCACTTTAGAAACACATGCCCTCGATTGGTTAACATCATAAACGTCCAAGCTCAAGCAAACCCAGTTAACCAAGAAAATCAAGCAAACCCAGCTCCACCGCCAGCAAGAGGAAGAGCTTACAACATCAACGCCAATCCTGTTGAAGATAATAACGGCCCAAACGAATCACCCAACTAGTTTTCCTCACCAAGAATCAAGACTCAACTCCAATCATCTAGTCTTAATGTTTTCTTTATGTTATCTCAATCTTTCCGTATCCCAGTTGTAAATTGGGAATTTAGTATCCAAGAATTTTAATGCGAATTGATATTACAGTTTTGTTTTATACTCATTGATTTAACATTCATATCACCATACATCTCGACGTATCTCGATCTCATCATTTAAAGAAGTTGGGTTGTGTCTCACTTTTACATAGACTAACCCCTTCATCATACAAACGAGAGAGGTACTGTCATCATTTCCTTTCAGAATTGAGACTCAAGCTTTGGTTGTTGTGTTTGTTTATGTTTTAGAGTCACATAGAACTGATCATAATTTACTGATAAAGCCAATGAAAATTTGACAAGAATATGGTGGATACGCCGCTGGTACTTCCTATATATAAGTATTCTTGGCAAAGGATCAAAAGCATTACCAGGAGGTTATGAGAAGTTCCGTGTAGGTTTTAGTATCGTCATGGTTGAAGTTTTGTTTTATGATATAACCTTAACTTTCCAAACGTATCAATTCTCTCAAAACTATTATGCATGAGATCATACCTAATCAATCAACTCTGTTTATCAATATTCCTTATCTTAGGGATCAAAAATCGATTCCTGTAGTAGGGTATTCAACCCTTACTAGGAACGTTACCGCCTCAAATAAAATTTAAACTCTCACCCCCTTCTAAGTATGTAATTGTCAAAACCACCCTTCTTTCGAGTCAAACATACCACTACTTAAATTTCGGGACGAAATTTCTAAAAGTAGGGGATACTGTAACATTCGTGAAAATCGGGTTTCAAAAACCCGCTTCGTTTATTAATCGAATATCCAGTTAAAAAATTTTCGTTGCATATTTATGGATCAAACTAATTATAATACATAATTAATAAACATTTTAGAATTTAAAAACTATAATTAATAAATTATAAAAATAAGCGAATAACAAATAAAATGAGGCTGCCGGGTTTCGAACCCGGGTCGCCCATAAGCTCAATCACACAACACACCGCTCCGCCACATGACTCCTTTGTGTAATTACTAAAACAAATAATACTTAAATTAAAACTTGAAATCAAAATCCGGAAAATCAGCGCGCCCAATTCACAGTCGCCGGAAAGACCGACGATTTCGCAAATCACGACCGTTTTCTTTGACTGAAACGCGTGAACTAATTTCGACATCGGTTATAACCGATGTCTAACCCCCAATTCCAGTCGTAACCGCCAGAAAAGTTTTGACCGCGAATCAAGACAAAATTCGGACTCAATTCATCCTGATCTTCCCTATAAATACCCACCCAAACCTCTGGTAACCTTTTCGGTCAAAATCGCACAAACTCTCGAAACTTTAGCACGTCGCCGGTGATATTCTGTATTCGCCGGACTTTCACCGGAAAACCGAGACTTACTTCAAATCGGTAAAATTCTCGACTCTTTTGTTTGCAATCCATTATTAGGCAAGTATTAACATAAATCGTTCACCCAGAATCTGTCTCAGACAACGTTGCCGGGAATTCCTGCACACACCGGAAAATCGCTGGAAATTCCGAAGTCTCGCTGTGAATCGGTACAATCATCTAAACCCCCTGATATCCATTGTTTAGTAACTTAATTTCACAACTCTTGATCAAAACTGTTAATTGATTCACTCAGACGGAAGTCACCAATCAGAGCCGGCGACTCTTGCCGGAAATCTGAGAACGACATTCTGATCGGTACATTTTACTCCGTAACCCTCTTTATCCTTTTCATTCCAATCAATTATATGTTCGATGACGATTTAAACAAGAACAGTCGGACATCTTTGTTCTGTGTCTTTGTAAACGAAGAAAACGAAGTCGAACATGTGTATAAGTTTAATTAAAACTGAATATTTAACCGGGTTAGACACACAGTCCAGCGGTGGACTGTGTGCAACATAACACGACGTCACGGGTTCAAATCGCACACGTTACCGAATTTCAGAAATAAAACCAATCCTTTGTAAACCTATTCAGATCACCTTTCAACATGTATATAAATATAGTATAATTCAGTAATTAAACAGGTTAAGCACACAGCCCAACTGATTGGGCTGTGCGTACTCGAACCGAACGTCTCGAGTTCGACTCCGGGTCACTGAAGTCGGTTCGGCCATTTTAAATCATTTTCGAAATAAACTAAATAAGATGAGAGTTAATCAGTATATATATATATAATTAAAACAGAGAATATTTTGGGTTAGACACGTACTCAGTTGGTAGAGCTGCGTGCACGCATACGAGAGGTCCCGAGTTCGAACCTCACTCAGCGTATATAATTAACACAATCCACCGGTCAACGGTCAACGGTCAAAGTAAAAAAAAGTCAACATTTTTTTATTTATTTTTCATTTATTTAATCAGAAAATTATTTAAAAATACTTAAAAATAATATTTTTAAAGTTAGAAAATGTCCTTAAACTCACAAAAATAAATCTAAAAATTTCATTAAAAGCACTAATTAAAAACATTAATCTCGAATAAAATCCATTTATTTACCGAATCATTTTGTTATTATTTTAGGTTAATTTTCCTCGTCGATCAAATCCTAAAATTCGTGCGCATTCATCGTCATCCAGGAAACGCACCCACTGTGAGTGAATCCTTACAAATTCCCCTTTTTATTCATGTTTTGGGGTGTATCATGTGTCGCTTTAATTATTTCATTTATTCAAACTCGTGCTATTACCATTATATGATCTAAACTCGAGATGTAAATATTGTTTGTTGTGATGTGTGTTTACATTTTGTCAAGTTGCGTGCAAATCATTCATTAGGCCTATCAGTTCCTCGTTGGAGACGGGTTGAGCATCAGGTGCCTCATTGTTCATCATTTGGTGTGTGCTTGTGCATTAATTGAGATTATGTGATTCATGTGGTTTGTTGTGATACGTGTTTACATTCTTGTCAAGTTGTGTGCAAATCATGCATTAGGCCCATCAGTTCCTCGTGGGAGACGAGTTGAGCATCAGGTGCCTCATTTGATCGGCTCCGTTTAATTGAGCCTTGATCTCATTGTTCATCATTTGGTGTGTGCTTGTGCATTTATTGATATTATGTGTTTTGTGATTAAATTTACATTTACGTTTATTCATATTTGGTTATGCACAATTTTATTCAAATAACCAACATAACTAATCCTTTCAAATGTTTAAATAAGATTCACTCGCCAACTTTTTGTTGACCAAAACCCTATTTTTACACATGATACAGGTGGACAGGTTGAAGCAAGGAACACATAGGAAATTGCCTTAGAAGAAAAATAATGAAGTCATGAAATAAAGTATTTGAACATGTTGTACTTGTATGTTTATTGTAATGTTCTTCTTTAAAAAGAAATAATAAATATGAAACTTTATAGTAAATGTCATGAGCTTTGATGAAAACACAATCATGCCCCGATCACCATTTCCGCTGCGGGTCGGGGTGTGACAGGGATTTGGCGGCAACAATCTTTTCATGTTCTTGATCATGACTTGAGCTTCCTTTAGTTTGGCTTCTAGCATCTTGTTGGTCCCGCATGCGTCCTCGTAAAGATGCGTCAAGCGACCGAGACCCTGCAGTCCGAGATACAGTATAGTATATATATTCTAATCAACATACCGGTTCAACATATAGGTGCAGGATGCAGGATAAGGATATTTACCTGGTTAAGAGAAGAAGTCATCAAGGCACTGGACTCGAGGAATCCCTGGTTCTCGTAGGGAAAAGCCTTATCGGTAGCAGGGGAGTCTGTTTCTTTTCTCTTTTGAGAGCTGGTGGCACGTGGCTTTGTGGAGGGGAAGGCTTAGGCATGATCGTTCCTTTGGAACTGGTTGCAGGCTTGGATGCAGTGGATGGCTTGCTGGATTCCTTCTTCACTTGGACAGGGCCAGAGTAACTGTCGAGTTCATCGAGATAAAAAACTTGAGGCATTTTGGCTGGGTCTGCATAAAAAGGGAGAATTCTCAATCTTAACTTTAATTTCGTAATTACGTAACTATGTACAAAAGTATATAATCTTTACCAGACATGTTGGATGAAGAGTATTGACTTGAACTTGGGTGATGAGACGAGAAGCTTCTGTCGCTTTCAGGTAACTTGTAAATTGCTTTAATCCTTTCCTCAGATTCTGCAGTAGAAGGAGCTAGTTCCTTGAAATTTGCTACATGGAAGAAACAAGATATCAGTTCAGTATATAACGTCAAGATACATTTGGGGATATCCCTAAAACCCTAAATCCTACCAGCGGTCAACCACTTCGTCGGAAGGTCAACAACTTCGTCAATAGAGTCCCTCTTAACAAAGAAAAACTTGCGTTTCCAATCATCCTCATTTTTGTCACTTTAAGGATGAGGGGGCTGTTAGAGGAGGAAAAGAGTAAGAATCGACTAGAACCGTGTGATCTTAGGTGATAGGCGATGGGAATATCCTCAATGCGTAGGTCAGGAATGTGATGGTTCTTGATCCGGTCGAGTACAATCAAGATCCTCCAGATCATAGGCATGGTTTGAGCGAAGCTAAGCTTGGTGGTACGAAAAAACTGCATAATAAACTCAGGAAATGGGTATCGAAGTCCCAAAGAAAAGGGGTAGGCTAAAAAACAGATCCATTCCTCGGATACGACATCTGATCGGAGATTCCGGTCAAATGCCCGGATAACTGCCTTGTCGGGAAAAGCGCCGGAAGCCCTGAGGGCAGCAATGTCAGCATTATCGAAGGAGCACACCTCTTTCTCCGGATTCTTGAGAAGATTCTGTTGGGTGAAAGTCGGAGTGGAGTCACCGGTATGCGATCGTGTACGAGTAGCCATGGAGGAATTGAAAACAGAGCAGAGAAAACAAAGAGAGGAAAAAGAGATAGTAGCTGATAACTATGAAAAATGGTGATATTATCTAAAGAGTGGGAGAAGATATAGGCTAGAGATAGGATGTGATGAGTGTATTTCGCCTTGGAAGTTACAAGCTGTCTTATCAAACGTCTACATCCCATTAAAAGCCTCGATCTGCACAAGGAAAAATACACCCGTTTGGGTTCCAAGATCCCAACAGCTATATTTTTGGGGACAATTGTTATGGGTGGAATTTTCTAACTCATATCCTGAAGATATATCCTGACTTTAATTACAGCGACTAGGATACTGAACCAGGATATTGGTAACATCCTGCGGGGGTATCCTACTCTTACTAACGATTTGCTTTGGATGCAAGGTACCAACGTTCACGAAGCTTGGTCTTCCTGAAGAATCGGTCATGGCAGTTAGAAGAAAGACGTTGGAAGCCTGAAGAGAGAGTCAACAACGGTCATAAAGGGAATATTCGCAGCATCCCTAGAATGTAAGATAGTTAGTTACTCTTGTTTACTATATATAGGGAAGCTGGATCAGCAGTAAGACACACGAAATTCCGTACACTTTCACCCTCTAATTGCAGCAACAATCACAAACACTCACAACACTTACACAATTCGATCATTGTAATACTTAGAGCTGATCCAAGCAGTATCCCGAAGTTGTATCCTGCTGTTTGATCAATAAGAAGAATAAGGCAGCTGGCGATTGTCAGCTCCCGAGGTTTTATGCCGCCGATCTAGATTGATCAAGGGCTTTTCCTCGTACATCCTGTGTCAATTTATACTTTTATTGCATTTACATGTTATTTTGATATAGTTCATTATCCCGAGACTATATCCTGAAACTGTTTTCATAATCAACCAACTCGGCATATTCTCACAAATTACAATAGCACGCTACCTCATATACTAAGTTTGATCACTTAATTGCCTCGGTAATTTTTGACCAAAACAGGCTTAGTCTGTATCATACCTTATAATCTGTTAAAACTAAGAATGCATATTTGATTGTTGAATCTTAAGAATTGATCAAGGTCTTAATGTTTTTTTTGTCTGCCACCTTTTGCTCTCTTTTAATGTGCTTTGCTATCAAAGCTTCTTGTTATGCATTCCAAATTTGGTCTAAAAGGTTAATCTTAACACCAAATCTAGACCTATGGATTCTTATTGATTGGGTTCTTTCTTTTCTATTGAATGCGTCTATTTGCCTTACGGGCCCAGTTCATGAGATCCATGAATGCTACAAGTGTGTTGGTTTATTCGAATGGTATTACTAAGAACTCATAGTGACTCTACCTTGTCCTAAAAGCTGTTTTAAGTACGTCATTCTTACTTGGTGATACTCGTATTATAAGTTTATCTTAGGAAATATAACTCGCGCTTTGTAGCCGATCAAAGACATTATCGATCCTCGGCAATGGGTACTTATTCTTTATAATGAATTTATTGAAGTCTCCCTGATCGATGCACATACACATTAACTCGTCCTTTCCTATACATAAAGCTATTTTTTAAGCTTTTGTACCTGAGTTGGAGCTAGTTGGTACGGTGATTTAGCAGTTGGTATCGTTCCAAGGACTAGATCTATTCGAAACTCGACTTGCCAATCAGGCGGCAATCTAGAAGTTCGTCTAGAAATACTTCAAGGTATTTGTCGCACCCCAACCGATGCCGAAATCATCGGGGTGGATGTAAATAGATTGCTCGAGACTTCATAACAGTAAATGTGACAAGTATTTAATAAAATAATATTTCATTCCATTGCTAACGGTTCAAGTACATAAATTGGAAAACAAAATACTACAAGTAATGTATGACTAATCTATAAACATGAATTTAAAGTTTGGTGTGTTTCTAGTCCTTCCTATCAAGTTCTATTCGTCATCAACATCATTAAACTGCAACATGTTTAAAAGTATAGTTAACACACAAAGCATTGGCGAGTACACAAGTTTAGTTTAGCATAAATTTGTAAATAGTGTTTAAATGAATCCGCATGGAAAAAAATAGTTAACTAGATTAATGTATCATGGCATGCAATTTTACAAGTCAACCCCTGATTATCGCATGAATTAAAGACTTAACATGACCTCAAGAATACGGGCGGTGCATTACTCCTATAGCGCTATACATGTTAAGGGGAGGCTCGTACGAAGTTAATGACAAGTGAATCACATAAGAATGTTCCAAGAATACATATCAAGTATCACATATTTAAGAATGCATCTATGGATTGTTTGTGTTTTGCATAAAGTATAAGTGTGATTGTGTAATTTGATAGGTTAAACATATTGCACCCAAAAGTGTAAAGTGTAAAAGGAGCTTTCGAGTGTACTCAATATTTTGCAAGGCTTTCCGATAATCCATGTTTTGACGAGTTGATGAGAATAGGAGAATGAAGGTGTTCGGGTGGTTGGAGTTTATGGAATGTTTGGGTTCGGAATTAAGTATAAAAGTATACGTATGCAAAAGTATATCTCGTTAGACACTCATTTGGGCACTAAGTTTTAAAGTGTTTTCATGGATCCTAACGTGCCCATTGGAATCATAAACGAGGAATAAAGAAAAAAGATAATATAACTCATATTCACGACGTATAATCATAATTCGATTAACATCAAGAATTCGGTTATGTTTATATTTATATTTTATATAATATATCTAATAATAAGTCCGTCATATATTATCATAGAGTTCATGGAAGTCAAGCATGGAGGTATGAACAGCTCATTGTATGATTCCCTAATGCACAAATCACCACAAAATTGATTCGAATGGTCATGAATGGAAAGAAAAGTACAACTAACTAATACGTCTTCAAGTAGCCAACTAAGATTAACCCAGGTGAGTCATCCAAACATGGAAAGAGTTAACTAAGTGTTGGTGACTTGACGGGGTTATGTTACTTTAAGACTAGCAAGCCACTTGAAAGTAAAACATCAAGTGGGGTGGTGAAATGAGATTAGGATAGCCAAGGCTTCCAAGTATTCACACCTATACCAAAACACAAGTCTTGCCATAAGAAGTATGGCAAGCTTGGATGGTTTCATCACTTGTGGGTTGTATAAATCCTAGTAAAACAAAAAGTTTAGAGGTGTTTGTACCTCTTAAACGCATAAGAATCTTCTCCTAACAAGTCTCATAACCTTAGATAGGCTCAAGAACAAGTAGGCACAAGATTAAATAAAGAAAAACATAGTTTATAAAGATTTAACAAATAATTCTTCTAAAACATAAAGTTTGAACCTCAAAATGGTGATGTTCCACCTTAGGTTGCCATGGCAAACTTAGAACACTTAGAGTATTCTTGGAGGACTTTAGAGAATTTGAGAGTTTCAGAGAAGATTTGGTGTGTGGAAATGTTTAGGAGGTGGTGGAGGCTTTTATTATAAGTGGGTATTAGAGTTTGGGATTTAATGAAGGTAGAAGGTGATTAGAGGAGAAAGGAGGTGGAAAAGCTTTTGGTTTTGCTCCCTTTTAGTCCTTGCACTTTGTAACTAGGTTATTTTATAACGTTTTCTTGTATTTTAGCTTGTTTTTAGGTATCCGAAGTGTATTTTAAGTCTCGGTTTTGTGTTAATACACGTATTTAAATATTGATTGCGTATATAACACAAATATGAAAGGTAACACGTATATGTATAAAATGAATTTCCATTATGATCAAAGCCTCAGATTACAAGATTGGAAATGAACCATGATATGACACGATTACCAGTTTCTAAAAATAGAAATGTGAATACAACTTTCTAAATATGGAAAGTATAGAAAATGAAGAGCGTTACGTCTCCCATAATTTAGGAAATTTCGTCCCGAAATTTATTCAAAAGGAAGACTTGGGATAAGATGGTATTTTGGTGGTTCGATACGAGTGATAATCTATTAAAATGTTTGGCCAAGGTTGATAATTTGAAGTTTAGTATCTATGCGCATTTATGTATAAGTGTGTTAAAAATGTGTGGTTCAAAAGTTTTGTTTAAATTGGTAGTTTATGGTTTATTGGGCGTATATAGATAATTGAGTGATAAAGGATAAGTTTGTAAAAGCAACTCGTTTGACTAAGCAGATTGGGACATCAACCGTAAGTAAGTGTAAAAATTAGTAAAATGTGTATGTTTTGTATATAGGCCATGCGAAGTTCACTGAATTTGGACAACTCGGTGAAAGGAGTGTTTTTAAAAGATGCGACCTAAAGAGTGAAAAAGTTTTAGTATAAATAAAGATGTAATCTGATGTAACATGGTAGCCCGCACCGTAGTTTGTAAGTAAAGTCTTATCGGTTCTAAGGCTATTAGTAAAATCACGAGTATATGAAAAAATGTTTATTGTGACAAAAATAGGATGCTAAATATTTATGGTTTTCAAAAGGTTTTGGCGGTAAATGGGCCGACTCATTTGAGTTTGCGTGTAATAAAAAATGAAAAATAGTTTAAAAATATTTTGACTGAACTGAGCTGGTGAGGATGTTTTCTAAATGGATTGAATGTTTAGGTCGATTTACTATAAATAAGGTTTGGATGAAATGTTTAGGTATCCGAAGTGTATTTTAAGTCTCGGTTTTGCGTATAAACACATATTTAAATATTGATTACGTATATAACAACAAATATGAAAGCTAACACATATATGTTAAAATGAATTTCCATTATGATCAAAGCCTCGGATTACAAGATGGAAATGAACCTCGAATATGACACGATTACCAGTTTCTAAAAATAGAAATGTGAATACAACTTTCTAAAAATGGAAAGTACAGAAAATGCAGAGCGTTACAGTTTTCACGAACTATGAGCACATTTTCAGTCGCCACTTTTCTGCAATGTTTATGATATACGTTACTAACGCAATGTATAAAATGAATTTCCATTATGATCAAAGCTTCGGATTACAAGATGGAAATGAACCTCGAATATGACACGATTACCAGTTTCTAAAAATAGAAATGTGAATACAACTTTCTAAAAATGGAAAGTACAGAAAATGCAAAGCGTTACAGTTTTCACGAACTATGAGCACATTTTCAGTCGCCACTTTTCTGCAATGTTTATGATATTCGTTACTAACGCAATGTATCCTTTTTCTTAAACACTTATGCGCTTAGGGGTAGATAATTATATTCCTTAACTTTTCCGTTTGGTCTCCAGTTATGCTTATTTTCTTGTAACTGGGCAATCTAAGTCATGCTATTTTTTTCGTTGCACACGATTTCTTCTTGATAGGAGGCAAACCAGTCCATTCCTACAATTTCATCACATTCTCCAAGTTCCATAGGTATCGACTCTATATGAATCGGCCAATCGGGTGAACGTTCAAGCTTTTCATACAACTCTTAATGATTTGAACTATTTCCTTTTGACTCACACAAGCCGTTTCGACTATAAATGTATGGCCAAGATCCTAGGTTTCTTTATTCATATAGGGTTTAAAGATAGTTGATACTAAGCTTCTATTCACACAACTTCTATAGTTTCAAACAATTTCTTAAGGGCTCTAACTTATATAAATGTTTGGATATCTGATGGTAGATCCCACATAAATCGATTCGTCATTTGTTCCTCTATTTCCACCAGGTGAGAAACTAGTCTAGTTATCTCGTTAAACTACTTGACATATTCTATGTATTTCTTGTTTCTCAATTGTAATTTGAAGAATGTTATCTCCAGTTGTTTTGTTTCACTTAGGAACCTAATTTCTTAAAAAACACTATAGGTGAATTTTGTCCAACTTATTTGCTTCGCGTCATCTTTTCCTTTGGTCTGTGTATATTATTCCCCTAATGTTTATCATACACCTTTGTGATTCTTAATTAAACTCTTAAAAGAGTTATGTAACTTAGTTAGTAGAATGAGACTGTTAGCTTTGAATGCCTTCCCTTGTTTTAATATAATATGTCTCTGGACGAGTTTTAATTTGTTCTCGAGGGTAGCTGGAAATACTAATCTTCTATAGCTACCTTCATCCCGAATCTCTGAATTTTGCTCCTCTGCCATGACTCTTTGCTGATACCGAATTTGTTTTAATTCTTTCTCGATTTCCCGACTTACACGACTAAGGTAGTTATTTTAGGCCTCATATTGTACTACCCCTTATATATTCTAAGGTTTCATCTAAGGCCATCGTAGACACGTTTCATTTTCCCGCCTACTATCTATTGATATAAGTATAATTTGATGTTTGCCAGATCATAGTGATTTCATTCATTAACTTCCATACTGGCCAAATATGAAAGCAATCTATGATACACAACATGATACTGCCAACTACCATATTGTTCCTCTATCATACACAGTTCGACAACATATCACATTCTTCCTTTCAGATAGTCTCGTATTAACAATGATGGTTAACTGACAGTGCAGCCAACTTATTCTAAAATTTGAAGAAAAGCCCCCTATCACCACAATATTCAATAACGAGAAGTTATAATAAATACTTCACATCGTACACATAGCACGACATGTTTTCACCCAGAAACAAAAATCTAACGCTATCCCGCTTGGGTCTCAACTAGTTCATGATAAAGTATCCTATTCTGAGCTTCAACATTTGTTAACCTCCAGTTTTCAACTACTAACCCCGATATCCAAAATTTTGTGGTGTATATCCTTAGGGTCTTTGTTTGTAACCTTACTGCCTTACGAGGGGTATAACTAATGATAGGGCCATTAGGGTTTATAGGAATTACACGAAAGGGTTCAGGTTTCAATGGAAGTGGGAATTTGTCTCTAGCTGGGGTAGAGACCAGGCTTAGATGGTTTGCTAGAAACTTCTTCCTCTTTAGATGTGGGATATACCTTAAGATGTACCCTTCTTAAGTCTCCTACGAGTAATAGAATGAGATGTACGGGTAATTGTTGCTTAGGGAAGTGGAGTAGTAACTAAATGAGGGTTCATAAGTTGTAGTGGTCACTACAAGTATATCCTAATGACTCTGCATCCTCAGTAGGTACTCGGATTCACCTATTGTGGTTAAGTATAAAGTTAGGTCATTTGCATACCTTGTCATCCTTATCCGTAAACTACTTATACAAGTATATAACTTACTTGAGGCAAGCCTAATCTCAAAGGTTGAAGCCTAGATATCCCTACTGAATACCTAATTCACTAGAACCTTTGGCTCTGATACCAACTGCACCTCACCTGATAAGGATGCCAATGCACAATTGATGACAACTTAAAGTGGAAACTTTTATTTCATTAACATAAACTATAAGGTACAAAAATTGGAACTAAAAAGTACAAAGCTTAATCAGACCATTCCAAGCCCGAGATACATGACTTCCACCAGACCACACAAGTCTGGGATACAGTATTCCACCAGCCACAAGTCCGGGATAACTAGCATGCACAAAACTAACCATGATTACCTATGACACATGCTTAAAAGACGTCAGGTATTACTGGTGAGTTCATGAATATACACAAGTTATAAATCACATTATTTAATCATGACTTGTACCCGCCCATGTCATCATAACCCAACGTCACCACGTAACTTACATAATTTAATGCCCACTACACCAGGGGTGTAGTACCGACAAATCCCGTTGTAGCGGCACGTATAAGGGACCACAAATATCATGTGTATGTCATGCTTAGGTTATATATGCATACAACAATAATGCCATATTATTATAGTTTAGGACAAGCATGTTCACGTTTCGAAAGCATTCATAAAACTCACCTTTGCTATGTAGATGTTTTACTATAATAAATCTGAACTTGGTTCTTGATCAAGATCAGAATAATCTTAGACACTAGTCAAATTAAGAGTGAGACACTAGCAAGTCATTACCCTGGTTATGACTTTTAAATCTACTCTGCTACAATTATATTTATAAGTTAATTAATCTTAATAAAGTTTCTAATATTTAAGCTTAAAGGAAACTAGTATTAAAATTAAATACATACTAACCTGCTTGTGTGCTCAGTATGCGAGAATGTTGTCTGTGTGAGTTTTATGGAGGAAGTTCATCTCTATTTATAGAAAATTGAACTATAGTTTTGGCCGACTTCATTGTACATTTCTAATTAGCGCCGACATCAACAAGAGAATATTCACTCACAAAATACACATGTAGCACTATATACGTAACACTTGCATAGCGTACATACAAATATACACATTCATTCACATTTTGTGTTTTAGATTTTATATTATTATATTATTATAATTAATTCAGCTGCTTCATTCGTTTTTCTTTTATAACTTCAAAAATACAACTTTATTTACAAATTACAAATATATAATTGGGACGAGTTCATTTTTCTCTATGTTTTGACATAAGTTTCACTAACTAAGAACAGAGTAAGACCAAATATAATATTATTATAGATAAACGATATCTTTTAACACTAAAGACCGTCTAGAGTTCATATTTTGAATATTACTTACTCGTTTGACAATATAAGTTCCATATATATTTTTATTTGTTCACAAAACGGGTGTTACAGATATCCAATATCACAAAGGTAAAGCTAATGTAGTAGCTGATGCTTTAAGTCGTAAGTATCATGAGAAGCCAAGACGAGTACGTGCTCCCATATTAAATCTGAAAGTAGATTTAACCGACATTGAAGAGTACCCAGGAAACAACAATCAAGAATGATGCTGAAGGATTAAAAGGAATGATGAAGGAATTAGAAAAATGAACAGATGGAATTTGAAAATTCCATATGAAAAGAATTTGGGTACCTATCCAAGGAACCCACGACATAGAATTTTAGAAGAAGCTCATAAGTCTAAGTATACGATGCATCCTGGCAGTGTCAAGATGTATCAAGATTTGAGGAAGATTTTTGGTGGATAGGAATGAAAAAGGATACAGCTAGTTACGTCTCTAATGCTTATCACAAGTTAAAGCTAAACATCAAAAACCTCAGGTTTAATTCAGCAACTAGAGATGCTCGTTTGGAAATGAGAATTAATAACAATGGATTTTGTTACCAAATTACCCAAAACAAGAAAACATAACGACACAATTTGGGTGATTGTGGATCGACTAACCAAGTCAGCTCATTTTCTACCAATGAAGGAAACCTTTCGTATGGAAAGATTAGCTAAGCTATATGTAGATGAAGTAGTTTCATTACATGGAGTTCTGTTATCCATAGTGTCTGATAGAGATAGTCGTTCTACTTCTTATTTTTGGAAAAGTTTCCAAAAAGCTATGGGAACACGACTAAAGTTAGGTACAACCTATTATCCTCAAACAGATGGACAGAGTGAAAGAACAATCCAAACATTGGAAGACATGCTAAAATCATGTGTAATAGATTTTGGAGGAAGTTGGGACGATCATTTGCCATTAATAGAATTCTCCTATAACAATAGTTATCATACAAGCATTAACGTTGCTCCATTTGAAGCACTTTATGGACGAAAGTGCCGAACTCCAATATGTTGGGCAGAAAGTAGAGGAAAAACAATTATGAGGTCCTGAGATTGTACAAGAAACAACTGACAAGATAATTCAAGTCAAGGAAAGGTTAAAGACAGTATGAGATCGTCAATAGAGTTATGCAGATAATCGATGTAAGCCATTGGAATTTCAAGTTGGAGACAAAGTATTGTTAAAAGTTTCTCCTTGGAAAGGAGTAGTTCGATTCAGTAAGAAATGAAAGTAAGCCCAATATATGTTAGACCATTTAAGGTTATCAAACGAATTGGCCCAGTAGCCTATCAGCTACAATTACCAGAAGTAATGGTTGGTATACATGATGTATTTCATGTATGTAATCTAAGGAAATGCTTAGCTGATAAATCTTTGATGGTACCTCTTCAACATATAGAGGTAAGTGAAAAACTAAAATTTGTTGACAAACTCTCCAAATGAAAATAGGAAGGTTAAGAAACTCAAACATAAGAGATTAGTTCTGGTCAAAGTAAAGTGGGACTCGAAACGAGGACCAGAATATACTTGGGAATTTGAATCAGAAATGAAACAAAAATATCCTACTTGTTTAAGTGAATCTCGAGGACGAGATTCTAAACAAGGCGGGGAGAATGTAACAACTCTCAAAATATCCTAGAAAGAACCCTAGATCGAAACCCTGGACACGCATGACGAGACCCAATGCGGAAAAAAAACTAGACATCCCAGGCGCCAAGCGAGAGAATCCCCTGATTCTCCCCCGACGCGCGGGAGAGTACCTGGCCATGTGGCACCGTTTCACGGCATGTGGCAAGGCAATGTGATTGACGAGGCTAACCTAGCCGTAATAGGAAGCTGGCGCGCCACACGGGGGAGACCCTGATTCTCCAGCGACGTCACGGGAGAATCCCAGATGGGCTATATGTCACACCCCGATTTCTCGGTGGGCCCGGATGGGTATAATCGTGACGGTTGGATAACAGTTATCACAATATAATAATATGCAGTGGAAGTATTGGAGTAAAAGTATTAAATTCATTAAAGCTTGAATATATATATATATATATATATAATATATAGTGTTACAAGCGTTCAATACATGCCCACAAGCGGGATCAAATAAACAGAGCTTTAGACATCATAGGCCTTAAGCATTAGGAGTTGCAAATTCCTTAGCCTTCATTCTAGCCGACCCGGATTCCCAGCCTATAATAAGGTTCAGTACCTGCGGTTCAGTCTTTTGAAAAAACGTCAGCTTTCGCTGGTAAATACAATTAACTCACTCTTTGGAAAACAGTGTTTCAGATAGAGTTTTATACATAGAGAAAACCCGTAGGTGATCTTTTAAATATTTCTTGGGATTTATTCTTGTTACCAGATTTACATACTTGTCATAAAATCGGGAACCAGAGATCAAAGCCAGTCATTTAATTATGATTAAGGTACTCACCAAAGTTGAATAAAACGCGTCTTATAGTCGGTATGCCTACCCATGCACACTATTCCATATGGACATATCAGTATATGAGTCGGGACGTCCGGACACGGTACCACTAACCCCCAATCATTTCAGTTATCAAGTAAAACGGAATAAACCGGATTCTTACATTTATGAACAACATAGACGGCCCATTTATGTAATACCCGCTCCAAGTGGCATATTTGTCATCCAAGTTTAAAAACTAAAATAAGTTAAGAGTATTTACCTTTTTGCTAGCTTCCAATCAATAAGATTTTAATTTAGCAAGTCCGATTATCTTGGGTACTATAGTCTGGAATGAACAGATTTATTATCTGTTAGAATGTATACGGGTTGAAGGTTAATCCCTTTAGATATGACCCGTTACTTAAGAATATGTTCGCTAGATTGAGCGTAAATCAAATAGAATGTGGTTTATACCTATCCGAGTGCAATGACTCATTGGATAGAGGTTATTTAACCAAGCATTCTGATTTGGAAAGGTTTTGAAATACCTAGACCCGTTACGCATAGTTTATGCAAACTAGGTTCGCATAACTAGTTATGCGCGTAATATGGGTTTTGAAAGTTGGATGGGCTTATGAAAAGTCTTAGTTTCAAAACATATTTTTAGATGAAGTATCTACTGACATAAAGTCATATTATAAGTCCATTTTGATTTAAAGTCATTCATTTAGCTTATTTGACCACATAGGGGCATTGTGATCATTTTTAACAATATAATTACGACTTGTCATAAAACTAATCAAACGGACTGACCATATGGTATAACTTTAGTAGGTTATACTCAACAATAGCATGGTCCTATAACTAATTTAAATTAGACCTAATCGTTGACCAAACATGTCAGAATCGGAAGTCAAAGCAAATGTCAACTGCTTGAATTTCGATATGGAATTGAGCTCTAAATATTAAATGACGAGTTGGACATGTTTAGACATGTCCTAATATGTTTTATAAACTGATATAATCTCAAAGCTTAAGGTTTTGATAGTTTAAAACTTAGTTAACCTAATTTGCGAAGTTTACGTTTTTGACCGTTTAATTAATAAAATGTTTACGCATAGTTTATGCAAACTAGGTTCGCATAACTAGTTATGCGCATAATATGGGTTTTGAAAGTTGGATGGGCTTACGACAAGTCTTAGTGTCAAAACATATTTTTAGATGAAGTATCTACTGACATAAAGTCATATTATAAGTCCATTTTGATTTAAAGTCATTCATTTAGCTTATTTGACCACATAGGGGCATTGTGGTCATTTTTAACAATATAATTACGACTTGTCATAAAACTAATCAAACGGACTGACCATATGGTATAACTTTAGTAGGTTATACTCACAATAGCATGGTCCTATAACTAATTTAAATTAGACCTAATCGTTGACCAAACATGTCAGAATCGGAAGTCAAAGCAAATGTCAACTGCTTGAATTTCGATATGGAATTGAGCTCTAAATATTAAATGACGAGTTGGACATGTTTAGACATGTCCTAATATGTTTTATAAACTGATATAATCTCAAAACTTAAGGTTTTGATAGTTTAAAACTTAGTTAACCTAATTTGCAAAGTTTACGTTTTTGACCATTTAATTAATAAAATGTTGACTAGTCATTTCACCTACTTATGGTGATCTTTAGAAGGTATAATCCCAGGGGATTATAACCTTCATAATTACGATCACATAGCCAATGGTCATAACCGAAAGTCAAACAGAAAGTCAAACTGTTTGACTTTCGGCTAATAATTAGCCTACAAAATGAAAAATACTAAGGAACACTTACTAGTGATCCAAGGTGAGCATGAACTCAGTTGGGAGGCTTCCTTTGATCAGGAAACACTCCAAGAGTAGTAGAAAGAAAGATTGAGAATGAGCAAGTTGAAAGTGTGAGATTATGGAGCTATTTATAGTTGATTCAAGCTCCTAGGATGATGCCAAGTGTTGGCACATGTTCTAGAATGATAACACATGTCTAATGATGTGTAAGAACTAGAAAGAGAGTGGCAAAATCGTGCTAGATGTCACCTTGTGCTTGAAATCCTTGGGATGCAAGCATAAAACTGACAGAGTCACCCCTTACGGACCGTAAGGGTTGACCGCTTGCGGTCCGTAAGGACCTTCAGCGCATGATTAGATTTAAATACCCTTGCATTCCGTTAGGGACCTCCAGAAATGAGATTTTTAGATTTATATGTTTAAGTCCCAAGACTTTACATCTTTGGCCATCTGGCACATTTAGTCCCTCTCCTTTCTTGTAGTTGAGATTTGTCGGAGACCCGGGACGCATTTTAGTTAATGCATGATAATAATTTCTCTCTTTCCCAAAATCGGGATTAGTTGGAGATAGAAAACACGTTTCAGTGAACGTAGAATATAATTCCTTCCTCCTTCCACGTAGTCAGGATTAATTGGAGGTTAGAATATGTATCGTTTCACAGTTGAACGATAAAGTCTTTTCCCTTAGTTGGAAATTTAGGACATGTGTTGCCTCACAATTGGATGAAAATTTACGGGTGTTACACTATAGAAGGGCAGTCGTGGGAGAAGTTCAATTGTACCTGTTCGATTTATATATCAATTCTCTTTCTCTCTCAAACTGTTGTTCGAATACCCGAAGCCCCGTAAACCCCCAAACTCTGCTCCGTAGCCAGCGTACTAACCCTAATCACTGACATCTGAAACAAAATCAACAGATGTTTATGTGCTGCTTGAATAAGGCTATACTTTGTCATCTATGTTGAGGTTTTGATCTCGTGATTATCGTTAAAGTTTGAATTGGGTTAATGCATGAATAAGTGTTGCATTGTGTGTTTAATTAGGAACCCAGACTTAGACCAGAAGGCTATTACTGAAAACCCTAAATCTGCAAAGGGAGTCATTCTTTTTTTTCTCAATGATTTGTAAAACCCTAAATGTTTTCCTAGTTGTATTTACAGTGATTAAATCTTTGTATTCTTACAGGGAAACTACTATAAGTATGTAGGGTTTTGTATACGTTACTTGTTATGCATCACTATTGGACTACGGGTTAGCCAATGAGTGATATGACCACGGTCACAGGAACTGCTACCAAGTGACAAATACTATTGAAATGGTTTCTTTTCTATTGGACAACGAGCTAGCCAATAGTAATTTTGTAAGATAAAAAAAATGTAAAAACCCTTAATGTTGCAATTATAACATTGTGTCTTTTAATAAATCTGCATGAACTAAACATGTTTCAAGCGATTTACTATGAAGATAAGGAAAAATGCTATGAGGCACTCCAAGCTTAAATAAGTAGCTATGTAACGTGAATAAAACGTGTTTTGTAAATTAAGGTTTTATCCCTTTGAAAATCCTTTATGTAAATATAGGTTTCATCCCACATTTTATGAAATGAAAACTACTAGGTTTTGAAAACTAAGCTATTTTTCCTGACACCCGGTCCGGATGAAAATTCCAATGCGATAATTTTAATAAACATTGGTACCACTTGAATCTGATCACGGCTCCCGCCTAGGGTAGGGTCAGGGGTTGTGACACCGAGTATTCCCCGCTTAGGCCGTACTCTCAACTCCCCGGTTGACCGACTAGGGTGTGCCTAGCGACTTTTGCAACCATGATCCTTATGATATAATGTAATTTGCAAACCGAGTATACCATGCACAGGGTGCCTGTTTCAGTCCATATAAGGACTTATTTAATCAACACACATAGTTAGGATACTTGTTGTCAGCAAACCCAAGTGGCTGATGCATAAAAACTAATTCATTTAAATTCCCATGCAAGGAAGCATTCTTGACGTCCAATTGATATAAAGGGCAGGAGTGAGAGACAGTACAGTTCGAACAGTAATTGGTTTAACAACTGGGCTAAAAGTGTAATCACAATCAATACCCACTGTTTGAAAATTACCATCAACCACCAAACGGGCTGTATACTGTTCCAAAAACCTATCTGAATTAAATTTATGGTGAAAAGCCACATACACCATATAATAAGATGGTCGGCAAGTCGGGGAACTAATTCCCAAGTTTCCTTTTCCTATAATGCAGTAAACTCAGTCTGCATGGCGTGTAACCAATAAGGATTAGCAAAGGTTTTGGCATAGGTAGATGGAACAGGTGAAATGTTGGGTGTGTGCAAGATTAGGTTTGTATAATGTGGTTGGGATCGGGTTTTGGACTGGGTTAGCATAGGATGGAAATTTGTGGGTTTTGGTGTGTGGGCGATGGCAAACTAGCATTTGGGTTTTGAGCTGTAGGGTTTGGGTTTGGTGGGTTTTGGTTCGTAGGTATAGGAATGGTTGGGTTAGGAGGATTTGAAGTGATTGTTCAACGTGGTCTACGAGTATAAGTGAGTCGATAGGGAGTAGTGGGTGATGACCGTAAATTAGGTGTCTTAAACTCAAAGTGGAAGGAAACGGGATCTCAAGGAAGGTGTAAGAGTTACTATTTTGGGGAATTGTGTAGGGAAAGATATGTTCGTCAAACGTTACATGACGGGATATGTGGACCTTTCTGGTTATGGGATCAGAGCAACAGTAGCCTCGTAAGTCCAGCGGATAACCAAGATAGATACACCGGACGGACTGAAGGTGGAGCTTGTGAGGTTGAGTGGCTAAGGTATTAGGAAAGAAAGCACAGTCGAACACACGTTCGTATTCGTATTTGGGATGCCGAAGGTAAAGGGCATAGGTCGGTGTGTAAAAATTCAACCATTTGGTTTGCAATATATTATGTAGGTAAGTGGCGATGTGTAGATCTTCCACCAAAAAGGTAGGTGGTAGCTTGGCATGAATAAGAAGAGCGTGAATTATGTCATTTACGCGATGAATCATACACTCATCCCGGCCGTTTTGGGAAGACGTTTGAGGACAAGAGAACCGAAATATAAGTCCATGTTGAGTGGCAAAGTTTCTGCAAGCATGATTATCAAATTCGCCCACAAGGTCTATTGAAAAGTCTTAATTTTTAAAATAAATTGGGTTAAGATTAGTTGATGGAAGTTTGCGAAAGTGGGAAAATTTTTAGATTTATACTTAAGAGGTAAACCCAAATAAAATGAGGAAAATTTTCAAAAAGGACCATGTAATATTTATATCCGGTTTTGCTAGTTATGGGTGAGGTCCACAAATCACAATGTACAATGTCAAAAGGTGCAAATGTAAAAGAAGTTGATGCATAAAAGGGTAATCTGGTACTATTTGAGATGTGATATGAATGGCAAACATTAGACACATCGTCTTTATTACATAAAAAATTAAAAGTGCGGCTTAGAATATGTAGAATTTGAGGCCCGAGATGACCAAGACGGTTGTGGCATGGAAGTGAAAGAGATGTAAGGAAGCATGCTTGAGGCGGAAGTTGTGGTGGAGTAAACGGATTGAGGTCCCCGATGCTATTGTGGCGAGAAAGAGTTCGTTTAGTGGTAAGATCCTTGAAAGAAAAACCAAAGAGGTCAGATTCTATAGAAACATTATTGTCACGAGTAAATCATCTTACGGAGATGAGATTTTTATAAATTTGTTGATCATATAAGATGCTTAGAAAAATTTAATTGCGGTTTGGTAATGAATGAAAACCAGTGCCAGATCCTTTAATTGGTAAATAATTGCAGTTTGTACATCGATGGTCCCTGTGTTTTACACTTTGTAACGCAATTAGTTCCCAACCAAAAAATCTAAAGATTTCAATAGGGCCAAGTTAGGGGCTAAATGCATTACAAGATGCAAACCATATGGACCATCCATGTACTTTTGGCATATTTGGGGACTAAAAGCGTTATAAAGTGCAAACCACAAGGACTATCCATGTACTTTTGAAAAGCTAGGGACCAAATTTAAAATTTTGATAAACCACAGGGACCATCCGTGTATTTTACTCAAGTATTAATTTTGAGTGTGTAGCAATGAAAGGAAGGGGTGTCATCTTTCATGGTTTTTCAAGGGTAAATCAATTAGTTTTAAAAGCAGCTAATCAATGTCAAGGAAAAGAGTTGTAATTTTCGGACTTCTTTTATGGTTTTTGCAAGGGTAAATCATAGTTTTAAAAGCAAAAAGGGAATAGCAGCAGATCAGATAGCGACAGAAGAAAAAGCCGGCAAATCAATTAAGAGCAGACGGAGAGAGAAGAATATGAACGGGCGGACGGGAGAGAAGACGCCCGACCATGGCATCAGACCACCAGTAATCGCAAAAAGAAGAAACAACATCAGAACTACACGAAACAACACTTAGAATTTGAAAATGCGAAAACTTTCTTCGTTTCGAGCCTCCCAGGTTACTGTACCAAGGGGAGATCTGGAACGAGCTCCGGGTCTTTGGAGACATCAAGGACATGTTCATACTGAAAAAGTTCGATAAGGGGGGTAACTGATTCGCCTTCGTAAGGTATGAAAACATCGACAATGCTGAGAAAATGTTGGAGGTACTTAACAAGGTCAGATTGAAGGGTGCAAAAACTGGTTGTCGACATGGCCAGGTTTCCACGCGACGGTCTTCCCTTTGCCGCCAGGATCAATACGAACAAGGAGATGCCGGTCAAAAAGGATGCGCCAGCTGCGAAGATATCGAACCAGTAGGGGAGCTACCCATATATCAATGCCAATAAGCCGAATACTGGAGACAACAGGACATACTCCGGGGTCCTAAAAGGTGCGAAAGCCGACAATCCCAAACCCCTTATCTTCCAAGGTATCAAGTCTAAGTCATGGAATGCCTGGGAAAGTAAGGTGCTCATTGTAGAGGCCAAAAGCATAAACATTCTATGCAACTTGTCGGTGATCACTAAGAAGATTAACAAATTTCTCACGGGTATTCGGTACATTGGCGGGTTGAGAGTCCTAATGACCTTCGCCCAAAAAACGCATTGCGATGCCTTTCTAGCCCGGTATAATGAGAAACAATCAAATTGGTTCTCCATGGTTAAACATTGGGATGGTGCAGACCAGTTCATGGATAGGATTGCATGGCTTCATATCGATGGTGTTCCACTCAAAGCATGGGATAACAAGGTATTTGATGCGATCGCCTGGACATTCGGTCATGTGATCTCACCCTCTGGGGCGGTAGTACATGATTGTAATCTCTCGTTTAAGATTGTCGGAGTTCTTGTAAACCATGGCCACGAAGTCAACAGAGACATGACTACCACATGGGAAGGGGTGAATCATTAAATTTGGATTACGGAGGTTATGAAGGATTAGGTCCCTGACTTCCTCATTGGAAGCACAAGGTGGCCTAAAAGACCGCAATCGGATATCTCGATTGACATTGATAGGGGTGCCACCGATCGGAACGACACATCAGAGACCTCTGGTGACATGGACATGGTTAGAGAGGACGGTAAGTTCCCTGAGGTAAACGAACAGTCACGCATGGATTCTGATACGTGCATGGGGGGCGATAATCATGAGACGGTGGATACTCTTTCCCAAGGAAACTTTTTGAATGTTGTGTTAGGCATGGGCCAGTCTGTCAATCCTGTCTTTATTGCTGCAAGCTCGGGCGGTCCCACTACACAAAAAACCGCCTGTCATTCTTAGAAGATCGGGTAGTAGTCCACGCAATAATAAGCCCAAGGGGCAGCCGACTGGGTCAATATCCAATCCGAGACAACCAGCAACTAAAAGGCCCAAATGTGAGAGTGTTGAACCATCAGTGACGAAACATGCATTGTTTGAGTTCCCTCTCCCACCGTACCCTGATTTCCTCCACCCATAACCTACTACCACAGGTTACTCCTGCACTCATATCGCTTACCACCTGCGATGATAATGCCTACCTGAGGAATAATTTGTTCCAGACTCCATCGGATCCATTATCTTGCGGTAATATGGGAAACCCAGATATGGACCAAGGCCCCTCTGTGATGGCGCCGGCTGATCTGATTGTTGTTCCAGTTGATACGGATGTCTCCTTTGAAGTCGATGCAACTATTCTTGTAGGCCGAGCGACAGGTATGCATGTTGATAATTGATCAGTTCAGTTTGAAGGTATGGTTAGGGGTGATGGTGAAAAAACTATGGCCCAATTAATTATCTTACTATTTGTTAGCGATATTATTGCATGAATGTATGTATATATATTTAGAATGTATATATCTCCCATTTCTTAGGAGAGATTGTTTCCTGATTTCCAGCATTGTAATTCTTTATATATGAATATCAATAGAAGAGATCACGTTTGATCACATGGTATCAGAGCGCAGTCGCTCTGGAACCTAACGCTACCCACCGCCGCTAACCGACCTCGCTCGCATAGCCGCTATACAATTTTCCGATCCCCTCCAGCTTCTTTTTCATTTTTCGCCGGACAATTTCATTGCTGCCCTTCTTGTTCTCAATGGGTGATAATCCAGCCGACAAGAACCAAACTTCTGGACCTTCCGGTTCGTCACCAAGCCTTCATCTTGTATATTCTGTTAACAATATACATCAGAAAATTCGAACCCTTGATGGAGAAAAAGTCTCTTACCATTCGTGGGTGAGCCTTTTCAACCTTCATGCTACCGCGTATCGTGTCACCTCTCACATTGACGG
Organism: Scalesia atractyloides; assembly: GCA_947069175.1. NCBI lineage: Eukaryota > Viridiplantae > Streptophyta > Magnoliopsida > Asterales > Asteraceae > Scalesia > Scalesia atractyloides. The sequence continues at coordinate 29,505,087 of CAMTDV010000021.1, forward strand.
TACGCCACCGCCGGCCGAGAACGATGCCACCTACCCGTCGTGGAAAGAAATTGATTCTGTGGTCTCCAATGGATATATGGGACGCTCTCCGACGATCTTCTTGTCAAAGTTTTACAGCCTTAGTCCACCGCTCACCAAGCTTGGACCCGTATTGAAGGTATTTTTCTGAATAACAAGGGTACTAGGGCTATCACTCTTGAGGAAGAATTCACCAACTTGACACTACAGTCGATGTCGTCTTTTGAAGCCTATTTTCAGCGCCTTAAGGAGATCTCTGACCAACTTGCTGCCGTCGACTGTCCCATGACTGAAAAACGCCTTATTCTGAAGTTGGTTCGTGGTCTACCGACGGAGTATGACATGACCGGTGCCTTAATCAATCAAAAGCAGTAGACTTCCTCCCTTCCCTCCCAGTGTCCAGTGGCTCTGCTCTAGCAAAGAGACAATCACTTGAGCTTTTTTCTCTTAATGGTGATGATATTATATTCCCTGACAGTGCCCCCCCTTAAGTCGACTAACTCTACTAAAGATAAAAGCGCTCTCTGCTCTTCCAGTAAGCGGTTGGAGCTAGTACTTGACTGCTATCAGAGTTAGAAAACAAGGAAACAAAGGAGGGATTGATCGACCAACTTGAACAGATCCATAACCTGGTTCCATCTGTCCTGAATGAGGGAATTCAGGCTGGAAGGAAGTAAGAAAGTTTTGAAAGATCTGGGACTGCACCTCCACAGATGCTATCAAAAATGATTTTTTTCACTCTCCACTGCTACTTTGGAGTAGCCTAATCTGTAACAAAGCATCAGACCAAAAAGGGGAGCTCTTGCTTCTGCAAATGTGTTGGTACCTGGGCCATAAAAGGTAGAAAAAGCAACCAAAGCGGAGCCCTTATAGTCCCTAATAATGCCACCACCTGCTGCCATGCCATTCCTTGAAGAACCATCTGTGTTCAACTTCAAAATACCAAAAGGAGGAGGAGCCCATTTGATCCATTTTCCTTTAGGAATATTAGGGGGAGACCATAGGGATATGTATTACTTGGAAACAAAGAGAATCATGAAAACCAGAAGAATGAGTGGGATAATCAAGCTGCAATAAATCCTTACACCAGTGCTTGACTTTATTGATAATAGATGAAGAAGACATAGCAACTGAATCATGAACAGATGCATTTCTAGCAAGCCAAATCTCCCAGCAACCAGAGAAGATAAAACTACCCTAAAAATCCCATTTTAGATTTGATAGAACTGCCTTGCAAACAGGTCTTAGTGAAAGCAGACAGACTATCTCCCGCAGCGCAAGCATCTATAGATCTTATCCATAAGGAAGATCCTGAGTCATCACCTTCTGGTGAAGGAGTATGGTCTCAAAAACTTTGCGCCAATCAAGGAAACCATACCCATTAATAATTTCTGAGGAAACTTCGCGTAGAATTCTTTGCCAAAATAAGATTTATTAGAACTCTGCGCCAAATATCCAAGACAGGAAAGGATCATATAACTACCTTGCGCGAGCTCGCGCAAGGTTCAAAGTTAAAAGCCCAAACATTCTCTTTGGATAAATGCTTCATTTAACTACCTTGCACGGGCTCGCGCGGGTTCAAAGTTAACCTTGAATAATCTCATTTGATAATGCCTCATGCACAAACCTTGCATGGATATTTATATCAAAGAAAGTATCCACCAAACGTTGCGCTAAGCAGTAAGGAGAAGAAAGGAGATCAGTTAACTAACTTGCTCTTCTCGCGCAAGGAAACAGTTAACCCTGAGAAACTTTCCCTTAGCAAAATCCTTGACTTGGTGCAGAAGCAAAGGGAATCTTTTCGTTGTAACAGAATGTACACGTGGTGAACAACAGATGGGTAACAACTGTGAAATCTTCTAGAAGCCATTAACACCCAATCGTGCAAGCATCTTTTCGGTTATAACCAATTGCCACATGGCAGCATCTGGACGGCTGAGGAAGATCACGGTGATGGCATGTTCACATTTATAAAATGTAGTGATCACATGTTGACACGTGGCACCTCCCTAACCGCTGATGAGCTCACGATTCGTGTGCACTAACGGATTGCCAACAAACATTAATGGAATAGCAGAAGATTCGTTAAAGTTAACAATCTCTCCTTTTGGCGCCAAACACCAGCTATAAATAAGTGACTTGGAGTTCAAGGAAAGGTATTCACTCTCAACTACTCTCTCTCTTACAATACTTTACTTCCGACTACATGTACTTATTCTCACGTCGGAGGGTGGTCACGAAGAGAACCCCCCTTCTCCCCGTGGCGAGCTAATGGTGTTCTGTTTTGCAGGATTAGCCGGAGTATTGTTTCATTCATCCTTTGAAAAAACCCTAGATCAACTAGACAGAATCTAAGTAGATCTATGGAATGGGCTCTACATAAAAGGGTTAACCCTTCGTTTGGTTTCATGATGAATGATGAATAAAACAATACTCCGGCTGATCCTGCAAAACAGAACACCGTTTGCTTGCCACAGGGAGAAAGGGGTTCTCTCCGTGACCACCCTCCGGCGTGAGAATAAGTACATGTAGTCGAAAGTAAAGTATAGTAAGAGAGAGAGTAGTTGAGAGTGAATAGCTTTCCTTGAACTCCAAGTTACTTATTTATAGCCGGTGTTTGGCGCCAACAGGAGAGATTGTTAACTTTAACAGAATCTTTTGCTATTCCGTTAATGTTTGTGGCAATCCGTTTGTGCACACGGATCATGAGCTCATCAGCGGTTAGGAGGTGCCACGTGTCAACATGAGATCAATACATTTTATAAATGTGGGCATGCCATCACCGTGATCTTCCTCAGCCGTCCAGATGCTGCCATGTGGCAATTGGTTATAACCGAAAAGATGCTTGCAGGATTGGGTGTTAGTGGCTTCTAGAAGATTTCACAACTGTTACCCATCTGTTGTTCGCCACGTATACATTTTGTTACAACAGAAAAGATTCCCTTTGCTTCTGCACCAAGTCAAGGATTTCGCTAAGGGAAAGTTTCTCAGGATTAACTGATTCCTTGCGCGAGAAGCGCAAGTTCGTTAACTGACCTTCTTTCTCTCCTTGCTGCTTAGCGTAACGTTTGGTGGATACTTGCTTTGATATAAATATCCGTGCAAGGTTTGTGCATGAAACATTATCAAACGAGATTGTATCAAAGTTAATTTTGAACCTTGCGTGAGCCCGCGCGAGGTAGTTAAATGAAGCATTATCAAACGAGATTGTTCAAGGTTAACTTTGGACCTTGCGCGAGCCTACGCAAGGTAGTTAAATGAAGCATTTATCCAAAGAGAATATTTAGGCTTTTAACTTTGAACCTTGCGCGAGCCCGTGCAAGGTAGTTATATGATCCTTTCCTCTCTTGGATATTTGGCGCAAAGTTCTAATAAATCTCATTTTGGCAAAGAAGTCTGCGCGAAGTTTCCTTAGAAGTTATTAATGGGTATGATTTCCTTGATTGGCGCAAGGTTTTTGGGACCATACCCCTTCAAGTCCCCCCAGTCCAGTGTTGCTCCTATGTAAGAATAAAAAGTAGGAGGAGCACTGGACTTAAGATAAATATGTGCGCTAGGTAAGTACTAGCCTTTTGTTGTTTTCTGCATCTTGGCGACGTGTTGTAAGTGAATTTTAAAAAAGTATTTGAATTTCAAATATACTTAGACACGTGTCACTTATCCGGCTGGTGTAGTTGGTGAAGATGCACGTTCTTGAGACGTGGTGATACTGTTGACAGGCTGTCAACAGTACATGCCTTACGACATTTAATGTTATTTCGGCAACACTTGCGCGTGTGGGGCGGTTACTGTTCCCCACTCGCCCCTGCAGTTACTTGGGGATACGTGACTGTCGCAAAAGTCGCTGCAGTCAAATCATGCATTAATTGCGAACAGTATATAAAGGGATCAACAATCCATTTGCTTCCTCACCAGATTAAATCTTGAGAGAAAAACTTGTGTTCATATATTCCGACGACCTCCAAAGTTTTCTGAGTATTCTTCGAAGTTTGAGTTATGGCCACCGGTGCAAGTTCTGCTGAGATACCATCGACGTCAAGTTTGCCACCGTTAAAGTGGTCGAAGAAAGATTTTGATAATCTTGCTACCAACTTCCTGTTTGCTCCGTCCTGGAAAGCGTTTTTTCTGGTGGCGAATGCCATGGCAGCTGATGCTCCGGTCGGCTACATCACGTTATTCTATGACTATTTTGCCGAAGGAAACTTCAGGCTTCCGGTGACCCATTTTCCTCTGGAAATTCTTGGTTTTTATAAGCTCCATATTTCTCAGTTGAGCCCGATGGGAATGGTTAGGATCCAGCATTTTGAGTTTGTTTGCCGGTCGATGCAGATCATACCGACGGTTGAGAAGTTTAGTCTTCTATCAGTTGCACTGCTCGTCGGGTTTCTACTCGTTCCAACAGCGTGTGCAAGCAAAACGATTGTTGTTAGTGCCACCTAAATCTTACCACGACTGGAAACAGAAGTTCTTCTTCATAAAGGCGGCAGTAATCCCGATGAAGATGACTTTCCGAGTCGGTGATGACATCGAGCTGGAGACCCTCCCCATACCTGCCGACGAGGTGTGGTACCAGGATATTAAAGATGTGCCCAACATTGTTTTGCCGAGAGGGCCCTCATCGCTGCCGGGATGAGTATTTTTTGGAAGAAAGAACGCCGGGAAAATCCGGTGTATACTGAAGACGGAACTGGTATATAACCATTTAACTTCCTAGTAATATCAGTAGATATGTACTGATGCAAAAATGTTTGTTATGTAGCTGCGCCGCTCTACTTGGTCTCTTTCAAGAGAGAGAAAGGGAAAATGGCCGTCCTGTCCATTGCTGAGGGTGAGGATACTTGGTTCTCACAAATCTTGGGGAACTTTGGGCTGCCCAAAAGGAGGATCTGGAGGCGCACCATCTTCTAGACTGGTAATTAAATTCTTACAAGGCCTAAGTTGATATTGCAATATTACTCTTGAACATATTTTCTAAGTAATATTGCAATATAACTAATTGCGCAACCTTTGTCCAATATGATTGATTATGTAGGTGATTTGCTAAACTTGGGCGTAGGCCCTGACTCGAAGAAGAAGAAGAAACCAAGTGCTGCTGCAACTACTGCACCTCCCCCTTCCAACCCAGATCAAAAAACCAAGCCATCAGCTGCTGCGAAAGTTGAGGGTAAGAAAGGTACGCGTCTCGTATCGGACTCTTGGTGTGATTATGTGGTGGTGTCGGACTCACTGGAGGGTCTTGCGCCTGTAGGTTTGAGGAAACCAAAGCCAGAACCCATTGACACCTCTTCTCTTCCAGCTTCGATCCCAGATGATCCCTTGGAAATACCCTCAAGCCCGGAAGAAGCGTTGAAGCGCACTTCCAAAAAGAGGAAAGAGGCTGAAACTAAACCTCCTGTGCCAAAAAAAGTTGCGCGCGCCCGCGTATTGGCAAGAAGGGCAATCTGGATGCCTTTGCAAAGAAGTTCTCACCTGGTATGTTCAGTTTGTTGTGCATTTCTGTCAGAAAAGTTGCGCAGAATCTTATACTTGGTATTTGTTAATATGCTTTGCAGAGAAAATGGTGAAGGCTGTGCCGACCACCTCATCTGCTATACCATCGCCGCGCAGGCCTGAAAACGTTAAGGAGGGAGATGCGGAGCGAGAAGCACCTATTTTTGATGCTGACCCCATCGTCCCAGAAAATATTGAGAAGGTGGCTCCGGAAGAAGAGCCTAAAAAATTGGATACTGAGAATCCTGCTGGCGAGCAGGTTAAAGATGCAGCTACAGATGCTGGGGTGAAAGATATTGCTACTGCGGAGCAAGAAAAAATATCTTCCCTTGTGCCGGAGCCGTCAAAGTTGATATCCAAAGGAGCTGGCCCTTCAACACAAAGCGAAGGCTTTATGGTTGTTGAGGATTCTGATGAGGAGTCGCCCATTCGCCCAGAGGAGACACCCGGGGATTATTACTATCGTTCTTATTCTGAGAGGCGGGCCTCTGTGATCCATCAGCCCGTGTGGAAGGTTAAACAGGATGATGTTTTTACTGATTGGCACTCTGCAGGGAGTGGTATAAGGGCATCTTCCCATCCGGCGGAGGTGAAGCGTCAAGAAGAGAAAGACCATGAGGCTACTTACGAGTCATATTTGCAAGAGTCTACCCTTGCCTCTTCCATAATAAACAGGATTGTGCGAATGGCGCAATATGAACAAGGAATGGGATGAGGTTGAGATTGATAAGGCGTAGGCCAAACTTGAAAAAGAGAAGACGTTAAAGATGATCGTCCATTTTGAGGCTGAAAAGGCCCAGTTTGAGGAGGAGAAGAAGACCGAGGAGTGGTCTGCGCTGTCTTGGAAGCGCAATCTGCTACGCAACATGCGGACGAGCGCAAGCGCTTTATGGAGGCTTGCGATCGCGATAACAAAGAAAAGCTATCTCTGCGCAACAAAATCGAGAAGCTTAAGAAAGAGAAAGCTGATGCAGTTGCGGCAGCAGAAGAGGCGCGCTCACATGAGAAAGGAGCGAGCAGAATGAGGCATCAACCAAAATGACTCTCCTTCTTAAGAACAAAGAAATTGATGATCTAACTTCTATGCTATTTGACCAGGCGCGGCTGGAAGATGAGGTTGATATTTTGAAAAAAGATATCAACCTTCACCGAACAGAGAAAGCCGAGTTGATCCGCAGTTTAACTGAAGGTGAACAAAACTTAACGACACGGAGGTCGCTCGCGCTACAGCAGAAAGCCTGACCGAATCCGTCATGAACCAGCTTACCTGGTTGCGGGAGTACGGGATTGTCGAGGTAATATTCCCTTTTCTTTATACATGTCTGGTTTGATTATCGTAACATATACTGATTGTATTTGTATACAGATCACAAATGCCATCCTTAATTCCACGGAGTTGGATGAGAGAGTGGCACAATTGATGATGGCTGCGCGCAGTGACTAGCATGCCGAGGGCTACAAAGAGTGCACTTTGCACGTGGCACATGCGCTGAAGACCGAATGGGATACAAGCCTGGCTGCCACGCATGGGCTAAATACTGCTGCCATTTATTATGCTGCTAAAGAAAAATATGATCAGTTGCAGATTCCGATTATGGACCTTGTGGATGACGCGCTGCAGCAAGATGACTTTGTTGATAAACTAAAGGAGATTTTCTCCACAACAGAGAAGCAGGCGGGAACTAAATCCATATAATAGGAAATTTGTAATTCTTTATTTTGTAATTACTTATAACTTTGCGCTGCTGCGCAAGTACTGTTGATGTGAATATAACATATTTTAGCGTTACAATGTTTGCATGGGACCAATTACTTGTGTAGGATAGACAAATGAACAATTTATTTTCTCTTGTGCAAGCGTAAGTATTAATTTAGCTTGTGGCTCATGAGTTTGTGTTTTTGTTTATCCAAAGGAATTGTATGCATTTGTAAATGAACATATACAAGACTGTAAGTAGTGACAGAGTATTTTATTCATACTAATAAAGCGTAAAGCTATGGCTGCCACTAAGATTACATAAGAAATAAAGTAAGCAGTCTCGTTACGCAACGCCTAGAAGTTGCTTAGAGGATTGAGATTACATATAACATCGGCGTAGTTGTTGGGCGTTCCAGGTTCGAGGAACGCTGGATCCGTCCATACGCTTCAGAGTGTATGCGCCTTTTCCCAATACTTCGTTTATCACGTACGGGCCTTCCCATCGCGGGGCTAACTTCCCCGGTTTTTCGGTATTCGACGCGTCATTATCGTCAAGAACAAAGTCACCAGACAAAGGAGCAGATGCGTACCCTTTTGTTGTAATACTTTTCAAGCTGAGACTTGTACTTAGCTTCGCGAATCGCTGCATTTTCTCGTCGTTCTTCCAATGAGTCTAGGTCGATGCGCCTTTGTTCTTCGTTATCTTGTTTTTCCAAAGCTAGCATTCTTGGAGATGGTAACCCAATTACGGCAGGAATCACAGCCTCTGTGCCGTACACAAGGCTAAAAGGAGTTTGTAAAGTGCTAGTCTTGGGCATAGTTCGGTGTGCCCACAAGATGCTAGGCAATTCGTCAACCCACCCCCGTCGTGCCGTGCCAAGGAGGGCCTTGATACCGTCGACCAACTGTTTGTTTATGCTTTCAACTTGACCATTTGCTTGTGGGTGCGCAACATAAGCGAAAACATGCTGGATTCCCATTTCGGCCATCCATGTTTGCAACTCTTCAGCCGTCAAATTTGGGCGTAACGTTTTAGGGGTGTGCCTTTGGCAGGACATGCATTTGCGCAAGATCTCTACAGCGTCAACGTACATTCCGGGCCAATAATACCCTGCACTTTTCACTTTGGCTACTACCATGCACGGCCCATAATGTATACCACATAGCCCCTCATGAACCTCCCTGATCAGATACTGCGCATCATGTTTGTTAACACAGCGGAGCGAAGGACCCATGTAAGAGCGTCAGTACAAAATACCGTCAACCATTTCGTAATTGAGGGCTTTTCACCATAACTTACGTGCTTGCGCTTTATCTTCTTGTAAAGAACCATGTAAACAAATACATCATATTGGAGACATCCACGATGGATCTCCTACTTCGACCATTGTTACTTGTCTGAGAGGGACTGATGGATTACTTAAAACTTCGATGCGAACTTCCTTTGCCAAATGTTTGAAACTAGTTGCTGCGAGTTTACTTAGAGCGTCAGCATGTTTGTTTTCGCTTCGCTTGACGTGTGTGACTTTAAATTGTTGGAACTGTGCTATAAGAGCCTTGGCTTGCGCTAAGTACAAAGCCATGATATCTCCCTTTGCATCGTACGTTACAATTACTTGCTCAGCAACTAGTAATGAATCAACATGGGCTTCTAAATTTGTTGCACCCATTTTGATAGCAAGGCGCAAGCCTGCTAGGAAAGCTTCATATTCGGCCTCGTTGTTGGTGCTTTTAAAATCCAACCGAATTGCATATGTGAATTCTGCTCCCTCTGGACTCATTAATCGAAGACCTGCTCCAGCCCCATCACTGTTTGATGCGCCATCCATAAACAGTGTCCAAGCTCTATTGACTATGACTGGGACTGGGTTTTGAATTGCTTGGCATTCTTCAAGTTTATCAGTAGGAACTTCAGCGATGAAATCTGCCAAAACTTGGCCTTTGATAGCTGGTCTAGGTTTATAACAGATGTTATAACCCCCCCAATTCTATTGCCCACTTCACAAGTCATCCAGAAACATCTGGCTTGGTAAGGACTTGGCCAATGTGAAAATTTGTTAAAACTGTAATAACATGTCCTGAAAAGTATCTGCGCAGCCTACGCGAAGCGTGGACCAATGCGAAAACTAATTTCTCCATAATTGAATACCTTATCTCTGGATCGTTCAACATCTTGCTGATATAATAAATTGGAGACTGGACCCCTTCGCGTTCTACCAACAAGACAACACCTACTGCTACCTCAGATGCAGCAAGATATAAGACCATGGGTTCTTTTTCACGAGGAGCAGTAAGTGTGGGAAGTTGAACTAAACAATCTTTCATTTGCTGGAAAGCTTAATCAGCTTCAGGAGTCCATGCGAACTCTTTGCTCTTCGTACAATTGCGCAATGTTCGAATAAATGGATAAGACTTTGCAGCATGATTGGCGAGGAAGCGGTTTAGCGCAGCTAACCTTCCAGCCAAACGTTGCATCTCTTTGATGGTATTAGGAGAAGACATTTTTTGTATTGCTTCGACCTTCTCAGGATTAACTTTGAAACCGTCCTTGGTGACGATGAAACCCAAAAATTTTCCCTCCTCCATGCCGAAGGAGCATTTGCTTGGATTTAACTTTAGATTTACCTTTCGCAGAGAATTAAAAGTTCGTTGGATGTTGTTTAACATAGTGTCTTCTGAATTACTCATAATGACCAAATCATCAATGTAGACTTCCACAATTTTCCCGATATCATCTCCAAAAACTGTATCCATCAATCTTTATTAAGTAGCTCCCGCATTGCGGAGACCAAAAGGCATCTTGGTATAACAAAAAATGCCCTTCTCCGTGCGAAAAGCGGTTTTATCTTCGTCCTCTTTTTTCATCAAGACTTGATGATAACCTTTATAACAATCTAGAAAACATTTCCAGCGAAAGGAAGCTAATGAGTCAACCTTTTTGTCAATCTCAGGAAGAGAATAACAATCTTTCGGACACGCCTTGTTTAGATCTTTAAAATCTACGCACATCCGCCATCCGCCATTATGTTTCTTTACCATGACTGGGTTTGCCACCTAGGTCTGGTATTTGACCTCGGGCGCAGAATACTAACATTTAATAACTCGGTGACTTGTTCGTTCATCGCCTCTGTCTTTTCTGATCCGAGGCTGTGCTTTTTCTGTACAACTGGTTCTGCTGACGTAAATACATTCAGACAATGTTCCGCAACGTTACGTGGGACACTGACCATGTCGGCAGGGGTCCAGGCGAAAATGTCTTTGTTGCGAAACAACAGTAGTTTAAGTTTTGCGCGAATATCAATACTGACTGCAGGCCCTAACAAGTTTGTTTGCCCAGGATACTTATTGTTGAGTACCCATTTTTCTGGTTCGTTACTTGGCACTGTCTTGACAGCCTTCATAACTGGTTCTTCAATTGACATGATTTCTTTCCGCGCATAAAGTCTAGCTATACCATTTGGTGTTGGAAAACCACAAGCAGCATGTGGCGCGGAGGTAATCATACTAAAATCACGCTGCGCGCGGCGTCCCAATAGTACATCGTGACGGGAATTTGCCGGCATCACCATGAAGTTGACGTTACTCGTTCGAGAACACCTCCCAGCAGATAAAGTAACATGAAAAAGGATTTGTCCTAGAGGAAAGACAGCCTCATTGCAGAACCCAGTTAATGGAAAATCAACTGGTTCCAAGCGTGCCTTATCCTCAGGATCTAGCTGCTTGAAGCACTGCTCATACATAATATCCATGGAACTACCAGGTTCTATAAACATATAATCTGTTTGGTAGTGCCCAAAGATACCGGTGATAACTACTGGCCGGTCTTCTTGAGGACCTCCTGGAACGATAGGAAAAATGACTTGTTGTTCGCGCCAAGTGTTGTTTTGAAAATGTTGAAGGCTACGCTTGCGCGATGAGCCACCTTGAATCATGGAAATGTGCTGTTTCATTTTCTTGTTGCTTGGCCCTTCGTTCTCGCGCATAATCTGTTTAATCTCTTTGTGTACATTCTGGAGTAGATGTACCCTTTAATGCTTTTTCAATCTCCGTGTGCAGACTGATGCAGTTATCTGTTGTGTGGCCTGTGTCTCTATGATAGTCACAGAACAACTTTGGGTCTTGCCCTTTTTTGTTTTTCATTGGTTGCGGCTGTTTGAACTGATAATTCTCAATGCTGAGAACTTCAGCCGGAGATTTCATTAAGGGAGTCCACTGGCGTTCCCTATTCTCTTGCTTAATCGCTATTTGAGTTGTTATCTTGTTGATTGTTGCACACGCATCAATTGGTGAATAAGGAGAGTACGAATTCTGACTTGACTCTTTCCAATTTCTCTTATACTTGCGACTACCTCTACTCAGGTCTTGCGGACGATTCTGAGGTAGATGTGGCCTGTTAGAATTTAAGTTGCGCTCAGTCTGGGCGTAAACTTTGGCTGCCGCCATGAGTTTATCCAAGCTTTTTAGAAGGCCAGTTGTACCGGACAACACTTTAATCATTTCGTCACACCTTACCGCGTACTTGAACTGCGCGCGTATAAGGTCTTAGTGAACATCTCCAATCTCCAACACCTCTTTGTTGTAATGCGTTATAAAATCTTCGAGGTTCTCATCGTCCCTCCGCCAGATGTTCATTACATCTGAGGAATCGCGCACGTATCGCCGTTGCTGACTGAAGTGTGTAAAAAAAATTTCTTTTAGGTCATTCCAAGAGGAAATTTTACCTGCTGGCAAATTATCAAACCAAAGGCGTGCAGTGCCGGTAAGGGTCTGTACAAATAGGTGACACCACATTGGCAATGTCCAGCACCCAAGTAACCCTGCACCGGTAAAAAGGCGCAAGTGATCATTAGGATCGGTTAAACCGTTAAACTTTCCAACGTTGGATGGTATTTCGCTCGCTCCAACGGAGCCAATGCTGTCTCTCTGGTAAACTTTGATTGTTCAGCTGCTTCGGTTGGGCGATACACCAAATTGTAATCATGCTCAGCTTCTGGATTGTATACTGCACGTACTTTTGGCTTGTAACTAGCATGATCTGCAGATATTCGATTGATAATCCTTGCACTATCCCCTTCCTCATAGGTCTTATCGAGCTCATCGTGTTGGGTGTCCCGTTTCTGTGAAGACCGCGAACCCAAACGAGAGTGTTAACCCATTTATGCAGAGCCCATTGCATTGATCTACTTAGGTTCCGGTCTAGTTGATCTAGAGTTTCTTCATTGGCGCCCACCGATTTCAATTCTTTCTCATCTTTCGTTTCGTTTCACTTAAATCTGCAGCATTATGGCTGATGGATCATCTTTTCAAGGTCCTCGATCGGAGATTCGATGCGTCGTTGTCGGACCTCAGATCGATGGACAAATAGTTGAGGATTCTTCTGGCGAAGCTAATGCTCAGGATGATCCTAATCCTGCGAGCATTCCTGTAACGCCGGCGGCTCCTCAGGTTGATGTTATGTCGATTTTACTACCTGAAGAGACTCCATTATCGTGGTTAATCAAGTCTCAAGCGGCTCTAAACGCTATGTATGCTCAGTTATGTGCCCAAACCGGAACTCTAGCTTTTCAAGCTCCGGTTAACGCTCCTAAGGTCCGTGCTTCGCCGGCACCTCGAGTTTTGAGTTATAATACTCAAAGTCATGCTCGTTCCCCTTCGCACATGCCTGAAGATGGAACATAAATGTATTCTAAATCTAGGAATGATCCTGTGCATTCTGGTAATAGAAGGCAAGAAGACAACGTTCAGCGTCGTGCATCTGTCCACTCTCATTTGGGCGCGCGGTCTTCACAGAAACGGGACACCCAACACGATGAGCTCGATAAGACCTATGAGGAAGGGGATAGTGCAAGTATTTTCAACCGAATATCTGCAGATCATGCTAGTTACAAGCCAAAAGTACGTGCAGTATACAATCCAGAAGCTGAGCATGATTACAATTTGTTGTATCGCCCAACCGAAGCAGCTGAACAATCAAAGTTTACCAGAGAGATAGCACTGGCTCCGTTGGAGCGAGCGAAATTACCATCCAACGTTGGAAAGTTTAACGGTTTAACCGATCCTGATGATCACTTGCGCCTTTTTACCGGTGCAGGGTTACTTGGGTGCTGGACATTGCCAATGTGGTGTCACCTATTTGTACAGACCCTTACCGGCGCTGCACGCCTTTGGTTTGATAATTTGCCGGCAGGTAAACTTTCCTCTTGGAATGACCTAAAAGAAAATTTTCTTACACACTTCAGTCAGCAACGGTGATACGTGCGCAATTCCTCAAATGTAATGAACATCTGGCGGGGGACGATGAGAACCTCGAAGATTTTATAAAGCGTTACAATAAAGAGGTGTTGGAGATTGGAGATGTTCACTAAGACCTTATACGCGCGCAGTTCAAGTACGCGGTAAGGTGTGACGAAATGATTAAAGTGTTGTCCGGTACAAGTGGCCTTCCAAAAAGCTGGGATAAACACATGGCGGCAGCCAAGGTCTACGCCCAAACTGAGCGCAACTTAAATTCTAACAGGCCACCTCTACCTCAGAATCGTTCGCAAGACCTGAGTAGAGGTAGTCGCAAGTGTAAGAGAAATTGGAAAGAGTCAAGTCAGAATTCGTACTCTCCTTATTCACCAATTGATGCCCGTGCAACAATCAACAAGATAACAACTCAAAAAAGCGATTAAGCAAGAGAATAGAGAACGCCAGTGGACTCCCTTAATGAAATCTCCGGCTGAAGTTCTCAGCACTGAGAATTATCAGTTCAAACAGCCGCAACCAATGAAAAACAAAAAAAGGGCAAGACCCAAATTTGTGCTGTGACTATCATAGAGACACAGGCCACACAACAGATAACTGCATCAGTCTGCACACGGAGATTGAAAAAGCATTAAAGGGTACATCTACTCCAGAATGTACACAAAGAGATTAAACAGATTATGCGCGAGAACGAAGGGCCAAGCAACAAGAAAATGAAACAGCACATTTCCATGATTCAAGGTGGCTCATCGTGCAAGCGTAGCCTTCAACATTTTCAAAACAACACTTGGCGCGAACAACAAGTCATTTTTCCTATCGTTCCAGGAGGTCCTCAAGAAGACCGGCCAGTAGTTATCACCGGTATCTTTGGGCACTACCAAACAGATTATATGTTTATAGAACCTGGTAGTTCCATGGATATTATGTATGAGCAGTGCTTCAAGCAGCTAGATCCTAAGGATAAGGCACGCTTGGAACCAGCTGATTTTCCATTAACTGGGTTCTGCAATGAGGCTGTCTTTCCTCTAGGACAAATCCTTTTTCATGTTACTTTATCTGTTGGGAGGTGTTCTCGAACGAGTAACGTCAACTTAGTGGTGATGCCGGCAAATTCCCGTCACGATGTACTATTGGGACGCTGCGCGCAGCGTGATTTTAGTATGATTACCTCCGCGCCACATGCTGCTTGTGGTTTTCCAACACCAAATGGTATAGCTAGACTTTATGCGCGGAAAGAAATCATGTCAATTGAAGAACCAGTTATGAAGGCTGTCAAGACAGTGCCAAGTAACGAACCAGAAAAATGGGTACTCAACAATAAGTATCATGGGCAAACAATCTTGTTAGGGCCTGTAGTCCGTATTGAAATTCGCGCAAAACTTAAACTACTGTTGTTTCGCAACAAAGACATTTTCGCCTGGACACCTGCCGACATGGTCGGTGTCCCACGCAACGCTGCGGAACATTGTCTGAATGTATTTCCGTCAGCAGAACCAATTGTACAGAAAAAGCGCAGCCTCGGGTCAGAAAAGACAGAGGCGATGAACGAACAAGTCACCGAGTTACTAAATGCTGGTATTCTACGCGAAGTCAAATACCAGACCTGGGTGGCAAACCCAGTCATGGTAAAGAAACATAATGGCGGATGGCGGATGGCGGATGTGCGTAGATTTTAAAGATCTAAACAAGGCGTGTCTGAAAGATTGTTATTCTCTTCCTGAGATTGACAAAAAGGTTGATCATTAGCTTCCTTTCGCTGGAAATGTTTTCTAGATTGTTATAAAGGTTATCATCAAGTCTTGATGAAAAAAGAGGACAAAGATAAAACCGCTTTTTGCACGGAGAAGGGTATTTTTTGTTATACCAAGATGCCTTTTGGTCTCCGCAATGCGGGAGCTACTTATCAAAGATTGATGGATACAGTTTTTGGAGATGATATTGGGAAAACTGTTGAAGTCTACATTGATGATTTGGTCATTATGAGTAATTCAGAAGACACTATGTTAGACAACATCCAACGAACTTTTGATTCTCTGCGAAAGGTAAATCTAAAGTTAAATCCAAGCAAATGCTCCTTCAGCAAGGAGGATGGCAAAATTTTAGGTTTCATCATCCCCAAGGACAGTTTCAAAGTTAATCCTGAGAAGGTTGAAGCAATACAAAAAATGTCTTCTCCTAATACCATCAAAGAGATGCAACGTTTGGCTGGAAGATTAGCTGCGCTAAACCGCTTCCTCGTCAATCATGCTGCAAAGTCTTATCCATTTATTCGAACCTTGCGCAATTGTACGAAGAGCAAAGAGTTCGCATGGACTCTTGAAGCTAATCAAGCTTTCCAGCAAATGAAAGATTGTTTAGTTCAACTTCCCACGCTTACTGCTCCTCGTGAAAAAGGACCCATGGTCTTATATCTTGCTGCATCTAAGGTAGCAGTAGGTGCTGTCTTATTTGTAGAACGCGAAAGGGTCCAGTCACCAATTTATTATATCAACAAGATGTTGAACGATCCAGAGACAAGGTATTCAATTATGGAGAAATTAGTTTTAGCATTGATCCATGCTTCGCACAGGCTGCGAAGATACTTTTCAGGACATGTTATTACAGTTTTAACAAATTTTCAGATTGGCCAAGTCCTGACCAAGCCAGATGTTTCTGGACGACTTGCGAAGTGGGCAATAGAATTGGGGGGGTTATAACATCTGTTATAAACCTAGACCAGCTATCAAAGGCCAAGTTTTGGCAGATTTCATCGCTGAAATTCCTGCTGATAAACTTGAAGAATGCCAAGCAATTCAAAACCCAGTCCCAGTCATATACAATAGAGCCTGGACACTGTTTACAGATGGCGCATCAAACAGTGATGGGGCTGGAGCAGGTCTTTGATTAATGAATCCAGAGGGAGCATAATTCACATATGCAATTCGGTTGGATTTTAAAAGCACCAGCAACAAGGCCGAATATGAAGCTTTCCTAGCAGGCTTACGCCTCGCTATCAAAATGGGTGCAACAAATTTAGAAGCCCATGTTGATTCATTACTAGTTGCTGAGCAAGTAACTGTAACGTACGATGCAAAGGGAGATATCATGGCTTTGTACTTAGCGCAAGCCAAGGCTCTTATAGCACAGTTCCAACAATTTAAAGTCACACACGTCAAGCGAAGCGAAAACAAACATGCTGACGCTCTAAACTAAACTTAGTTTCAAACATTTGGCAAAGGAAGTTCGCATCGAAGTTTTAATTAATCTATCAGTCCCTCTCAGACAAGTAACAATGGTCGAAGTAGGAGATCCATCATGGATATCTCCAATAATGATGTATTTGTTACATGGTTCTTTACCAGAGGATAAAGCGCAAGCACGTAAGTTACGATGCAAAGCCCTCAATTACGAAATGGTTGACGGTATTCTGTACCGACACTCTTACATGGGTCCTTCGCTCCGTTGTGTTAACAAACATGATGCGCAATACCTGATCAGGGAGGTTCATGAGGGGGTATGTGGTATACATTCTGGGCCGCGCATGGTAGTGGGTATTATTGGCCCGGAATGTACGTTGACGCTGTAGAGTGCGCAAATGCATGTCCTGCCAAAGGCATGCCCCTAAAACGTTACGCCCAAAGAATCCTTTGGTACCCATCACAACAGCTTGGCCGTTTCAACAATGGGCCATTGATTTAGTGGGATCATTTCCGGATGCGCCCGACGCAGTCAAGTTTATCATTGTTGTGGTCGATTACTTCCACCAAATGGGTTGAAGCCAAACCTTTAGCTTCTGCTACAGTGATGGTAATTCGCAAATTCATCTGGGAATACATTATTTGCCGTTTTGGTCTGCCCATGCGCATTATTACAGACAACGGTCCAAATTTAACGGCTGAAGAGTTGCAAACATGGATGACCGAAATGGGAATCCAACATGTTTTCGCTTCTGTTGCACACCCACAAGCAAATGGTCAAGTTGAAGCATAAACTAACATTTGGTCGACGGTATCAAGGCCCGCCTTGGCACGGCACAGCGGGGGTGGGTTAACGAATTGCCTAGCATCTTGTGGGCACACCGGACTATGCCCAAGACTAGCACTGGACAAACTCCTTTTAGCCTTGTGTATGGCACGGAGGCTGTGATTCCTGCCGAAATTGGGCTACCATCTCCAAGAATGCTAGCTTTGGAAAAACAAGATAACGAAGAACAAAGGCGCATCGACCTAGACTTAATGGAAGAACGACGAGAAAATGCAGCGATTCATGAAGCTAAGTACAAGTCTCAGCTTGAAAAGTGTTACAACAAAAGGGTACGTATCTGCTCCTTTTTGCCTGGTGACTTTGTTCTTCGCGATAATGAAGCGTCAAATGCCGAAAAACCGGGGAAGTTAGCCCCGCGATGGGAAGGTCCGTACGTGATAAATGAAGTATTGGGAAAAGGCGCGTACACTCTGAAGCGTATGGACGGATCCAGCGTTCCTCGAACCTGGAATGCCCAACAACTACGCCGATGTTATATGTAATCTCAGTCCTCTAAGCAACTTCAGGGCGTTGTGTAACGAGAGTGCTTACTTTATTTCTTATGTAATCTTAGTGGCAGCCATAGCTTCACGCTTTATCAGTATGAATAAAATACTCTGTCACTACTTATAGTCTTGTATATGTTCATTTACAAACGCATGCAATTCCTTTGGATAAACAAAAAACACAAACTCATGAGCCACAAGCTAACTTAATACTTACGCTCGCACATGAGAAAAGAAATTGTTCATTTGTCTATCCTACACAAGTAATTGGTTCCATGCAAACATTGTAAAACTAAAATATATTATATTCACATCAACAGTACTTGCGCAGCAACGCAACGTTACAAGTAGTTATAAAATAAAGAATTACAAATTTCCTATTCTATGGATTTTGTTCCCGCCTGCTTCTCTGTTGTAGAGAAGATCTCCTTTAGTTTATCAACAAAGGCATATTGCTGCAGCGCGGTATCCACAAGGTCCATAATCGAAATCTGCAACTGATCATATTTTTCTTTAGCAGCAGAATAATGGCAGCAGTATTTAGCCCATGCGTGGCAGCCCGGCTTGTATCCCATTCGGTCTTCGGCGCATGTTCCACGTGCAATGTGCACTCTTTTAGCCCTCGGCATGCCCGTCACTGCGCGCAACCATCATCAATTCTGCCACTCTCTCATCCAACTCCGTGGTATTAAGGATGGCATTTGCGATCTGTATACAAATACAATCAGTATATGTTACGAAATCAAACCAGACATGTATAAAGAAAAGGGAATATTACCTTCACAATCCCGTACTCCTGCAACCAGGTAAGCTGGTTCATGAGGGATTCGGTCAGGCTTTCTGCTGTAGCGCGAGCGTCCTCCGTGTCGTTAAGTTTTTGTGCACCTTCAGTTAAACGATGGATCAACTCGGCTTTCTCTGTTCGGTGAAGGTTGATATCTTTTTTCAAAATATCAACCTCATCTTGCAGCCGCGCCTGGTCAAATAGCATAGAAGTTAGATCATTAATTTCTTTATTCTTAAGAAGGAGAGTCATTTTGGTTGATACCTCATTCTGCTCGCTCCTTTCTCTATGTGAGCGTGCCTCTTCTGCTGCCGCAACTGCATCAGCTTTCTCTTTCTTAAGCTTCTCGATTTCGTTGCGCAGAGATAGCTTTTTTTGTTATCGCGATCGCAAGCCTCCACAAAGCGCTTGCGCTCGTCCACATGTTGCGCATCAGAGGCCTCACATTTGCGCTTCCAAGACAGTGCATACCACTCCTCGGTCTTCTTATCCTCCTCAAACTTGGCCTTTTCAGCCTCAAAATCGACGATCATCTTTAACGTCTTCTTTTTTACAAGTTTGGCCTTCGCCTTATCAATCTCAACCTCATCCCATTCCTTGTTCATGCTGCGCCATTCGTGCACAATCCTGTTTATTATGGAAGAGGCAAGGGCAGACTCTTGCAAATATGACTCGCTGATGGATCGCAGAGGCCCGCCTCTCAGAATAAGAACAATAGTAATAATCCCCAGGCGTCTCCTCTGGGTGAATGGGCGACTCCTTATCAGAATCCTCAACAAACATAAAGCCTTCGCTTTGTGTTGAAGGGCCAGCTCCCTTGGATATCAACTTTGACGGCTCCGGCACAGGGGAAGATATTTTTTCTTGCTCCGCGGTAGCAGTATCTTTCACCCCAGCATCTATATCTATATCTTTAACCTGCTCGCAAGCAGGATTCTCAGCATCAAATTTTTTAGGCTCTTCTTCCGCAGCCACCTTCTCAATATTTTCTGGGACGATGGGGTCAGCATAAAAAATAGGTGCTTCTCGCTCCGCATCTCCCTCCTCAACGTTTTCCGGCCTGCACGGCGATGGAATAGCAGATGAGGTGGCCGGCGCAGCCTTCACCATTTTCTCTGCAAAGCACATTAACAAATACCAAGTATAAGATTCTGCGCAACTTTTCTGACAGAAATGCGCAACAAACTGAACATACCAGGTGAAAACTTCTTTGCGAAGGCATCCAGATTGCCCTTCTTGCCAATACGCGGCGCGCAACTTTTGTTGGCACAGGAGGTTTAGTTTCAGCCTCTTTCCTCTTCTTGGAAGTGCGCTTCAACGCTTCTTCCGGGCTTGAGGGTATTTCCAAGGGATCATCTGGGATCGAAGCTGGAAGAGAGGAGGTGTCAATGGGTTCTGGCTTTGGTTTCCTCAAACCTACAGGCGCAAGACCCTCCAGTGAGTCCGACACCACCACATAATCACACAAAGAGTCAGATACGAGACACGTACCTTTCTTACCCTCAGCTTTCACAGCAGCTGATGGCTTGGTTTTTTTGATCTGGTTTGGAAAGGGGAGGTGAAGTAGCTGCAGCAGCAGTTGGTTTCTTCTTCTTCTTCGAGTCAGGGCCTATGCCCAAGTTTAGCAAATCACCTACATAATCAATCATATTGAACAAAGGTTGCACCATTAGTTATATTGCAATATTACTTAGAAAATATGTTCAAGAGTAATATTGCAATATCAACTTAGGCCTTGTAAGAATTTAGTTACCAGCCTTAGAAGATGGTTGGGCCTCCAGATCCTCCTTCTTGGGCAGCTCAAAGTTCCCCAAGATTTGTGAGAACCAAGTATCCTCACCCTCAGCAATGGGCACAACGGTCATTTTCTCTTTCTCTCTCTTGAAAGAGACCAAGTAGAATGGCGCAGCTACATAACAAACATTTTTGCATCAGTACATATCTATTAAAAGATATTACTAGGAAGTTAAACGGTTACGTACCAGTTCCGTCTTCAGTATACACCGGTTTTTCCCGGCGTTCTTTCTTCCAAAAAATACTCATCCCAGCAGCGATGAGGGCCCTCTCCGGCAAAACAATGTTGGGCACATCTTAATATCCCGGTACCACACCTCGTTGGCAGGTATGGGGAGGGTCTCCAGCTCGATATCATCACCGGCTCGGAAAGTCATCTTCATCGGGATTACTGCCGCCTTTATGAAGAAGAACTTCTGTTTCCAGTAGTGGTAAGATTTAGGTGGCACTAACAACAATCGTTTTGCTTGCACACGTTGTTGGAACGAGTAGAAACCCAACAAGCAATGCAACTGATAGAAGACTCTAAACTTCTTAACCGTCGGTATGATCTGCATCGACCGGCAAACAAACTCAAAATGCCGGATCCTAACCATTCCCATCAGGCTCAACTGAGAAATATGGAGCTTATAAAAACCAAGAATTTCCAGCATAAAAGGGTCACCAGAAGCCTGAAGTTTCCTTCGGCAAAATAGTCATAGAATAACGTGATGTAGCCGGCTGGAGCATCAGCTGTCGTGGCATTCGCCACCGGAAAAAACGCTTTCCAGGACGGAGCAAACAGGAAGCTGGTAGCAAGATTATCAAAATCTTTCTTCGACCACTTTAAAGGTGGCAAACTTGATGTCGATGGTATCTCAGCAGAACTTGCACGGTGGCCATAACTCAAACTTCGAAGAATACTCAGAAAACTTTAAAGGTCGCCGGAATATATGAACACAAGTTTTTCTCTCAAGATTTAATCTGGTGAGGAAGCAAATGGATCGTTGATCCCTTTATATACTAATCACAATTAATTCACGATTTGACTGCAGCGACTTTCGTGACAGTCACGTAACCCCAAGTAACTGCAGGGGCGAGTGGGGAACAGTAACCGCCCCACGCGCGCGAGTGTCACTGAAATAACATTAAATGCCGTAAGGCATGTACTGTTAACAACCTGTCAACAGTACCACCACATCTCAAGAACGTGCATCTTCACCAACTACACCAGTCGGATAAGTGACATGTGTCTAAGTATATTTGAAATTCAAATACTTTTTCAAAATTCACTTACGACACGTAACCAAGATGCAGAAAACAACAAAATGCTAGTACTTACCTAGCACAGCACATTTATCTTAAGTCCAGTGCTCCACCTACTTTTTATTCTTACATAGGAGCAACACTGGACTGGGGGGACTTGAAGGGGTATGGTCTCAAAAACCTTGCGCCAATCAAGGAAACCATACCCATTAATAACTTCTAAGAAAACTTCGCGCAGAGTTCTTTGCCAAAATAAGATTTATTAGAACTCTGCGCCAAATATCCAAGAGAGGAAATGATCATATAACTACCTTGCGCGGGCTCGCGCAAGGTTCAAAGTTAAAAGCCCAAACATTCTCTTTGGATAAATGCTTCATTTAACTACCTTGCGCGGGCTTGCGCGAGGTTCAAAGTTAACCTTGAATAATCTCGTTTTGATAATGCCTCATGCACAAACCTTGCATGGATATTATATCAAAGCAAGTATCCACCAAACGTTGCGCTAAGCAGCAAGGAGAAGAAAAAAGATCAGTTAACTAACTTGCACTTCTCGCGCAAGGAAACAGTTAACCCTAAGAAACTTTCCCTTAGCAAAATCCTTGACTTGGTGCAGAAGCAAAGGGAATCTTTTCTGTTGTAACAGAATGTACACGTGGCGAACAACAGATGGGTAACAGCTGTGAAATCTTCTAGAAGCCATTAACACCCAATCGTGCAAGCATCTTTTCGGTTATAACCAATTGCCACATGGCAGCATCTGGACGGCTGAGGAAGATCACGGTGATGGCATGCTCACATTTATAAGATGTAGTGATCTCATGTTGACACGTGGCACCTCCCTAACCGCTGATGAGCTCACGATCCGTGTGCACTAACGGATTACCAACAAACATTAACGGAATAGTAGAAGATTCCATTAAAGTTAACAATCTCTCCTTTTGGCGCCAAACACCGGCTATAAATACGTGATTTGGAGTTCAAGGAAAGGTATTCACTCTCAACTACTCTCTCTCTTACAATACTTTACTTCCGACTACCTGTACTTATTCTCACGCCGGAGGGTGGTCACAAAGAGAACCCCCCTTCTCCCCGTGGCGAGCTAACGTTGTTCTGTTTTGCAGGATCAGCCAGAGTATTGTTTCATTCATCCTTCATCATGAAACCAAACGAAGGGTTAACCCTTTTATGCAGAGCCCATTCCATAGATCTACTTAGGTTCCGGTCTAGTTGATCTAGGGTTTCTTCACCTGGTCAGAAGCATGTGATATGCTTCTTCGGGAACACAGCCGTCAAAAGGCCAGAGCCGCCATCACTCCTCCTGCTATGGCGGCCGCTGCCATGGATGATCCGCCACCGCAGCCTCGACAAGACACCCATGACAACCGCTAAGACAGTCGTGCCAACAGGATTTCCAGAAACCGAGGCGGCTCATCGTCTCGTCGCGGTCAACACCGTGGCCAAGGTGGTCCTGGCCCCTATGGCTTCTTTGGGCCACCGTTTTGGACCGTTCCTTGCCCGTTTCCTACACAAGGGCCATGGATGCCTTCTTGGTCTTTTCCGGGTACACATCCAACCGGGTCACAGCCTACTACTCAGCCCACTACACCACCGGCTCCTCCGGCCCAAGCCCATGTCACTGAGTATGATGCAATGCAGCCCACTAGTCTTGCTCAAGCTTTTGCAGCAATGGGGAGGAATCAAGCTGCTACCTCTTGGAATATGGACACTGGAGCGACCTCTCACGTCACATATGAGCATGGTAAAATCTCTACCCACAGTTCCCTTCCACCTGCTACAAACCCCACTACCCAGCCGGCCCAACCTCCCCCCACAGCCCAGCCGACCCACGTGCCTAGCCCAGCCGCTCCCTCACCCTCACAGGTCCAGCCCACAGACCATAACCAGTCCCCGCATCCTTCACCTCCAGTCCACTTTGGTCCTCAACCCCTCCATCACCACCCTCGAGTTCCGTTTAATTTAGCCACCATTTCCACTACACCCATTTCCCCTCTTCCAAAGTCTCACCTCTCCGCCTTGTCCGATCCAAACTGGAAGCGTGCCATGGAGATGAATACAAAGCACAATTGGATAATAAAACATGGGAATTGGTTCCGAGATCACCCGATGCTCCGACTATTCGTTGTATGTGGTTGTTTAAACAAAAGTTCCGCTCGGATGGTACTCTTGAGCGTTACAAAGCCCGACTAGTGGTTAATGGCAGAAGTCAAACGGTTGGTGTTGATTGTGATGAAATGTTTAGTCCAGTGGTAAAGCCAGCTACTATCCGTACTGTCCTTAGCCTGGCTGTCTCAAGATCATGGCCCGTCCATCAATTAGATGTGAAAAATGCGTTTCTCCACGGTACACTAAAAGAAACAGTTTATATGCATCAACCACCGGGTTTTATGGATTCTGAGCACCCGCATTTTGTTTGCAAACTACAAAAATCACTCTATGGCTTGAAACAAGCCCCTCAGGCATGGTATCATCGGTTTGCAACCTTTATTGGTACTTGTGGATTCAAGAGCAGCATCCCGTGACACCTCTTTGTTCATTTACAGGAATGGCACACAAATGGCCTATCTATTCTTATATGTGGACGACATCATTCTAACCGCCTCATCTACTACACTTCTGCAGCACTTTATACAAGTTTTATCTAAAGAATTCGCTATGACGGATCTTAATCTGCATCACTTTCTTGGTATCAAAGTGCAGCATAACAAGGATGGGCTTTTTCTCTCTCAGTCCGCCAAAATGGGCCAACATGTCTAACTCAAGCCTTCCACCACACCGGTTGACATTGGCTCTAAGTTGAGTGCTGACTCGGGTCCTCCTGTTGTCGGATGCTACTTTATATCGCAGTTTAGCTGGGGCGCTACAATACCTCACCATCACCAGGCCAGACATTTCGTATGCAGTTCAACAAACATGCTTGTTCATGCATGACCCACGAGAGCCTCACTTTTCTTTTCTGAAACGAATCCTTCGGTATGTCCAAGGTACTCTCGACTTCGGTCTTCACATTTCCCCCTCCAAATCCACATCCCTCACGGCTTACTCGGATGTGGATTGGGGGGGTGTCCTGATTCTCGTCGGTCAACTTCAGGATACTACATCTACATGGGTGATAATTTGATCTTTTGGAGTTCTAAACGCCAACCCATGATCTCTTGCTCAAGTGCCGAAGCCGAGTAGCATGGAGTGGCTAATGTTGTTGCTAAAACCTCATGGATCCAAAATCGTTTGCTTGAACTCGGTGTTCCCACGCGACAGGCTACAGTTGTGTACTGCGACAACATCTCTGCTGTGTACTTAACACAAAATTCGGTTCACCACCAGCGAACCAAACATGTTGAGTTGGATATTCACTTCGTCGTGACAAGGTGCGCGTGGGTGAAGTTCGTGTTCTTCTTGTCCCTGCAGATTACCAGTACGCAGATATCTTCACCAAAGGATTACAAAAACGACTTT
This sequence comes from Scalesia atractyloides, assembly GCA_947069175.1. Lineage (NCBI taxonomy): Eukaryota > Viridiplantae > Streptophyta > Magnoliopsida > Asterales > Asteraceae > Scalesia > Scalesia atractyloides. Next base: position 29,530,345 of record CAMTDV010000021.1, read on the forward strand.
TCACAAGGTTTCGTTCCAGTTTGTGCCTTCGTCAGGCTACGGATCAAACTGCGGGGGGCTGTTAGCGATATTATTGCATGAGTGTATGTATATATTTAGAATGTTTATATCTCCCATTTCTTAGGAGAGATTGTTTCCTGATTTCCAACATTGTAATTCTTTATATATGATTGAATATCAATAGAAGAGATCAGTTTGATCACACTATAAAAATTAAGGGGTGCGTAATGCTCACAAAGCCAGTTGGATTAAAAGGCTTAAGAGAGAGCACGGGATTGGTTTCATTGTAATTCAAGAAACGATGTACGCAGATGGATCCAAAATAAACTTTAGCATATTCTCGGGGAACCTACCTTTAGAAGTTGATTGGATTAATTTGAAAGGTAGATCGGGAGGATTGGCTTGTCTATGGGACCCCTATCTTCACCAAAACGGATACGATAAAAAACAGACAATTTCTATTATTATTGGAACAATCAGGGGCCTCAGTGAACAGATCCATGTGGTAAACATCTACGGCCCTCGGACGACCTCATCTAAAAGGGTGTTATGGGAAATAATCAAACAAGTTAAGGCTTCTTAGGGGGTTATTGAATCCTACTTGGTGACTTCAACCAAGTCAGATCGGCTGAAGAGAGAAGAAACTACACGTTTGATCCAACACCAGCCACGAACTTCAACACATTCATATATGAATCAAATCTGGCCGAATACCATATGAATGTGTTAAAATTCACAAGGTGGTTGGATGGTAGGAACAAGTTAAGTAAAGTGGACCTAATGTTGGTTGTGATAAGTTTTGGAGTCGCTGGCCAACGGTAGCCCTTATGGCTCTTCCGAGGAATCTCTCGGACCATTGTCCCTTGGTTTTAGTCACTGCTCCAACTGACTTTGGTCACATTCCCTTTAAATTCTTTAATGCATGGCTCATTAAACCAGGTCTTGACATAGTCATTCGTTCCTCTGTGAGTTTCTTTTCTTTTGCGGGCCTCCAGATGATATTATCCTGGTAGAAAAACTCAGATGTATCAAAAGGGTGGTTAAAGAATGGAACAGAGTCAAGAAAAAGACAAAAGATGAAAGTCTAAACACTTTAGCTGAAGAACTAGAAAAGCTAGATCTATTGAGCGAGATCAGGGATCTTTCTGAAGCAGAGGCGATGGCGTACATTGAACATAAAAGCAAGGTGGCTGAGATTAACGATAGTAGGTTAAGTGAACTACGACAAAAGTCCCGAGTCATGTGGGCCATCGATAGGGACGAGAACTCAGCTTTCTTTCATGGTTACATCAACAGTAGATATTGAGAAGTAGGCTTAGCGGCCTATGGATTGATGGGGTGTGGTGCACCGATCCCTCCCGGATCAAAGAAGAAGTCCGCAGATTCTTCGAAGGAAAATTTTTGGAGCCGATTCACTCGACACCGTCTTTCACTTGCTCTCATCTAAAGAAACTCACTGGTGACCAGGGTATGTCTCTTATTATACCGTTTTCCTTTAACGAAGTGAAAAATGCAGTTTGGGATTGCGTTGGAGACAAAGCACCAGGACCAGACAGGTTTAACTTTACTTTTATAAAACATTACTGGGATTTGCTAGGGGACGATTTCGACAACATTATGACTAGCTTCCATAGCACGTGGAGAATATCAAAAGATGCAGCTCTTCTTTTATCATCCTAATTCCTAAAGTAAACGACCCAGAAAACCTCAACGACTTTCAGCCTATCAATCTCATTGGTTGCATCAACAAAGTCATTTCAAAGGTTTTAGCTAATCGTCTTAAATTGGTAATCAGGTCGGTTGTATCGGAAGAGCAATCGGCGTATCTCTCGGATAGGAACATTTTGGATGGGCCCCTCATAACTAACGAAATTATTTCATGGGTAAAACGTTCGAAATCTCGAGCTTTTTTATTCAAAATTGATTTTGAAAAGGCTTTTGATTCGATCAGTTGGGATTTCATCAACTGGTTTCCATCAAATGAACTTCCCTGAATCTTGGAGGTGTTGGATCCATGGTATATTAGGCCCATCCCGCTCCTTGGTGCTGGTAATCAGTTCCCTACGGAGGAATTCCAATGCTTTAGGGGGGTTAGGCAAGGGGATCCACTCTCGCCTTTCATCTTCATTCTAGCCATGGAAGCTCTTTCTAGCTTCATGACTAGTGCAATTTCGGCGGTTTCATTAATGGGTGATATCTACCTAATAATAGACCAAAAGTATCTCACCTAGTTTTTGCGGATGACGTTCATGCTCTTAGGTGCTTGGGAGGAAAACACCATAGTTAATATTAGACGGCTTATGAGGTGTTTTTTTCTAGTCTCGGGACTAAAAATAAACCTCAACAAGTCGTGTCTCTATGGTGTGGGTATATCTACGGAAGAATGCAACCATATCAAAGCGGTACTTGATTCCCTACATGTGTAGAACAAGTCGGCCCCTGTCATCGAGTCCTTTGAAGCCCGAGTATCACTTTGGAAGGCAACCACCTATCCATCAGAGGCAGAACAACAATCATCAAAGCGGTACTTGATTCCCTACATGTGTACTATTTCTCGCTATATCAAGCACCCCGGTTAGTAATAACAAACTCGAAAAAATCAGAAGAAAGTTTCTATGGGGTGATACGGATGCAAGGAAAAAGATGCATTGGTTACGATGGGAAATTGCGACGCAACCAGTAAAAAACGGGGGGCTTGGACTGGGTTCTTTGGAAAGCACGAACTGTAGTCTCTTGGCAAAATGGGCATGGAGGTATAAACAAAGTCCAATAGACTTTGGAGGTGGGTCGTCTTGTGTCTTCATTTTAACCCCAATAAGGCAACTTTCTTCCTTCAAAAAAGGGTATTTCGGGCGTATGGAACAATATTATTAAGAAAGAAGCAAAACTCCGGTGTAATAATATCCATCTTTGTAACCTCATTAATAGTAAAGTGGGAAATGGTGTCGACACGCAGTTTTGGACCGATGTTTGGATCCTGGATATGCCACTAAAAAAACCGATTCCCTACACTTTACTCATTGGAAAAATTCAAGGGTTGTAGTGTCCGGATCGTATCCACAATTCAGGTAGTAACGAAGTTAGTAACGCTACTTGGTGCTGGCATAGAAAACCCCGCTCACAGCAGAAACAAGTTGAGTTCGCTGACATCACTAGCACTATCTTGCAGTTTCAGATGTCTGATGTCAAAGATAACTGGAATTAGTCGCTGGAATCTTCAGGGGTATTTTCGGTTAAAAGGCTTATTATTAACGCTGCACAACCCTCAGACATGGAGAACGTCGACTGGAATGGTTGGGTCCCTCGCAAGAAAACATCTTTGGATGGAGACTAAACGTGGATCGTCTACCAACTAGGGTCGCCTTATCAAGAAGAAACTGTCTCTATGACATCCCAATCCTGCCCGTTTTGCGGTGACAGGGAAGAATCAACTGAACAATCTTCACTTCATGTATGGTAAGCTTTTTGTTTGGCATACGGTGTTGAGATAGATCAAAATCTTGCCCATCTTCATGTTCACAGTGAAGGATCTGCTCCAGGTTCATCGCCACATCACCGGTTCGGACTCTCTGAAGAAAATAGTTCATGCCACTGTTCTAATCTCCTGCTGGAGTATTTGGAAATTGCGAAACGACGTGATCTTCTCTAGTCTTCGGGTGGATATCTCCAAATTGATAGCTGAAATCAAGGCCACTAGTTTTCTTTGGGTGAAAAACCGGGGAAAAATGCATACTCTAGCTTGGTCGGATTGTGCTCGTTCAGTTTTCTATAATTCTATGTAGTTCTCTTTCTCTGTATAGCCTTTGGCTTGTGTTGTTTGTTCTAATAAATTCAGTCGTTCAAAAATTTAGTTTTAAAAGCAGCTAATCAATGTCAAGGAAAAGAGTTGTAATTTTTGGACATTCTCAGAAAGAAAATTTTGTTCACTTCAAGACTCCAGGAAGCAATGTGTATTTCAAAATAGGACGAACTTAAACAGGTGATATATTCGTTATATCAGAAAAGATTTGATGCCTAAAGACTTATATAATTTAGAGATGACAAGAATGGACCAAATACTTTCTCATTGGTTCATCTACTCAAATGAATACATGCTCACTACAGGTGCCAGTATAGTGATAGTCAAATTTCAAGTTTATGAATAACTCACCTTGATCTATTATTTTGATTAGGCTCATTTCTACTCACCAAAGTTTGACTACATTTGTCTGGATTTTTAGCTTGTTTATCGTTGTTTGTTTGACTGTTAATAATGCTTCTTTTTGGTGGTGAAGAACACACAAAAGTTACATTTGTGGGATTCCATCCATGGTGGATTTCTTAACTAGCCAGAACATATTGTGTTCATTAAATTTGATTACAAGCGTGGTTTTAGATTTGCTTGATGCCAATGTAAAGTTGTTATTGGTTTGAATTTCATGTCTATATCTGTGATTCCCATATGTTCAATGTTTTACTGCTTATTCCAGCCTCATTTTTTAGTTTTGTTTGTGGTTGTATCGAATCCTTTGTAATTGGAGGTTATGAAGCGAGTTGAAATTGAGTAATCCCGGAAAAAGCAAAACTTGAGTTTGACTTGGATGATGAATTCCGGAAAGTGTTCAAATTTAAGTTTAGAGAATCTGCTACTTCTGAGATAAATAGGAGCCACCCAGTAATTAATTGTTGTTCTTTTGATTTGTTTAAAATCCTGTTAAATGGATGAAAGTGGAAACAAAAGGTCAACCAATTGAAAATATGGTGAATTATTGATTTATGTGTGAAAAACTGGTTGTGAACCAGGCTTGGTTGATTAGCTGACTACAAATACACTTGAGCATACAAAACATCTTCAAATTTTGGGGAAAATAAATTAGAGAAAATAAAGAAATCTCAATTGGCAGTGGCGGCCAATTAGGATCCTCCCTTTGCGTTTTCCTTGGATACCCCGCTCATTTTCGGGTTATCGGTGTCTCAACCTTTCTACGGAAAGGTAATCCTCTCACGGCACGTCACTTTTGCGGAGACCGTGCTCCCGTTTTCTAAACCCTCCTCACCTGTAGACCATACCTTTCTAGAAAGTGACATCTCACCACTTCTTTCACCACCACATCTTTTCCGCATGCCCCACACACCCCTACGGATCCACCATCTCCTAACCAGCCATGAACCCAACTCTTCTCCGCCAACCTCGCCCTCTCTACATCGCATCAGTCGCCTCCCTCACCTATTACCTACCAGCGACGAAACAAAAACCTTCCCACACCAAAACCTGTCTACACCAGCCCTTCTACTCAGCCCGCTAACTCGGGTTCACCGTCTCCCACGTCTCCCGCAGCCCCTACACCTCCTCCTCCCCCTCCCTCACCCAGACACCCGATGGTCACACGCACTCGTGATGGAACCATCAAAACCAACACACCCTACACATTACATACTTCCGCAAACCAACCTATCTCACGGTACCTAAATCCCATATTGATGCCCAATCGGATCCTAATTGGCTTGATGCTATGAAAACTGAATACAAAGCTTTACAGGATAATAATACATGGGAATTAGTGATTAGACCTCGGATGCACGTGTCATCCGTTGTATGTGGCTGTTTCGCCATAAGTTCCATGCTGATGGCATGTTGGAACGTTATAAGGCCCGCTTAGTTGTGAATGGGAAATCCCAGCAGGTTGGTATTGACTTTGATGACACTTTTAGCCCGTCGTAAAACCATCCACTATACGCACTGTCCTTAGTCTTGCGGTTTCGCGGGGGTGGCAAATAAATCAGTTAGATGTTAAAAATGCGTTTTTGCATGGTGATTTGAACGAAACTGTTTATATGCATCAACCATCAGGTTTTAAGGACCCTTCTAAACCACATCATGTGTGTAAGCTACAAAAGTCTCTCTATGGCCTCAAGCAGGCCCCTCGGGCATGGTACCAACAGTTTGCAAAATTTATTACTTCTTGTGGTTTTATCAGCATGTTAGTGACACGTCCTTATTTGTCTACAAACACGGTAATCAAATGGCGTATCTTCTCTTATATGTAGACGATATTATACTCACAGCTTCCACTGATACATTACTTCGTCAAATTATTGGCTCACTGTCCAATGAATTTGCTATGACGGACTTGGGCTCTTTGCATCAATTTCTGGGTATCACGGTCACCCCTAAACAAGGTGGTCTATTTTTATCGCAAGAGCATTACACACATGACATTATTGCTCGGGCTAACATGACAAACTGTAAGCCATGTGCCACACCTGTGGACACAACTTCTAAATTAAGTGCTTCATCTGTCCCCCGCTTTCAGATGGTTCATTATATCGTAGCCTTGCTGGTGCATCAATATCTTACTTTTACTGTCCTGACATTGCCTATGCAGTCCAACAAGTTTGTTTGTTTATGCATGATCCTCGTGAACACCATTTTCAATTTTTGAAGCCTATTCTACGTTATTTAAAAGGCACGAGTGATCAAAGTATTCTTATTCGTCCCTCCACGCCTAATGCTCTAATTGCATATTCAGATGCTGATTGGGGGGGATGTCCGGATTCCCGGCGTTCTACGTCAGGCTATTGTGTTTTTCTTGGCGATAATATTGTGTCATGGTCATCAAAACGGCAAGCTACCATTTCTCGTTCAAGTGCTGCCGAATACCGTGGGGTAGCTAATGCCGTTGCTGAAACGAGTTGGTTGCGCAACTTATTGACAGAACTACACGTTCCGATTCGTACAACCACTGTTGTCTACTGTGACAAGATATCAGCCGTTTACTTATCTGAGAACCCCGTTCAGCACCAACGTACTAAACATGTTGAGTTGGATATTCATTTCGTACGCGAAAAGGTCAGAATTGGCGCAGTTCGGGTCCCCCATGTTCCTGCTGATTACCAATACGCTGATATTTTTACAAAAGGGGTGCCTCGTCAACTTTTCTGTCGTTTCAAGTCCAGCCTGTGCATTCAGCCTTCTTCCGCTCAAACTGAGGGGGTGTATTAGCGTGTATATTATTTTAGGATAATATATTAGAAGATTAGTATCATGTATTATTTGTGTTTGTCTGTTTCCTATTTTAGCTCCTAAGAAGTCGGTCCTAGTCCTGTATATATATTTTAGATATTACTGAATAAGAGATCAAGGAATTACGATTACCTGTATGGTATCAGAGCCAACCTAGGCTCTATATCGTTTCCGCCACGTCACACACAAATAATACATGATACTAATCTTCTAATATATTATCCTAAAATAATATACACGCTAATATGTAAGATAATGAAAGACTGAATGCTTTATTGATTCAATAGGATTACATTATATAGAGAATATATGAAACCCTAGAAACCTAAGTTGGGGCCGTGGGCTCACACTAATAATATGGTCTAATATATGTATGCTCCAATTTTGAAATGAGATTTGATGAATATCTATTATGCATAGAGTTCAGTGTAATAAAGCTTAATATGCAATTTTAACACAGCATATATATATAATTCAGTGTAATAATGAACTTTATATCGGTAAAAATGGACTTTGTCGTGTAAAGAAAGCATTTTTCATACAAACTTTGTTGTTTGCAATATTCTAATTAATCCGCGACTGATAAAAAATATTTGGCTGTAGTTTTACAGCAAACTCACTGCAATATTCTGGCCCTTGATCAACAAAACGATAGGTACCGGTACTATACCGAACATTTTCGCTACCGGTATCTAGTTTTGATGATTTTCGGTACCGGTACTACACTCATCCCTAGCCGTACATGGCTGTGAAATACGCTTGTACATGGCCGAAAATATGGTTGTACAGGTATGGATATATGTCGGCATTGGGCTGGGCAAACACCCGTATTATTGGGCAAACCTTAGGAGTTCATGTATATTTTAGCTAGTATCAATGATGTGATATAACTAAGAGAAACATTTAAAGTGTTGCCATAACTTGGTAAGATTTTTATTCATAACTTGCTGCAAATGGAATCATAGTGGACTTTCATGCTAATCTGAAAGAAAAGCACTTGTACCATTGCATTAGTTATGGTTTGAATACGTCATTTAGTTAGGAGATTTTGACATTTTCGTGCTTCATATGTCAGGCCTACCTCATGTTCGTGTTTCATGTGTCATGCCTACGAAAAATTCACTATGTCTATAACCCAACCAATACCAGAGAGATTCCTTATATGGTTGTTACTGCAATCAATATGAAAATTGTAATAAACCAGAAACATAATTAAAATAAAATCGCCTCTGCATCTTATATCTACTGTCATAAAGCCAAGGTATATAAAAGCCGTCTGTTGATGTTTTTTTATGTGGTTAGGTCCGGTTAATGCTTCTAAGGCGTTTCGGCTTCAACTTGGGTCAGTTACTTACTTACTTCTGGTGTTATAAATGGAATGCATGTATACTTTCCTATGTGCAAAAAAGTGTTTTAAGTCTTCTTTGGATTTGTGTTAATCTAGATGTTAGAGGTGGCACAATGGCTAGACCGGGTAACGGGTCAATATGGGTTCCGGGTGACTTACAAACATTTTTTGTCTATTTTCTGAAAAAGAGTAATAACCAACTAATGCGCTTTTAAAAGATTCTTGCGTGCTAGATTTTGTTCATATGGTTATTCCAAAAATACCATTTAAGTGGTCTTAAATAGAGTAATAACAACTAATGCGCTTTTACAGGTGAGTTCTTTTCCAACATAAAAATGGATTTTGAGGAGTTTGGAGTAGCAGCCATTAGCATTCATCAGTTGGAAGCAACTTGCACGTCACACCTATAAGTATTAGAGGAAATTGTAATATCAATATTAATATCAAATCATGTATATTAGGAAAGCATAATTATAGGTCTTGTAGTTATCATAGGAGAGCATTCATTGGTCCGTTAGTTTTGCTTTGGAACCTCTATATATATTGTATCATTCTCTGCAAAGGGATCAAGGAGAATTAGTCAATTCCCAAAACATATTCGTATGTTTACATGGTAATCAGAGACTTATACCACCTTCCCCTAAAACTGCCGCCCCAATTTTTTTTCTTCTTCTTTCTTTTATTTACTGTTTACCTTCTTCCTATTACTTTGGTGTCATGGCTGACCAACAGCAACAACAACAAACACCTCCTACCTCGGTTACGACCGATCATAAACATCTCCACCCGGTTTACCGGTTACAAACATCCAAAATAAGATCCGTACCCTCGATGTGAGAATGTCACGTACTCGGCATGTGTCAAGCTTTTTAAGCTCCATGCCAAGGGATATGACGTTCTGCAACACATCGATGGCACCGAACCACCAGCTGCATCGGACCCGCGTTTCGACAAATGGGCCAAAGTTGATTCCATTGTACTTCAATGGATTTATGCTACCCTTTCGGACAGCCTCCTTGTCCGAATTCTAGAAGATGAAACAACTGCTCAACAAGCGTGGAACAAACTTCAATCCATTTTTCACAATAACAAAAACTCTCGGGCCTCTTCTTTGCTTTGCGCCTTCACCAACACGACCCTTGCCTCTTGCTCCTCGTTGAATGACTATTTTCAACGATTGAAAGATATTGCCGACCAACTCGCGGATCCGGTCACCGAATCGAGATTGGTCCTACAAATGGTTCAAGGCCTTCCCGGGAATATGACACCACGGCATCATTCATCAACCAATCGAACACCTCTTGGGATGATGCTCGTGACATGGTTGAACGGGAACAACGCCGCCAACTTGCTCGCCAACAATCCGCCCTAACCATCCCTCGTGGACCTTCCCAACAGCAACCGCCACAACCGCCCCTTCCAACCGAACTCACAAAACACCCCACCACCATCCTACAATCCTGCCCAAACCTTTGACTCATACCAAAACCGTACCGCATCTCGTGGCCGAGGCCGTGGCCGTGGATCATTCCGTGGTCGTGGCGAGGCCGCCCAAACTATTACCCATCCTACACATCATACCCAACCAAACCAACCGTAACTACAACCCTCACCACTCGCAAACCCACCCATCCTGGTACCCAAGCCCACCCCATGTCCTCACCCGGCACAGTCCCAATGGGCTTCTTCGTGGTCCAAACCTGCCTCGCCCCAACACCCAAATAACCCACCACAATCACCGGCCCAACATCCTTTTAATGGCTACGGGCTTTCGGCCCAACAACAACCAAACCAAGACCACTTCAGCCCATACGGCCCACCCACTAACCAACCTCCTACACTGTGGACCCGCTTCAGCCCACTGATCTTGGAGCGGCACTGGCTACACTCACGTTGAATCAACCGAACCCTACTTGGAACATGGATACGGTGCATTGCCACATGTCACTGCAAACCTTGTGCAACCCCGGTAGACACCTCGTCCAAGCTTAGTGCATCTGATGGTGAACCACTTCCTGATGGCATTTTGTATCGTAGTCTTGCGGGCGCACTACAATATTTAACATTCACCCGCCCTGATATCACTTATGCAGATCAACAAATATGTTTATTCATGCAATTCTCCACGTGAGCCACATTTTGCTTTCCTCAAAAGAATTCTGCGATACATCAAAGGCACCCTTGACTTGGGATTACGCCTCTCTGCCACCCCTAGTGCATCACTCATTGCCTACTCTGATGCTGACTGGGGGGATGTCCAGACTCCAGACGTTCCACTTCCGGATGCTGCATTTACATGGGCAATAATCTTCTTTCCTGGTCTTCTAAACGCCAACCCACAGTCTCAAGGTCAAGTGCTGAATCCGAATACAGAGGGGTGGCTAATGCTGTCGCTGAAACCACTTGGCTGCGCAATCTCCTACTCGAGCTCCAAGTCCTTATACGACAAGCTACTATTATTTACTGTGACAATTTTCAGCCGTATATCTTTCTGAAAATCCCGTTCAGCACCAGCGGACTAAACATGTAGAGTTGGATATACATTTTGCAAGAGAAAAAGTCCGTCTGGGTCAGGTTCGAGTCTTGCACGTGCCGTCATCCTACCAGTATGAGATATTTTCACAAAAGGCTTGTCTCGACAGCTATTTGAAAACTTTCGCTCGAGTTTGACCGTTTGTTCAAGACCCCGCTCAAACTGAGGGGAAGTATTAGAGGAAGTTATAATATCAATATTAATATCAAATCATGTATATTAGAAAAGCGTAATTATAAGTCTTGTAGTTATGATAGGAGGGCATTCATTGGTCCGTTAGTTTAGCTTTGGACCTCTATATAATATTGTGTCATTCTCTGCAAAGGGATCAAGGAGAATTAGTCAATTCCCAAAACATATTTGTATGTTTACAATAAGCATTTCAAGAGAAAGACGAAAATCGCTTATCACATAATGTTTTACTCAAAGCTATCTGTCCTCGTTAATATAGATATTACAATAGCTCGAGTTGTTGGCCAGCTTGACCAACCAATGTTGATTTTAAAGCGTACACGTATGGTTATTTTGTGAGAAAATATTTTCCGTTTGGATTGTTTAGGTTTAGTGTTATGCATATGTGGAAAAACAATATTGATATTGGAGTTATAGTAACTTATCGAATGCTTTGTCCCGTGTTATGCAACGTGCTATTTGGGAAGCTGAAAATAGTAGAAAAATGAAAAAAAAATACTGGTTTTTTGACTTTTAGTGGCGACATTTCCCGTCGCTAAAAGTCATAGAGTCGCCACTAGACGTAATCAATTATTAGCGAGGAAATCATAGGGGGACATGTTACCAGTGACGGGCAATAGCGACATTATGTACAGATTTAAGCGACCCTACGACCCTTAGTGTTGAGTAGTGGACAATTCAGTCCTTGAGTCTTCATGTCTCGTACGAGTATAGGTGGGTCTAACCCACTCGAGTCTTTGTGCTTCGCACAAATGAGAATGGGCCTAGCCCATTTGAGTCTGTAAGAAGGACCAACCAGTCCCTTTATTTGTATGTAGGACAATCCAGTCCCGTTGTAACTAGGACATTCCAGTCACTAGTCATGAAACTCATGCACGTTCTGAAAATACGCGTGTGTTTTGTAAAACTGGTATGTTGAGCATAAACCTTTCGTAAACTATTTGAGTTAATTGAAATCCTTTCGCAACATGGTTTTGAAATATGAATCTTTTGTCCTGAAATTTTGTGTACTTTTGCAAAACTTGCATGTCTTTTCACCCCAAAAACATTTATAAAAATGTAAAACCGTAAAAAGTGGGGGTTATGAACTCACCTCGATATCCAGTGCAAAGCTAGCGTAGTATGATTCCATAATATTGTTTCCAAAACGTGACTCGCTAGCATGCAATCTATACCATTCCTATCAAGGAAATAACTTATAAGTTTCTACTAAAAATGTAGCTAAACTACGTGTCACCAAGCTCTACCAAATCGTCAACCAATGATTCGATTGGGAGATGTTAACTTAGTGGAAACAATATTATTATACTCGTTTAATCCCATTAATTATCGGTGATAAATACTATGTCTTGGAACACTTAGTTTCTTAGAGGTTTAGATTACATATTTATATATAAATATATTTATAAATTCGTGTTAGTCGTCTCGAAAAGTAGTACGTATATGTAATGAATATTTTTATGAAAATAATACGATGTAACCTCGTTTAATGCATTCACGCGTTTCCCGAATAATCGTCATATATGTTGACGGATAATGATACGACTCGTCGTAGTGTTTCGTAAGATGTAGACATATGTATACGTATATATGTAAGTGTAAATACGTATGTATGTAAATGTCACGTAGCCAAAATAGTAGACTCGTGTCTCGTGGATAATTATCAAAGTATGTCATTGTACGCTTGTTAGAAATCGACTACGTTGGTTTGTTAACGAAAATAACTTGGTTAATAATATATATGAAGATAATACGGTATCGCGTTGAATTACGTTTAGACGTTTGAAATAAATATAATAATATATTTTTTTTTACAAAATCTTCAAGTTGTAGACATTGGAATAAATATAAATATTTGTATTTTATTTATAAAGGCTTCCCGAGTTTCGAGACGTTTGAGATAAATGTAAATAATTATATTTAGTTTTATAAAGTTTTCGAGTCGTAGTTCTTGTAAATATATATAATTAACTATATCTACTTTAAATAACTGTCGAGTGATAGACATTTGAATTTAATATACGAAAATTATATTTATAGGATATAAGTTTTGTCGAGACGTTACAAACGTGTTGTTATAAGTTAAAAAGTGTCGCCAAATAAATATACTCTTATATTTATTTTTATAGAATACCTTGAATTCCAATAGGTGTCGTTTTTAAAATATAACATGTTTCGTGTTACGGATTTTTACGAAAAACAGGCTGAGTTTCCTTGTTTTTGGACGATCCAGACAATGCAAGTTGTCGATATATTTCAAAACGCAAAAATAATTCAATCCACTATATATATAAACTTTTTGTCTAGTGTACCAAAAACGTAAACAAATCACTAATTATATCGAATCGAGCTCGCTTCGCGTAAAATAAAGTCTATATAAAACAACGTAAAAATAACTCGCTTCGTTTAAATTTTACCGGGTATTGGGTTGACTGTGTTGACCAGCAGTTGACTAGGTTTGACTAAGTCGACCCGGTGTTGACTGAGTTTGACCTGTTGACCCAAACCCGCAACTTGACCCGGCTGTTGACTGCTTTGAGCAAACCCAAATCTGACCGGGTTGACTCGAATCGAACTGAGTTGAACCAATTTGAACCGAAGTGAATCAAAACCCAAACTTGAACCGGATGTGAACCAAAACTGAATCAAGACCAAACTTGAACCGAGTATACCCGTCTCACCGCCGCCGGCGGGTCTCTGCCATAGTTGCTTTTCCCCATTGGTGACCACTGTAACACCTCAATCGCGTAATATATAACAACACGCAGCTGAAACATTGGGGAGTCACGTTACAAATTGTTTCACAACACATGACATATAAAGTTTTGTTTTATTGAGTTAATTGTTTACATTGTCTTGGAAATAATACAACAAAGTACAATAATTATCTTGCAAATTTTTAAAGTCATTAAGGCACACATCCACCCTATGTGAAGTATGCTCAAAGTCAAACATAAGCTCCTGAAAATTATGTGAAATAAACGTCAGCAAAAAAATGCTTGTGAGTAACATAGGTTTTGTGATGATGATTCATGGCTTTGATTGTGAAAGAAATGTTTGGCTATTTCAAAAGTAGCCATAAATCATTATAAAAGTGTTTCTTTTATGAAATCACATGAAAATCAAATGATTTAAAAGAATGAAGCAAGTTTAACTTGAAAACCAAAATATGTCATATCTAGTAATAAATATGTCATGTATATAAAACAATGTCTTTGTGTAAACCAAAATGACTTCTATAAACAAATGTCTTGTGTAAACCAAAATGTCTTATATAAACCAATGTCTTATGTAAACCAATGTCATGTATAAACTAATGTCTTTGTGTAACCAAAATGTCTTGTATAAAACAATATCTTGTGTAAACAAGTGTCATGGGTAAACCAAATGTCATGTATAAACAAACTAGGTTAGAACCCTCTGTATTACACGGGCTGAATAAATATGATTTTATATACTAAGTAATAAAAAAGTTACATCTTTAAAAACTCGTAAATTGCAAGATTGAATAAACATGTGTATTACATGGCTTAAATGCAAATAATGTAATCAGTTAACACACACATTATCAATATATGTTTTTGGAAAAAAATGAACTTTGATGTAACATTTACTTTGTTTTTTTATTTATTATTAAGTTAAATGCTTGTGTATTACATAAATTATAACATTTTATTTTATTTATTTTATTTATTAATAGGTAGAAACTTGAGTGTTATACGTAATTGAATCAATTTAATATTAAATAGTTGTTAATAATCAGAAAAATAAAAAAAATTAAGAAAAAAATATTAAATATATAAGATATAATCAAAAAGAAATAGAATAATTATATAGCAATAATCACTAGAATTATTATTAATAAATAACCTATTATATTAATTACAAAACAATCCATTTGAATTAATTACATGGATAGATTATTCAGATGTTTCTTAGCTAAAGAACACACAAAAATATATAGGAATAATATATGTCATGCAAATAAGTGAGGATGAGAGGAATTAAAACAAAAGCCGGTGGAGAATAATGAAAATCGAATGTATTAATATATTATTTATATAATTTAAAGATAATTTTATGTGAAGTGAATAGATTATTTTAATATATCTTTACATTTTAGTCTTATCATTTATTAGTATCTATATTTTTAATTATAAAAAATAAGTATTTATAATTAAGTTGGAGATAATTAAGGAGGGGATAATGAATATCTTTAATTATATAAAAATATGTATTTATAATTAAGGAGAAGAAAGAGCTGGGAAAACAACAAAATAGATAGCTCCAATGAATGACACGTGTCATCAATTGGTTTATTTTATTATATATATGGATATAGATGTCTTGTATGGGAAAGAAAAAGTCTTTGCTTAAACCATAGTTATTTTTATATGTAGGAATAATATATTTCATGTAAATAAGTGAGGATGAGAGGAATCAAACAAAAGCCGGTAGAGAGTAATGAAAATCGAATGTATTAATATATTATTTATATAATTTAAAGATAATTTTATGTGAAGTGAATAGATTATTTTTATATATCTTTAAATTTTAGTCTTATCATTTATTAATATCTATGTATAATGAATATTTTAATTATAAAAAATAAGTATTTATAATTAAGTAGGAGATAATTAAGTCGAGGATAATGAATATCTTTAATTATATAAAAATATGTATTTATAATTAAGTAGGAGATAATTAAGAAGGGGTTAATAAATATCTTTAATTATATAAAGAGTTAAATGCCATTTTAGTCCCTGTGGTTTGGGCCATTTTGCCAGTTTAGTCCAAAGGTTTTATTTTTTATATCTGGATCCAAAAAGGTTTCATCGTTGCCATTTTGATCCAACTGATTTAACCCCATCCAATGAACTCTGTTAAGTCAAAGGCATTTTAGTCATTTCCCTTACTATTTTAATGAATCCTTTTAACATCTCCTCCCTCCCTATTTATATATAATGAACAAAGAAGTATATATATTATATATAATGAACAAAGAAGTATATATATTATACACTAGCTCTACCCGTTACCAGCATCACAACCACCCACCTCACGCCACCCACCTCCGCAACCCACCACCACAATCCCTGTCACATCACCGCCATCATCTCACCTCCGCCTCCCCTCCCTCATCAAAGATCTGCTTCTGTCTCATCTCATAAAACCCCCAAATTCACTGAAACACCATCACCTCCTGCCACCGTGAACCATCGCTGCAACGACCATCGTAGCAAAGATCTGTTTCTCTCTCATCGCTGCAACGACCACCGTGTACATGCGGCATTTCCGCCGCAACGTACGACTGGGTAAACACTAGTATATATCAAACCATATCACATGTTTGCTACAGTAGTATATTAGGTTCTTTGAGTGTTAGGGTATTTTTTTCCACACTTATAAAATAGTACTTTAGTCAACATACATGTTCTTATCTAGATAATGCATTGTCTTTTCTTTTACCTTTTTTTATATTTTCAACTCTTAAAACACACTTTGATTTTTTCAAACAAGGTATGTAAACAATTTCTTTTTTCTTTCATTCTATAAAAATAGTCTGTAACACCCATAAATTTTCTAAACATTCTTACTATGATTTGCGGAATGTAGGCCCATTTTTTTAGCTTCAATTTCTAGAAACAATTATAGTGTCTTGACTTTCATTTGATAGTTACCATCATTTAAACACTTACATATTTCATGCCAATTTTTATAAAATTTCAGCATGACCCGTTCGTATTACGGATAACCGTTACGGTAACAATACCTGTTTACAATCCATTTTACAACTCTAAACTTGAACATAAACAAAGCAAGACACTACGTCTGACTCATGAAGCTTACACGGTTCAAAACTACCGAATATCGTAAAAGGCAAGTAAAACATGATGACCCGTCTAAGTCGACGATATAACCTGACGGATGGACGAACTAACATTGCTGACCCGATCTCGAATTTGTCACCAAACCTTGTTCCATTCATCAGTCCGCGAACCTCTAGTTCCCATTATACCTGAAACCCAACATGCACGTTATGAGTTATATATATAATATATATTAGATAACTAAAATAGTGGATTCCGATCTATCTTTTCACAAACTTCCAACGAACTCGACTCCTTTAATTTCATAGTCCACTATCGCTTCCAACTTGTGAATCAACCTCCACTAGAATTCACAATTAAGCCACCTGTGATAAAAATCTCATTCAACTATTAGACCATTAATATTTATTTCTAACAGATCCAAAGATTTCATTAATGCTTTACTTAGCAGAATCCAAATCTTTTTCATTCATGTGGATCAAGTGACCCAAATCTACTGGCTTACCCCAAGTTAAATAATTCGAGACAATAGTTTAACCAGTTACCACTGTAATGTAATCCACTAATAAATAAACATCATGGTTATGATATTTATACACAACTTGGAATCATGTGCATATGTATTTATTTAATCCAAAGCATCTCATTTATTAAGATTGTGGTTTGGAAGCCACGTACTAATTTGACTTTTCATAAGTCAACAACCCTTATTAGATTAACCGTTATCAACACATCTAAAATTCTATCATTAGTTAAAAAAACATAATAATCACCAGGCAAGTCATGTACCCATGACTTGAATTCATCTTACCAATTAAATAGTTTCAAATCTATGATATAGATACTTACCATACTCTTGGGTTACGATTCCCTTGTCCATGGTATTCTCCTATGAATACCTCCAATTTAACATTTCATACTTTAATATTCTCATATAAGTTCCACATTAAACCACAGGATGTTCTACGTATACAAGTACAAGAACCTGCAAACAATAAATCTATATTCCTGCATACAACTATTAAGTGCCAGAAGCACTTACCTTGACCCGTAAGTAGTTGATATGTATTCCATATGTTTGCCTTGTTGCCTCCCAAGTTCGCGCCCAAAATGGCATGTAGCTATCCTTTCATGTCCACGTTTACATGTCATTATTAGCAAACGCTATAACTCATATTATCAATTACTTTATTCATACATCGAGAAATTCTACACATGGTTCTATATACCACATACGCGTGTTATAGTACATATTCCACCATACATTAAAGTAAATACATTCATACATGCATAGTTACAAATGATTACATAACAATACATACAATTTACAATTCGTAATGCCATAAACCATTACTAGTAGGTTCAACTACCTTTACTTAGAACAATTTCGTCATTTCATTCTATTTAAGTAATCATTCAAGTATCATCCGGAGATATCATACAACATCACATGTCATGTCTATTACCATAAGGTAGCATACAATTTCATCTAGTAGGATAAAATTGGCTTTTCATTAACACTTGGCGTGCACAAAATCATTTAAACACAATGTACAAGTATTTTATACATAGTCTTCCTAGTTCTTGCATAAAATCATGTTTCATGCATACCAAGATAATTCAAATATTAGTTATGTTCATGCAACATGTTAAACCAAGATTTGGACATGGATTTTCATCGATGTCGCCATCTTCATCACCCTCTCTAAGATTTCACTTCAATCCACCAAACAATGAGTTACCGAGAAATAGTTTAGAACTTCATCCCCGATATTATTTATACGTCTCATAACATTAAATATTACCGAGTCAACATTTGTACGGGGTCATACCTTTGCGGACACGCTGTCCCAAACCGGTTTGTAATAAAATCATGTAACGAAATACGAAACAAACTTGTCAAGCCCATAACTTGGTCATCCGGACTCCAATCCGGGTGATTCAGGTGTCCATGGAACCCTATTTTCAAGATCTAAAAATACCACTTGTTGTTTCAGCTAGAAGCAGCCTCTATTGTTGCCAGAAAGACTAAACATCCGCCGGAAACCGTTCCAGCAAGCTGTTCTGTTCGGGGCAGTAAATATCCGACCTCCAAGCCTCTAAATCACGATCCCAACGGTCAAAATCTTAGTATATTTGTTGTGAAGACTCGTTCCAAATTTGAGCTAGAATTCAACGGTTAGATCTTCGGGAATCATCTGATCTTTGCTGCTATAAACTTCAAAAACGGGATTTCTCCCTTCTCTCTCTTCCTTAGCTCCCAAAACTGAAAATTATCAAAGAAAGGGAGGTGGAGGCGGCCCTAACATGTTTTAGGGTACTAAAGTTTGCCACTTATCACCCTTGGTCCCTCTTAGTTCAATAGTTTTGACATTTTCAACCCGAAACTTCCAGATTTGCATAAAACGAGCGTTTCTTGAGATGTTTTGTACGAGTCTCTTTAAATGTGCATTCAGACTTTTTGACAAACACTTCTGTAACAAATAAGTCATTTTATTTTTGTCATGATTCAATCCGGAACTTAATGCAGCACATCAAGACTTAGAAATTGGGGTGTTACATTTATTCTCTCCATTCATTACAATTTAACCCTCATGTTTGGATGTTTATATTATTATGGCCAAAATGCATTCTTTTAGGTTAAAATCTTATTTACCCCTTTAACTAGGTTCATAATTCTAGTTACCATTCTAACGACAATTACATTCATAATTACTTATTTCGTCATATTTTCATATACGACTTTTGGGGTGTTACATAGTCCGCCATACTGATTGTCACTCTGTTGTGATTAATAACTAGCAATAAGACCCGCGCGCGTTGTTGCGCGGGTACGTCACAAACATCGAATGGATTAGTCCAAATGCTTTGTGATGCGTTAATCATATGAAAGCACGTGTTTCGACATATCCGATTCAACTCAACGTAACCTATAAGCATTGCGATCGGATCAAAACATAAAGTTAATCAAATTTATATTGTACAATCATAATTATATGTGATCCGACTCATACATAGAAAACGTAAGACATGTAATGGAAAAGTTGGCACGTATAATCAAATAAGATTAATTAAAGCTTTTGAAAAAAGGGAAAAAAGAAACCTGGGTTTGACTCCACTCGATTCGAAACAAATTTTACGAAACATTCATAAAATAAGCATGAAAACATATTATATTTGACCTGACTCGTTTCCCAAAAAGTTTACGTTGAAACATACACCAACTTGAATTTATTCCGAAACGTACATAAAAATGGTTTTTTATACGAAAACGTATTATATTTGACCTGACTCATTTTCAGAAAAAGTTGACGTCTAAACGCAGAGCAAATCGAATTCATAAGATAAAAATATGCACGTAAAAAATATTTTTTTAATTAAATGATGTATAGGAGTAAACTCAAAACAAATTATTCGTTTAAAACTTAATAGGTTAAATACGTTCGTAAATCGTGCCAAGTAGCACCAATACGACACCACTGCCAGCGACCACGGACATCAGAAAAGCTCGTAAAATAAAATAAAGAAAAAAGGAATAAATAATGCCGAACAAAAAAACAGACCTAAAATTGTTGAACCACGCACGCCCGTTGCGTCATGTTCATGCAAAAAATTAGACCGTAACGTAAAACGTAGAAAGGAATAACTAAGTCGATTTAGGACCCGCGCGATGCGATGAACTTGTCAAATGAAGAAAAATAGACACGTTGCGACAGGCCTGTCAAATGGAAAAAATAGACGAAAAAACATTGAACCCACACGCACGTTACGGCCTGTTAACTCGCAAATTTAGAACGAAACGTAAAACTTGCGAAAGATAAAGTATGAGTTATATATCCGACTCTACGGCCACTTTACAGTCAGCTGCCATAGTGGTACTCGTCAGCCAGCTCCTCAGGCTCCAACAGCTCCAGCTTTACCTACTCCTCCTCAAGCCAACAGCAGCAAGCTCCAAAGGCACGAGTGTGCTTCTCGTGTGGTGATCCGAACCACTTGCTAATGTTTGCCCAAACCACACCGTGAAACAAGAGCCGCAGCAGCAGCCACCACCGCAGCATCAGCAGCAACAACAAGTTGCGCGTGGAAGAGCCTTCAATCTCAATCGCTGCTAGGCTCAGAATGACAACAATGTTGTCAATGGTACATTTCTCATTAATGGTATTTATGCTGCATGTTTATTTGATACTGGTGCCGATAATTGTTTTGTATTGTTAGAATTCGAAAAGGTTTTAAAATGTAAGCGCGCTAAACTCCCAAAGACTTTCGATGTGGAAGTAGCCATCGGGAGAACCGTTACCGTTAATTCCGTTTTGCGTGGTTGTAATCTCGATCTCAACAACCATGTCTTCTCGATTAATCTCATACCTATGCAGTTAGGTAGTTTCGATATCATAGTAGGCATGGATTTTCTTCGTGAGAATCATGTTGAAGTTGCATGCTTCGATAAAATGATTCGTTTTCCTCTCTCTAACGGTGATAAACTCCATGTTTATGGTGAAACTCCCTCAAAGAAGTTGATGCTTTTGTCATGTACTCGAGCACACAAATGGTTGCAAAATCGGAGAATGAAAAGAAGACTTATAAAGATGTTCCCGTTGTTTGTGAATTTCCCAGAGTCTTTCCCGACGATTTACCAGGTTTACCCCTACTCGAGATGTTGAATTCCGTATCGATTTAGTTCCCGGAGCTACTCCAGTTGCTAAAGCTCCTTATCGCCTCGCACCATCCGAAATGCGCGAGCTATCAAGCCAACTTCAAGAGCTTCTTGATAAAGGTTTCATACGCCCGAGCACTTCGCCATGGGGCGCTCTTGTCCTTTTCATGAAAAAGAAGGACGGATCATTCCGTATGTGCATCGATTATCGTGAACTTAACAAACTCACGGTAAAGGATCGTTACCCTATTCCTCGTATCGACGACTTATTTGATCAGCTTCAAGGTGCTACTTGTTTTTCCAAGATCGATCTTCGTTCCGATTATCATCAGCTACGCGTATTGGAAGAAGACATTCCGAAAACTGCCTTTCGTACTCGCTATGGCCATTTCGAATTCGTGGTCATGCCTTTTGGTCTAACCAACGCACCCGCGGTCTTCATGGATTTGATGAACCGTGTGTGTAAAGCTTTCTTAGACCGTTTCATCATTGTTTTCATCGATGATATCCTTATCTATTCAAAGTCGAGAGACGAATACGCGCGTCATCTCCGTTTAGTCCTCGAACTTCTTTAAGGAAATCGCATTTATGCTAAGTTCTCTAAGTGTGAATTCTGGCTCGAAGAAGTCCAATTTCTCGGCCACATCGTTAATAGTCAAGGAATTCACGTCAACCCTGCAAAGATTGAAGCCGTCAAGAGTTGGATTACACCGAAGAATGCTTTCGAGATCCGTTCATTCCTTGGATTGGCGGGTTACTACTGTCGATTCATCGCCGATTTTTCTAAAATCGCCGTTCCGCTTACCGCTTTAACTCATAAAGACAAACCTTTTGTTTAGGATTCCAATCAAGAGGAAGCTTTTCAAACTCTCAAGCGTATGCTATGCAACGCTCCCGATTCTCGCTTTACCTGACGGAAACGATGATTTCGTTATTTACTGTGATGCCTCTAATCTTGGTCTTGGTTGTGTTCTCATGCAACGAGAGAAGGTGATCGCGTATGCGTCTCGACAACTCAAGATCCACGAGAAGAACTACACAACCCACGATCTCGAACTCGGTGCAGTCGTTTTTGCATTGAAGATATGGTGACACTACCTTTACGGTACTAAGTGTACGGTCTTCACCGACCATAAGAGCTTACAACATTCTTTAATCAAAAAGAACTAAACATGCGACAACGCCGATGGGTTGAACTTCTCAACGACTACGATTGTGAGATACGCTACTATCCCGGCAAAGCAAACGTCTTCGCCGATGCTCTAAGTCGACGAAGCTATGGATATGGTATTCGTGACTCTCAAGCTTGTGCTAAACTTGAAACCCTCATCCATGCCGCTCAATTCGCCTGCTTTAACGAGAATACCCTTCAAGACGAAATGAAATGTGGTACCGAAACTCAGCTTGTATCTAAATCTGATGGTATTTATTATTATCTCGATCGTATTTAGATTCCTAGCCGAGATAATCTCCATAATTTGCTAATGACCGAAGCTTATAAATCTCGATATTCCATTCACCCCGGTGCCGACAAGATGTACCAGGACCTTCGTCCTAAGTACTGGTGGCCGGGCATGAAAAAGGATATCGCCTTGTACATCTCAAAATGCTTAACTTGTTCGAAGGTTAAAGCTGAACATCAAAGGCCTTCTAGTTTACTTGAACAACCCGAAATCCCGATGTGGAAGTGGGAGAGTATTACTATGGACTTCGTTACTAAACTCCCGCATACTTCATCTGGTCACGATAGCATTTGGGTTATCGTTGATCGTCTTGCCAAATCTGCGCACTTTATTGCTATTCGAGAAGACTTTAAGGTCGAACGGTTAGCCCGAATCTATACCGACGAAGTTATATGTCAACACGGGACGCCTCGTGACATCATTTCTGACCGAGACGGTCGTTTTACCTTGCGTCTCTGGGAGACTTTTCAATCCACTCTCGGTAGTACTCTCAATCTCAGTACCGCTTTTCACCCTCAAACCGACGGGTCAGACTGAACGAATGATTCGCACCCTCGATGACATGCTTCGTACGTGTATCATAGATTTTGATGGTAACTGGGATACGTATTTACCTTTAATCGAATTCTCGTACAATAATAGTTATCATACCAGCATTCAAATGGCTCCTTTTGAGGCACTGTATGGAAGAAAATGTTGATCGCCTATTGCATGGCACGAGATCGGAGAAGCACAAATCACCGGTCCCGAGCTAATTCAAGAAACGACGGACAAGATCCTCCAAATCAGAGACAATCTCTTGAAAGCTCGGAGTCGTCAAAAGAGTTACGCCGATAAACGCCGCAAGCCCCTACAGTTCGAAGTGGGAGATCACGTTCTCCTAAAGGTTGCACCTTGGAAGGGAGTGGTCTGCTTCGGCAAGAAAGGAAAGCTAGCGCCTCGATACGTTGGGCCCTTTAAGATTCTGGAAAGAATCGGTAAAGTAGCCTATCGTCTCGAATTACCGGAAGAACTTAATAATGTACATCCGACTTTCCACGTGTCTAATCTCAAAAAGTGCTTAGCCGAAGAAAATCTGCATGTTCCTCTCGAAGATCTGCAAATCAACGAGACTCTCCATTTCGTGGAAAAGCCTGTGGAAATCATGGACCGAGAGACCAAGAAACTCGCTCTCGCATCCCTATCGTGAAGGTCCGATGGGAGGGCAAACGCGGCGCCGATTTTACTTGGAAATTGGAAAGTGATATGAAGGCTAAGTACCCGCATCTATTTGTTACAGCTACTACCTAATTTCGGGACGAAATTCCCTACAGTAGTGGAGACTGTAACAACTCGGAAATTCGTTGTTTTCTTTTTCCTTGTTTTTATCGCTGTACTTTTTTTATTATTTATCCCGAGATTCGGTTAATAATAAAGTTTATGTTAATTACTTATGGTGTTTTACGTTAATATCGCATCTAATCGCTTATTAAATCGCATCGCAAATCGCAATTGTTTATGTGGTTTTATATTATTTATGTGTTATGTGTGTTTCTGGTTATGTTTGAATCGCTATCGCTCGCTCTCGCACTCTCGAATCGCTAAATCACACTATTATACCAATTATAACGCTTAATATAACTATCTAATGCGAACCGAATAAGCAAATGAACTCTTAATGCGAAACAAACAAAGAAACTCCAATATTTGGAGAAGTTCGCTCGAACTTGGTGACCCCAAGTTCGGCCGAACTTGGCTGCCCAAACAAGAATTCCCCTCTTACTCTCAAGTTCGCTTGAACTTGCCTGATTCCTCACAGAATCAGCAAGTTCGGCCGAACTTGACTGGTTCCTCTTGAAAATCTAGCAAGTTCGCCCGAACTTGCATGAATCTCATGCAAGTTCGACCGAACTTGGTCTCATCAGCTCTACTTTTTGCCTTCTCCTATAAATACCAAGCTCTGTTCTCTCATTTGAACTTGCTGCAAGTTCGCCCAGAGATCTCAAAACCCAAAACCTTCGTGTTCTAAGTAAGAATCAACCCGCTTTCACTGCAACAACGTTTATCAACGATCTACAAAGGTTTACAACGATTTTGGCACAAGGCGTAGCCTTCGTTTTCATCAAAACTCATTCTTTTACGAAAACCTTCATCTTTTTCTTCAAAAACTTCTGTTTTTAGCTTAGATCTGCACAATACGAGTTCGTTTGGCGATATTAGAGACTTCCCAAACACGAGATCTGCAAGATCTCGGCTTGTAAGTGATAGATCTGAGAAAAAGCTTTGAAAAAAATTGATTTCTACACAAGATACGGACTTTTGATGATGTTTTGTTCATCTTCTGATATGAAACGAAGCCTCTATCATTCAAGATCCCAGATCTGGAAGCACAAGGACGTTTATGTTGGTTTACACAAGCCGGACTAATCCGAACGAACCCCGAGTACGCCCGGATTAGCCCACGCTTTTGTAAAACGGCTAAAACTGCTCTAAAAGACCTCTCTGACCCAAGTTTGCTCAGTAGCACAGGGTTGGAGGGATGAACACTCGATTTTCCTCAGCAGACGACGCGAAAACGCAAGATTTTGGACCGAAAACATCAAGTTCGCTCAAGAATCACTAGCTCACCATGTCAAGTTCGACCGAACTTGTACCCATTTGGGTCAAGTTCGACCGAACTTGAGTGTTTCTTCACCAAAGTTCTTACAAGTTCGACCGAACTTGTCTAGTTTCTTAGGAAACGACATAAGTTCGACCCAACTTGCCTTTTTAGTAAGGTTATCTTACAAGTCCGCCCGAACTTGGCTCTAATCTCACCAAAATCACACAAGTTCGCTCGAACTTGTGTGTTTACGCACAAGTTCGCCCGAACTTGGCTACTGCCCAACCAAGACTTAACCGTTTCAGCTTTTCAGAGACTGATGCACTTCCGTTCGCATATGTAGGTTGATCCGGCGCTCTTCTCAACTCTCCTCAGATCCCGAACTCTTACCTAAACGCACCCACAGTGAGTATACTTGACCCATTTTCGCTTTAACGCACTTTTTGGGTGTTACATACGTTCCTATATCAAAATCGCTTCACAAATCAAACTGTTTATCACACGCGAGTAATCTGATTATATATGCTCAATACGTGATTCCAGAAACATGTGACTAGGACTTATTTTCGTTAAATTACCTCCTTAGCTAGTATGGTACTATAGTGTGGCTTACACCCGACGGGGTCTAGTTAGGATGGACGCGCAAGCCTTCTCACTGTAGTTAGTATGAGAAATAAGCCTATGTTAATATGTGTGAATTGTTTCGGTGTATCATGATGTGTAGTTAGATTATTTCGTGAACGCTTTCTCAATTATGCTTGTATTACTTAAACCTGTATGCTCACCTTTACTTAATTGTATTGACTTATATTTTAACGTATGTAACAGGTTGAGGATTTTAGCTATGGATGCTTGGATGTTGCATGCTTAGCGTAGTTTAGTTTGTTTAGTTTGTTTGTTGATGTATTTCAGATTTTAAACTTATGTATGAAATCTAGGGGAAATCGAACCCGGTTGAATTTTATGAGAAATCTTCGTTTTGTAATAATTGTTTAAATGTTACGTTTAATGTATGGGATATTAAGCAGGTTATGATATGTTAAATGATTGTTATGGAACATCTCGTGAAATCAATCTGGTCGCCTAGTGCCACTAACCCTGATGTTTCCGCCATCGGTTGGGGTGTGACATCCACCTGTATCGATTACACATGCTCGTAACATATCCTCCAACGTTTGTATAGTACGCTCACTTTGTCCGTCCGTCTGCGGATGATAAGCCGTACTAAAATTCAATCGCGTGCCCAAGGCTTGTTGGAAACTTTTCCAAAAATGTGAGGTATACCTTGTATCTCTATTGGATACAATGGATACCGGCACGTCGTGCAAAGATACAATCTCATCCACATAAAGTTTTGCTAATTTGTCGGAGTTGAAAGTTTCCTTGATAGGCAAGAAATGAGCTGACTTAGTCAGCCTATCCACGATAATCCAAATCGTGTCATTGCCGCGATTAGTTCTTGGTAACTTGGTAATGAAGTCCATAGTTACACATTCCCATTTCCAGGTGGGAATCTCAAGTTGTTGTAGTAGTCCTGACGGTTTCTGATGTTCGGCTTTAACTTGCGAACATGTCAGACACTTAGCTACATGGGTGGCTATGGATTTCTTCAAACCCATCCACCAATAGATTTCAAATCCTAATACATTTTATCACCTCCCGAGTGAACAGAGTACCTTGAATTATGTGCCTTTTGAAGAATTAAATCTCTAAGCCCTCCAAAACTTGGAATCCAAATTCGTCCATTGAGCCTGAGGATTCAATCATTTCCAGGTATCAACTGTTTAACAGTTTTACCTAATTCTTCACTTGGAAGATTCGCCTCTAACAGGGCTTGCTTCTGCGCATCCAAGATCTTTTCATTCAAACTGTTCTTTAACTCCATGCTCTTGGCGTTAACCCAGTGGGTTTAACCCTTTCCTTGCGACTTAAGGCATCGGCAACCACGTTTGCCTTGCCTGGATGGTATCGAATCTCACAATCATAGTCATTAAGCGTTTCCATCAATCGACGTTGTCGCATATTCAAATCTTTTTTATCAAACAAGTGTTGGAGACTTTTGTGATCCGTATATATAATACACTTAGTTTCGTATAAATAGTGTCTCCATAATTTGAGCGCATGCACCATAGCACCCAATTCCAAGTCGTGTGTGGTGTAATTCGTTTCATGTACTTTCAATTGTCGTGATGCATAGGCAATCACCTTTCCTCTTTGCATAAGCACACATCCCATACCGGTGTGCGATGCATCATAATGCACAATAAAGTCTTCAATACCTTCAGGTAGCGTTAATACCAGAGTGTTGCTCAACTTTTGTCTCAAAGTCTTAAAAGCTTCCTGCTGCTTAGGACCCCAATTAAACTTAACGTCCTTTCGAGTTAGTGTAGTCAAAGGAGTGGCTATCCTTGATAAATTTTCTATAAATCTCCTATAGTAGCCAGCTAATCCAAAAAAGCTACGGATTTCAGATGGAGTTTTAGGAGCTTGCCAATTCATAATGGCCTCGATCTTGGCGGGATCTACTTGGATTCCGTGTTCACTAACAACATGTCCTAAGAACTGGACTTCATGTAGCCAAAACTCACACTTAGAGAACTTGGCGTAAAGCTTCTCTTGTCTCAACAACTCCAATATGCACCTTAAATATTTCTCGTGATCCGATTGATTACGAGAGTAGATAAGTATGTCGTCTATGAAGACAATGACAAACTAATCCATGTAAGGTTTGTAGACTCGGTTCATAAGATCCATAAATGTTGCAGGTGCATTTGTGAGCCCAAAAGGCATCACTAAGAACTCATAATGACCATAACTCGTCCTGAAAGCCGTCTTCGGAACATCTTCTGTTCTAACCTTGAGCTGATAGAAACCCGACCTCAAGTAGATCTTTGAAAAGTAGCTTGCCCCTTGAAGTTGGTCGAATAGATCGTCGATCTTGCGCAATGGATAACGGTTCTTGATAGTTATCTTATTTAGCTTGACGTAATCAATGCACATATGCATTGATCCGTCCTTTTTCTTCACAACCAAGATCGGAGCTCCCCAAGGTGATGAGCTAGGTTGTATGAAACCTTTTTCTAAGAGTTCATCAAGTTGGGTCCGTAATTCCTTCATCTCCGTAGGTGCTAAACGGTGCAGAGCTCTTGCGACAGGTGCAACACCAGGTAGGATGTCAATCCTAAACTCTACTTGTCTGTCTAGGGTAAACCAGGTAAATCTTCCGGAAAAAACATCAGAGAACTCAGAGATAATAGGCAAGTCTTCGATCTTCGGCTTTGGTGCATCAATGGTTACTTGTGCCATGTAGATGACACATCCTTTCTTCATGCATCGAGATGTTTTCAGCAATGATGCTTTCTCAGACAATCCATAATGTAGATATCCTTGAATGGTGAGTACGTCACCAGTTGGGGTTTAATTTTGATGAGCTTTTCGTCATAGGCTATGCTGGCTTGGTTACGAGACAACCAATCCCAAAACTACATCGAATCTCGCCAATTTCATTGGTAGGAGAGAGATAGGAACGAAATGATTCTTGATGGATATGGAACATCCATCTAGAATTGTTGAAGCAGTTTCGATAGTTCCATCAGCGAGTTCTACATCGTAGGTTATGTCTAGAGTTCTTATGGGCAATTCAATAAATCACTAAACTTATGGTCTACAAAGGACTTATCCGCCCCTGAATCGAAAAGAACTCTAGCATAAGTATCATTAATTTACAACGTACCCATTATACATTTTTATCATCGATCGCTTCCCTAGCATTCATCTGGAAAGCGCGTGCATTTGTTTTCTTGGTTCCTCCAGGTTTCTCAGCATTATCTTTTTTGTACTTAGGGCAGTTCGATTTGATGTGCCCCTTCTCGCCCCAGTTAAAACAAGTGGCATCTTTTAGATCTTTACAATCCAGGGCTTTGTGCCCCATCCTCTTACAGATTCCGCATGGTTTAGCTTGCGATTCTGATCAACACTGACCACCTGTCGCCTATTGCATGTTTTGCATACAGGCCTATTGTCTGACCGGTGGTGGTTCCTATTGAACCCTGATTTTCCTTTCTTGTGCGACTTGTGGGAGTTATCCTCCTCCCTTTTCCTTTTTCCAAAACCTGACCTCATGAACCTATTCCTAACTAGGTCATGAGTCAATGCTAGGGATAGGTCCACAGCTGACCTTATGTATCCGGTGGAAGCCCTCACGCTTCCTTTGATTTCTGGCGCTAGGCCACCGATAAAACGTGCAATGCGCTTTGATTCAGGAGTGACCAGATAGGGTACCAATCTTGATAAGGAGTTATAATTAGAGACAAACTTTCGACAATCCAAGTTCTTCATTGTCAGATTTAGGAAATCTGACTCAATCTTCTCCACCTCGTGAGGTGGGCAGTAAGTATCTTTAACCAACTCTACAAACTTGGGCCAACTAAGATTGTACAAATATACCTTGCTAGCCGTCTGTATCAAAGCTTTCCACCAAATCATGGCATCATCCTTGAATGACTGTGCAACATACTTCACTACATCCTTGTCAGCGCAACCGCTGATATCTACGACAGTTTCCATCTCATCCAACCACCTAAGAGCTTCAACAGCTCCTTTCTCCCCATTGAAATCCCGGGGTCTACAAGATGCAAAATACTTATAGGAACAACCATCCTTTTTATCAGTCTTGTGCTGGTGTTCTTGCCTCACGCTCCTTATATTCGAGGAGTGTATTGAATTCTCCTTTTTATCTGAAGGAGGAGGCTTTGATAACGGCTTAGTATGGTTAGAGGTGTGCTTGGACGTATGCTTAGAATGAGAAGCACTAGACTCCAATTGCTTTTCAGCACGATCCTTTATTGCCTTATCAACTTCCTGGCAATCAATGCTTGTAGATCGTCTTTACTTATGATAATATTTTCGTTTGCATCAACATCATTACGTCGGCTGCTGGCCTCATCCGAATGATCCATCTTATCTGCTTGGTACCAATCACCAAACATTTTCTTAGTCATTCACACTTGATGACTTATTGTATAATTAACATTATTATTAAGCATATAAGCTCTTTTGCCTTTGGCTAGTGAACATAATGTAACTTTTACCTGGCTTGTGTATTTTAAATGTGTGGCACATAGGCCTATCCCAGAGGATATTAGAAATACGACACAAATGGCTTAATACAAGGGTAAATAAATATGGCACCACTGGCCTGTCACAAAGGACTAAATAAAAGTAGCTCTAACGACTTGTCGCAATAACTTGAGATATATGAGCCTTGATCTCCAAGGATCATACGGCTTTGAGGTTTGAATGAAATCTATTACCTTAGGATAGGGAGTCGTAGACTACCACTGTCATTGTCATTAATGGACATAAATATGGCTCGTAAGCACTACATCTCTAATGGATGTTAAATTTATGGCCCGTAGGCATTACATCACTAATGGATGTTATGATTATCGCTTTAATGATACTAGCCAGAATCAAACTTGATTACATAGGCTATAAGGTTTGGACATAATCCATCACCCAGACTGGCTAGTGTGATTCCTCAAGTCACACTGCCAAGAGTGTTAACATTACATGAGTGTTAACTTTTTAGAATAATTGTCTTAAAATGGTTTAAATGAGCTATTCATGAATACATAGACTAGGAGGCTTAGTACGTAGTTCACCACCTCTGGATAGAAGGGATCATCAACCTTAACTATCATGGTAGAAGGCTTTACTACTTAACTACCTTTTCGCCAATTAGTGTGACCTTATAACTTGGCGG
Source organism: Scalesia atractyloides (assembly GCA_947069175.1). Lineage (NCBI taxonomy): Eukaryota > Viridiplantae > Streptophyta > Magnoliopsida > Asterales > Asteraceae > Scalesia > Scalesia atractyloides. The sequence goes on from CAMTDV010000021.1 coordinate 29,561,714, forward strand.
TTGTAAACCATCAAGAAGATATTTGGGAATTATTTTAGCTGACAATAAATTTCGAGTTAAAATCGAGACGATCGCTTGAACAACGGATGAAGCGGATAAACATATATAAATAGATCCCAAAAGTTTCATTTAATTGCCATTACAATAGTGCCTAAAATTAGGACTTTTAAATACAAAAATTGTCCTCACAGGGACTAATACTTAAAAACACGTCCACGCAGACTAAAAAAAAATAAAGACAATGTCCACGTAAGGACTTTTGGAAAATAAATTGCATAAACGAAATACAAAGGTTTAATCACCATTTTTCCCTATAACCAAATTTACAGATCTCTTTAAATATTTGTTATTTTTCTTCTAATATTCTTTTAGCCTTTCGCTGAAGTTCCTTCATCCTCTCCAGGGTTTCTTGCATAGCCTCAAGTACTGGTGGTTGAAGTTGAGGTTGTGGTTGAGGTTGCTGTTGTAGTGCACCCGGATGTTGATTTACATAAGGTGGAGGTGCAACCGAAGGATGGTACCCATAAAAGGGATATCCACCAGCTGAATATGGTATAGTGGAATATGGTGGAAAAGGAGAAGGAAAAAAGATCATTGTGTGCAACTGCCTCTAAATAGGGGTCATGCGAAGGTGTCTGGTGAAGATAATTAGGTAAACCAGAAGAAGCAAAAGGGTTATATCCAGACGGGTCTGGATATGAAGGAATTGGGTTTTCAAAACCCGGTGGTGGCTGTTCCACAGGTGGTGGTAGCGGGTTAACCGCTGGTTGTAGAGTTGGTTCCACTACAGGTGATGTGTTGGAGGGTCCACCCATTTGTGGATCCTCAGGAATTGTTGGGTAAGGGCTAGGTAGGGGTGGAAATGACCCTACCCTTGGTCCTAGCGCACCGACATGTGCCACGCCTTCGTGGCGGTTGTGGTTCAGGCGGTGGTTGCGGTTGCTCCACCGGTTGTATTTGTACTTCCTCAGGCGAAGGTTGTTCCTGCTGAGGAGCATGGTATGAAGGGGTGTTGTGGTAAGATGGGGTATTGTATAAGAATACTGCTTCCCACCTTTGTTGAAAGTCATCGGGACCTTGGTATGGGGTCCCTTTCATACGAGTTTGAACCGCTTGACAATTCAATTAGATGACCGGGAGATCTAGTCGGAGGCATCTCAGGGTCCATAGGGTCCGGGGAATCTACCGAAGGGGTAACAGAGTGTGAATGCAAGTAAATGTTGGGGTTGTAGTCTCCATGAAAAGAATGTGAATGGGAGTGGTGCGAGTGATCAGATTGATGGGTATGGTAAGAATGGTGTGAGTGATGTGAATAGTGAGAGTCTGGTGGTGGTGAGTACTCGTGGGAAATTGAATGCCGATTTGGTTCCCACGGCGATGAAGAGTCACCCGACCCTTCGTATGGGTTGTAGTTGTGTATGTTCTAAGGACCTATCATTGATGGTCCACCTCGCATGGGGCCCTTTCCCTTGCCTCCCCTGCCTCTAACTCTTGGCGGCATTTTCCTGCTTCAAAAACAAGTTAAAACAAAATAACGCAAAAGTAAATAAAACAAAGTAAGTGAGTTATCCTAGGTCAAAGCCTAGACTCGAGAGTCTAAGGAATGTATTACTGTGTCGTTTGAGATCAAACACAAAAGACTAGTGGTGAATTCCCTCAAACGTTGGCTCTGATACCAACCTGTCACACCCCGATTTCCACGTGTATCCCGGTGGGCCGGTGGGGAGTATTGTGACTTAAGTTGATAACATCATAACCAAACAACACAGAGCAACACAGCGGAAGTCTTGGATTTAAAATAATGTTACAACCCGATAGTGTTCAAAATTGAAAATAATAATTACAGATGGATTGTAAATAAGATCCACAGGTGGATCGGAAATATGTACAAAAATGATAAACAGACTCTAAGGCACAGCTAAGGGGTGCAAATCCTTTACGTCGTCACCTACGCAGCTTCCGGCCTATTTCGTGTCTGTACCTGTAACTTAACCTTTTGAAAATACTTCAGTTTTCACTGGTAAATACAATCAACTGACACTTTTGAAAATATTTCCAAAAATGGTTTTAAATGCACCTGGCAACATTTTTATAAATAACTTGGGATAGTACAAATGACCTTGTATATAGTTTTACAAGCCTACCAATACATATGGGGCCCAGTATAGAAACCGAGACATGATCGACTGACACACCACTTCTGAACTTTCAGACAGAAAGTAGATAATATAATAATTAGCAATTGACTGGTGTATGCCTACACCCCATGCTTTAGGTCGTGGCCATTAGCACTTTAATGAGCCTAAGGATATCCCAAACATGGTCAAGCCTAGCCCCAATGTTTAAGTTATAGGCAATACAGATTAAAACGAGTTTTGAGATTTAGTTATATCACAAATGGATAATACATGATCCCATACCCGACCAAGCAGTAATAATTTACTTAATACCAAGCCCGTATAAGGGAAAATAGGTTAAAAGTATTTACCTGAGCTAAATCTTCAAGAAAATAACGACTCAGCCAGCAAATCAAATGATAAGTACAAGCACAATCTACCGGAAGGCGTCTAGTCTGGAATGATGCTGTTATTAACCAATTAGAATTCTAACGGGTCCTTAGTTAAGTCGTAGACTTGAACCGGTTAGTCTTACGTTAAATAAATATGGTACGATACGCTAGATTAAGCGGTGACCGAATAGAATGTTATTTAGACCCGGCAAGTACTAAAACTTGTATAATATGGGCAAACACCTAACATTCTGGATTTTGATATAAAAATGATAAGGTTAAACCCGTTTTGGTTTAAATACGTAAACTAGTCACGTAGGCTTAACCGTGCGCATTTAAGCAAAACCGGGTAACCGGACGAGTCATATACAAGTTCCATATGCTATTCTATTTAAAATATGTTATGATATCAGTAAGATATCAATATGTATGCCTGTAATGATTTTAAACTCGAATTATGCCCCATAAAGGCATTTTGGTCATTTTATAATTTATAAAAGATGTTTATGAGAACTCTGATGTCAAGGCCAATAATATTCTGTAAAAATATAAATTTTATGATGTTATATCAGTAGGATATCAATTATATGTGTGTATGATAGTTTTAAACCAAACTATGTCCCGTAAGGGCATTTTGGTCATTTCACACATAGCCTTGATGTCATATTTAGGATTCTGAGTTTATAACTTTCACCTACTGTAAAAATATTCAAAATAAGTTTAGAAATCAGTAGGTAAAAAGCCTTGGTTGATAGTTATGATTTTAAACCATACTATGCGCCGAAATGGCGTTAAACGTGCTAAATGACGATTTATATGAAGTTTAATGAAATATGAGATTATGATTAAGTTTACATACTCAAAATATGTTATTTAATATGATATAACAATAGGTAAAAGATTTAAGTGTTAAAAGTGTTGTTAAAACCATTTTATGCACCGTAAGGGCGTTATCGTCATTTACCGGCATTATACAAGGACTTGTATGCAAACTCAGTTCATAAATCGTTTCAATATCCCAAATATTCCATAACATGATATTACATCAGTAGGTATTAGTTTTGGTGGAGAAATTATGTTAAAACCTTCTAAAATACCGAAAAGGGCATTTTAGTCCTTTTAAAGTTGTATCGACGATATTTAATCAAAACGCAGCAAATGACCAGAATCATGGCCTCAAAATAATTTAATTAAGTTTACAAATTAGTTTATAACTCATTTATATGTTGGTTAATGTTTAAAACCTTAGTTTACACAAAAGGGGCATTTTAGTAAAAGTTAAAGCATAATAACAGAACTTGAATATAAACTCAGATTACTAACGGACCAGATAGTATAACTTTAGGAGGTTATACCTATAATATAATATGTTCCTAAAACAACTTAAAGTCAGTAGCCTAAGTTGCTAAATCGGGTCAGAACTGAAAGTCAAAGCAGGAGTCAATCCTTGCGACTTTAAGTTGCGAATCGACCTTAGACCTGGACACTTGTCTTGGCCTCACACTCCCTCCTCAACTATAATAGGCACTTGAATTGCCAAATTCTTTGCTCATTCCTTATTTCCTCTTCTCTTGCTCAAAGTTGGAAGTTCCTGAGGCATTAGGAGCATCCCCTGAGCTTTCTAGTCTTATTTGGATCACATGTAAGTGTTCCAACTTGTTCTTCTCAGCTTTGTAGGCTTTTAAGCCAAAGTCAAAGCGTTTACGTAACAACGCTTTGACCTTCGGCTAAGACCATTATGGTCCAGCCATTGTTCGATACGAACATGGCTACGTGATCGTAATTAGGTAGGTGTTAATCCCTTAAAAAGACACCTCCTAATTACCAAGTTTGCTTGACCAATTGACGGGTCAAAGTTATATTCATAAAAAGTTAAACTTTTGAAATAAAATTATATCTAGTAATGTAGATGTTATAAAATACGTTTAAACACTTTAATAACTTGGTAATAATAGTTAGAACATGTATAAACATGTTTACGTCCAATAAAAGTCCGACACGTATCCCCGTTGATCCTCGTGTGCAGTGTGTTAAGCGAGAGGGACTAAAGTTGTCAATATTATTATAATTATAACCTCTGAATAACGGTTACAAAATTTAAGGGGTTAAAAGTGAAAAATGGCCAAAGGTTGATTTCTGGGAGACGGTTGCAGACTGCAAGCCTATTTGGTTACGGTCTGTAACCAAACCAAAACCAGGGGCGCCTGGAGGTCCTTACGGACCGCAACCATATCTGGTTACGGTCCGCAAGGACCTGCCAGTAACAGAAACATGGCAGATTCATGTGTTGCTCTTTGTTGTTTGGTTAATTATGATGTTATCAACTTACGTCACAATACTCCCCACCGGGCCCACCGGAATACACGTGGAAATCAGGGTGTGACACGGGTATATTCGGTACCGGTATCCACTTTTGGGGATTTTCAAAACCAGTTGGTACCGAGCCCATAATTATTTAGATGTTGCAAATTATACGATATATATATATATATATAAATAAATACAAATTTGTCTTTGGTGGATACAACCCACCAATGTTTTCGTACCAGATTTGGCTCAAAAACTGTTTAATCGGGTGTATCGGGCAGTTTAAACCGGGTGTAACGGACGGTTCAACTGGTACAAACCGACCGTTTTAAAACTGGTTTTTAAAACATTGCAACCCGCCAAGCATAATGGTATATATATAAATACAAATATACAAATTTTGTCTTTAGTGAATACAACCTATAAGCATATGGTACAAACCATAATGCATAGATATGTTGCAAATTATATCTATACGAGAAAAATAGACATGATAACTTTGAACCACGCATGTACATTGCACCGTGTTAAACCGAAAAATTTAAAACGAAACGTAAAACGGAAATTTACGAAAAATGAAAAGTATAGGGGACAAAAGTTAACAATTGTGAGTTAAATTGCAAATAACGAAAAGTTTTGGGTTAAAATAATAAAGAACAAATTATGTGGGGTTAAAATTGCATAAGGTAAAAACCTTTGGGTTAAAAGTAAAAAAAAACTAAGTTTTTTAAGAAAAAACTCTCAAAGCAAGAGGTATAATCTTATATGCCTATAAATATTACTTATTTATGTTATTTAAATATAATATAATAATTGTTAGTGATGAACTCAATCAAAACCCTATTAACATAATAAAGAAAATAATGATACACATGGGAGAAAATAAGATTCAACTAAAACAAATGAAGTGGTCAACCTATCTCGTCCTTTTACACTACAAGTGGGCATAAGTCAATTTGAAAATGAAGCATAGGTTTGGTTACAAAATGTGGTTATTTTAGATAATGCGAAAGGTGGTCATGGTGTCCAGTGTCCACCCTCTCATCCGAGCGTGTAGATTTGCTTCCATTGTTTTATAATTTGTTAAGTGAAGATTTGATTCAATTATTTTGATTGCTAACACACAAACTTATGATCATACCTATGTTATAAAACTCATAATATAAATAACATGCTATAGAGGAATCGATTCAATTATTTCAATTAAGTTTCTTAATATTTAGGTTATATTTCAATTATTCTGCTATTCCTTTAATCGCAAACAAGTTTTGTCTAACCATTACTAACCCTAACTAAACAACCCTTTTAACTAAAGGTGCACAAAGTATCAGTTCTAGAACTAGAACTTATAAAAAAACCCAATATATGACAGTTTAGGATTAGTTTGAGAACCACCATGTTGAAACCGGTTTGGAACTAGTTAAACATAGAACCAGACCGGTTAAAAGCTGATTAGAACCATAACCGATGCTTTTACATTTGAAATAAAAAACAATATGGAACCAAAACCGGTTTTGACTTATGTTGACTGAAATCAGAAACGAAACGTCGTGGTTAAGTTTTAAGTGTTAACTAAGGGTGTTAACGGTCTGATTTTGATGTTTTTTAGGTCAAACTGTGAGCCAAACCATTAGTGACGGTTTTGATAATCAAAAATCTAAACCGAACCGCTACTAACAGTTTGGCGTCAGTTTAGTTTCACAGCTTAACCTCTCCAATTCTATTTTAAACTAATGTGTCTAATAAACTCATCATGTATCCACAACCTAACACAATATTGTTTTACAAAAAAAACGTGTTACTTCTTTTTCATATGATTATTCCATTCCAAACTAAAATATATACAAACAGAGTAACAGGGCAATTTCATTAAAAATAAAACAGGAGATAATTGAAGTGTATTTTATATACCGAGAAAAAAAAGAACACATGACAAGAAAATTCATTAAAGGCTGTTTGTTTGAGCTATTAATGGTTCAAACATCTTAATGGTTCAGCACTTAATGATCAAGACTATTTGTTTCACGAGCAAATGTCTGAATGGTTTAGACATTTGCCTCTGAATGGTTAAACATTATATTGAGATTGAATGATTAAGACCTCTTATTTGAATTGGTCAGAAATCTATCTCTGAATAGTTAAACGTTATACTAGCTCTTGTGGTTCAGACCTCTTACTAGTTCAAAACTTAATGATTCAGACCTATTCAACACTTACCCATTTAAAAATTGCCAGACAACCTATTACTAAAATCTAGAAGTGGACTAGTTGCCATTTTTATATAAGTTTAACTTAAATGCTTCAAAAGAAATAATTAGTACACTTGGTATGAAATATATAAAAGAACAAAAATTATTATTATTATTATATTAATTTTACAACCGGTCTGGGTTTATACAAACGGATTATTATTATTATTATTATTAATATATTAATTTTACAACCGGTCTGGGTTTATAAACTAAACCATTCATTACACTTTGAAGATTTGAAAACCGACCAATCAAAAGTAAAAGAAAAAATAAACCATAAAACCAAATCAATGACCGATTTAAACAATTTGACAATTTCAAACCAAACCATTAACACCCGGTGCTAATTGTCAAGTGTTAACCAGCCACTTTTCTACAAACCCAAACGCAGGCCCAATATTCTGGTGTCTCTGGGCCTAGAACCGATGATACATCTGTTTTTTGTGAACTAGATCCGTTAGGCCGTTATCAAGAACCCGACCTTTTGTTGGAACAATCGACGTTCCACCGTCATATACCGGAATCTGCACCTCCGCCACCGTTAATTAGGTTTTCCGATGACTGTTGAAGTTTCGAACGGCGTAATGGACTCTATAACCTCTAAAGATGATAACAAACAGACTTCGAAGAAATCGCGTGACGATGAACGCCGTCGGAGGCGTCGGAAACAGAAGAAAAACAAGTCCGCCGGTGGAGAAGATACGGCGTCCGGTAACGTTGCTGACAATCGTGACGGTGTTGTTGGAGATGATAGCGCAAAAGAGAACTCCGATCTTCAGAAGGTATTGTTTCGTATGATTTTCTAGGGTTTTATGACTTGTTTTGGATTTGAACTTTTTTACAGCTTATTAGATATTTATCTAATAAGCTGTAAATTCGTATGATAGATATTTGTAATCTGGAAATATCTATAGTAACTGTTATTTTGAGATTATTTTGATACTGTTACAAAATCCAATAGTAACTGTTAGAGAGCTGGAAGTTGGAACCACTCTTTGAAGCTACAAGTGGAACTCTGTTCCATCATGTAATGGAACTGCTGGGAGTCAAGTCAAGATCGTGCTTCAAAGGGTTGATTCTAGCTCACTTAACAGTCTAACTAGTAACTATTGGTTTTGTAGGTATAAAACCTGGTACAATGGACTACGGAATATGATCAACTTATTAGAAACTTTTGTTAAGCTTAGATTATAATCTAGGAAGTGGTACATGTAATGAATAGTTTGACATGATGTCCACAAATCGGTTATGATTCTCGCACTCATAACATGTAACAAATTCTGAGCTCCTTTCTTATAACTTTGTAATTTGAAACACAATCTAGATGCATGTGGAATCTGGGTAAATCTTGGCAACTTGTGGGCCATGACCACATGGGAATAAGCTCTCTCATCCTAAATATGTGTGTGGCTGTCTTTTGATGTGGTACCCCACTAATAAATGATATAGAAGGCTTTTTTATGGTCACTAAGTAGTAACTTGACTATATGTGTATTGTGTAATTATATTTTTCTAGCTCGTGTAATTTGGTGTATTGGCTTTTAAATAGAATGCATTAAAGTATAAGTTTGAGTGTGTGGCAATGAAAGGAAGGTGTGTGATCTTTGATGATTTTTAAAGGGTGGATCAATTCGTTTTAAAAACAGCTAATCAAGGTCAAGGAAAAGAGTTGTTTTTTTTGCACATTCTTCGAAAGAGACTTGTCCAATATAGAGATGACAACAATGGACTAAATACTTTCTCATTGGTTCATCTACTCGAATGAATACATGATCAGTGTTGCCAGTAAACCAATAGTCAAATGTACAGGGCAAGTTTAGAATATTACTCTCCTGAGAAATGCATTTTCCTAATGAAATATAAAACTCAGCTTTTTTATTTTCTGGGATGGATAAATAATTAAGCTATATGCTTGTAGATTTTATCTAGATAGATGATATTGATCTATTATTTTGATTAGGCGCATTTCTAGTGCACGGTGCATCTAAGTTTTACTAGAAGTGTCTTGATTTTCAGCTTGTTTGAGACCTGAAGTTAAGCTCTATTGTTGTGTGCTTGATTGTTAATTCCACTTTTTTTTAAGTGGTGAAGATTATGCGCAAGTGTTTGGATGTTATCCATGGTGGATGTTAACTAGCCAGAACACTTTGTACTCGTTAAATTTGACTACAAGCACGGTTTTAACTTTTATGTATGATATAGATTTGCTTGATGCCAATGTAAAGTGGTTGAAATCGGTTTGATTTTCATGTCTATATCTGTGATTCCTATATGTTCAAAGTTTTACTGCACCCTCATTTTTTAGTGTTTGTGGTTTTTTGATTATTTTGTAATTGTAGGTCATGGAGCAAGTTGAAATCGAGTATATTCCTGAAAAAGCAGAACTTGAGTTTAACTTGGATGATGAATTCAGGAAAGTGTTCGAGAAATTTACTTTTAGAGAATCTGCTGCTTCCGAGGTAAAAAAGGAGCCACATATGATCTTAATTACTTATTTTTGTGTGTTGATCTTACTCTCTGACCTCATATTATTAATTTCATCTATTTAGGAGAATGATAAGAGTGAAGGAACTGCTGTTAATGCTGCATCAAACAAAAAAGCTAGTTTGGACTCAGACGAAGAAGAACAAGAAGACCAACAAAAGCAGAAAGGTGGCATCTCTAATAAAAAGAAAAAGGTTATACTTTTTTTTTTGCATATGGGTGCATTTTGCAGTCATGTTTTCTTTGTCATTGATATCTTTATTCTATGTTTTTTTCTCGCTTGCACATATGATTATAGCTTCAGCGCCGGATGAAGATTGCTGAACTTAAGCAGATTAGTTCAAGGCCGGATGTCGTTGAGGTGATTTTGTTTGTCTTCTTTATGTTAGGCCGATATTACTTTATCCTTTGATAACTTCTGCTTGTGACCAGCTTTGTGATTTGCTGATTCTTGTTTACATGAGTTTCAGGTTTGGGATGCCACCTCAGCTGATCCTAAACTGCTGGTTTTCCTCAAATCATACCGTAACACTGTTCCAGTGCCGAGACATTGGTGTCAAAAACGGAAATTTTTACAGGTGAGTCACCAAACAAGCAATTATTGTGGGACAAATATGTTGCATCAATGGGTGTGTATTTTAAATTTCAATGAGAGAAAATACTTGCAAATTAGACATAAAACAAGGGTTGCAGGGAAGCGGGTGATAAAAGAATAGTTGATGAGTCATGAGGTTTGTCTTATATGTATATTGTGGTTATTGCAGGGGACCCACTGAAACAATCTTGGAGCCTGGACATGTAGGTGTTTTTGCAAATGGGACTTAAAATTTTTAAATGGTTTTTCTTTTGATGAAATTGCTAATGAAAATAAATCAATATTTTGGATAATGGATGTTGTGGGCTACATGTTAGGGGCTGTTTATTTGCGCGTTCTGGATGCTGATTATTTGGTTTTGTATTTCAGATATTTCTGCACTGCATAGTGCACAAGCTTTTATACAAGATACTACGCATACGTACTGTAGCCTGTTTGGGCTTTACTTTTTAGCAGTGTCTCAGACATTCATAGTGTTCTAATAATCTAATTAAAATGTAGGAATGTCTTATCCATTTCTATGGCCTGTGCGCATTGACTTGATTCTCATCTAGTTTTGAAACTGTGTGACAGGGGAAACGGGGTATCGAGAAGCAGCCGTTTCAACTTCCCGACTTTATTGCTGCCACAGGAATCCAGAAAATTAGACAGGTAAGCTTAGATCTTTTGATTCCTGTCTTGAAATTTCGAATCTTGAACTTTTTCTTGCTTGTTTTTACAGGCTTATATTGAGAAGGAGGATAATAAGAAGCTTAAACAGAAACAGCGTGAGCGAATGCAGCCAAAAATGGGGAAGATGGATATCGATTATCAGGTCTGATCACTTAAAATCTTCTATAATGTATGAGATTTAGAGAATCGTTTAACCCTATTATGTTTGTGGTATTGTGGAAAGGATAATCTATGACATTATCTTGAACTTGATTGTGCAGGTACTCCATGATGCTTTTTTCAAGTACCAGACTAAACCAAAACTGACGTCGCATGGAGATCTTTATCATGAAGGAAAAGAGTTTGAGGTAACATACGTTTTTATCTTGACTATCTTGTGAATATCTTACAATACTTTGGGTAACAAATGCTGCCTACCTTAAGTTAGGGGTGTGCACGGTTCGGTTTTATGGTAAAACCGAAACCGTAACTGAAATGTTCAGTTTTCGGTTATCGAAAACCGTTTGGTTTCGCTTTTTTTTTTGTTTTAGCAACGGTTTGGTTCGGTTTTTGGGACAAAATTATGTGGATGTGTACATTAAAGTTATTATGTTTGACATTTTTTATTAATATTGTTCACATAAACCTAACTTCTAATTTATTTTGATATTTCTTCAAAGTTTTTATTAATACATATTCTTTTATAATACTTTGAATATCATGTAATTTTTATGTTAAATTTTGTTATTTTTTGTAGACAATGATAAATCATTTCAGAGATAAATAAACATGTTAATGTTTTTAGGATAAACACTTAACATTCAAGAATAAAACTAATAATTCCTAAATCAATATATAACAAACATTAAAAAAATGATTTTTTAGGTTATTCGGTTTGGTTTTCATAAAATGCAAAACTGGTTTTCATAAAATGCAAAACAGTAACCGAACCGTAAAGTTCTGTTCGTTTTTTTGGTTCGTTTTTTTTCCGGTTTTCAGTCCAGTTCATCTTTATTCGGTTAAATCGGTTGTTTCAGTTTCGGTTCGGTTTTTTCATAAAATGCAAAACCGTAACCGAACCGTACGGTTCGGTTAAATCGGTTAGTTCAGTTTCGGTTCTGTTTTTTTTCGGTTTTCTGCTCACCCCTACCTTAAGTAGTTTGTGCTATTCATGATGAAACGGCTGTCTATAATTGGACCTACTTTGGTTTACACAGGTAAAACTTAGAGAGATGAAGCCTGGTACCTTATCACATGAACTAAAAGAAGCACTAGGAATGCCAGAAGGTGCCCCGCCTCCATGGCTTATTAATATGCAGGTGAATACCTGAAAAAGGAAGACAAACACGATGTCTTATTTTCTTTTTCATAATCCTATTTAAGTATACATGTGTTTGAGCTTTGTTTAGTCTGATGAATGACGGCTTTAATTTGTAGAGATATGGTCCTCCGCCTTCTTATCCACATTTAAAGATTCCGGGACTGAATGCTCCGATTCCACATGGGGCTAGCTTTGGTTATCATCCTGGAGGTTGGGGCAAGCCACCTGTTGATGAGGTAGGTTATTCTATTTGATGTCGTTTGTTTTTAATATATTCTGTTTTGTATCATCATGCTATCTTGATCTGTTATACATCTCTTTCCTGAAGTTTGGACGCCCGGTCTATGGAGATGTATTTGGACAACAAGAAGAACCACCCAACTATGAGGTACTTGCATGCTGACTTGCGTTTTGAAACTTGGATTTTTAGACTTCTCGTAGTGGTCGTCGTTTTGGCCCATTACTTATCAATAGGTGGTAGCTATGCAGTTATAGCGGTCCAAAATCATATACCGGTCAAGGTCCGCTATATGATATATAGGTTATAGCGGTGGTATAGCGGTGTTATAGCGGTAATTTTTATACCATGCATAATTTATGTATTTATATATAAATATAAATATATATATTTGAAAATATTGATAGTTGTATCAAAATTCATAGTAATATCATGCAAAATATTAGTAGTAATATCAAAAAAAAGAAAACATGAAAGTGGAAGTCCAACAATTTCTAGATTTAGGTTTAATTTTGTTGAACGATGAAGAACCAACGTCAAACGAATCCAGCAAATGAAGATATTAGACCTTGATTTAGGTTTAGTTTTACATTTGGGCCTTTACTTTTAGGTTTATTTCAAACAAAAAGTTGATTAATGTTTTTGGGTTGAAATATAAAAAAACCGCTAAAAGCAGTGCTACGACCGCTATAGGAGTTTTAGAATAGCAGTCAAATAGCGGCATTTAGCACCGCTAATAGCGGAACCGCTATAGCGGACCGCTATTTGAACCGCTATGAGATCGAATGTCCGCTAAGCGCTATAGCACCGCTGTAGCACGCTATTGACTGCATAGGGTGGTAGGCCTGTAAATGAACGAATGGACACAAACATGGTTCATTTAACTTTGACCGAACACGAACACCAAACATATAATCAAACACACGTTTTTTGTTCATGTTTGTTTAATAAGAAAATGAGCATGTTCCTGTTCGTTTATGTTCGTAACGAACAGTTCACGAACATAAATGAACATAAACAAACAAACTTAAATGGACATAATTTAACAAACAATAAACAACCCAAATACATAATGGAAGAAACATAAATGAACATAATTTACCAAACATAAACTGAAAAGGTAATTTTTCATATAAATTAGTGATTAATTACGATAAATTTCATTGGAAAACCCATTTTTATTACTAGAAAGCCCAATTACCAATTGGTTATATTTATATAAGTAGATATAAAGTTCCTTTTATGTTTAATATTTATATAAATATAACTAGTTATGTATTTAAAATGAAACGAACACAAACAGATGTAAATAAATGAACGACCAAAATGTGTGTTCATGTTCATGTTCGTTTGTTTAATTAAATACACCAGAAATTGTAGTCATGTTCGTTTGATTATTAAATAAACGAACTTCCCGCTGAACAAGTTCACGAACAGTTCATGAACGTTCGATTCGTTTACAGGCCTAATAGGTGGATTTGGGTTTGTTTTTTATCTCTTAACGGGGTTAAGTTAAAAGTTGCAACTATAGAGGGGAATAAGGGGATATATAAAATGGGTCAAACAGGTTAAAGCTTGAAAGGCATCCGAAGTTTATTCAGATGCAAAAAGTCTCTACATCGTTTTATCAAAAGAATAAGGAAATTGGAATATCATAACTGTAATATTGTTTCTATAATTATATCTAACATGTTAATTGTTTATGATATGTATGGTAATGGATATCAAAGTGTTTACAGGGTCGGCCCTTCGTTTAGCTTGCATTAAAAATTACTTTTTAAGCCTGAATATGTCCATTTTGACCAGTTGTCTTTCCCTCTTGATCCACCTGATTTTATACCTATATTTCTGGCTTAGATAAACTTGTTTTGTAGGGCAATTCTTTGATTTTTGGTTATTAGGATTTAGGACATATTATTTTATCTTTCTTTAGCTTACTTTTTTGCAATTTTTAAAATCTGCATATAATGCTAAAGCATAGGATTAGATTAATCACAGATCATTTTTTCAACTATATGTTTATTTCATGGATTTGCGCATGTGCATCACCTCATTAAATGTACTTCAGGAAGAGCCAGTTGATAAGAGCAAGCACTGGGGTGACCTAGAGGAAGAAGAGGAGGAAGAAGAAGAGGAAGAGGAAATGGAAGAGCAATACGAGGAAGAGGAATTAGAGGATGGAATTCAGTCTGTTGATAGTCTTTCAAGGTTTGATCCATAACATATTTTCTCCAAAAAATTATATATATTTTTTATCAACAATTATCATAAAATATGACACTTTGTTGACCACTATTCAGCACTCCAACTGGCGTAGAGACCCCAGATGTGATTGACCTTCGCAAGCAACAGAGGAAGGAACCCGAAAAACCGCTTTACCAAGTGAGTCTTTCATGCCTCTTTTTTCCATTCAAGAATTTTACGCCGTTATTCGTACCTCTAGTTTATTCCCACTTGTCTAATTCTTGCATTGGTATAGGTGCTGGAAGAAAAAGAAGAGAAGATAGCTCCAGGAACTTTATTGGGAACAACACATACGTCTGCATCCAAACTTCCCTACCATTTATTTGAAATTATTTTGTTAAAGAAAGACTCGATATAACTGGAATTTTATTTCTTTCTTTTTGTGGTGACAGCTATGTGATAGGTGGTGCCCCACAAGACAAGCCATCTGCTAAAAGGGTACGTATATTTGTTAGCCTGAAAAACGGGTCATCCTAAAAAAGTAGCAATTACGTATATTCGTTAGCCTGACAAAACGGGTCATTCTAGAAATGTATCAATTTGGTTTGGGTGAAAACGGGTTTTGACTAAAGTAGGCTTGGGTTGAAACGGGTCATTTTAGTAATATAATATTAATAGTAATATCTATAGTCAAAACTCAAAAGAGCCAATATTTGAAACATGATCTAATCGTAAGCCATGAAATCTTCCTCCAAGTCCACATCAACCAATACGTCTAATAACAGTCAATATCGGGGATATTGGTCAAAAGCACCAAATTTTGGAAGAGCTCGATAACTGCTATCCCACCGCTATTGACTGCTTAGGCTAGTTTTATACGAGTGACCTGTTGAAAAATCCTTATGAACCAAACTAACCGAAATGGTTATAATAATTGTTTGTGCCAGGTGTATCTATTCAATAATCATGGCGATATAGTAACATACCTATCAATTTGTTTTAATGGTAATCTGACATATGAAGAACAGCATTAATTCGAATCCTTTTTGGTTGACAGGTTGATTTACTTAGAGGTCAGAAAACAGATCGGGTTGATGTCTCATTGCAGCCTGAAGAGTTGGAGCTCATGGAGAATGTGTTGCCATCCAAGTGAGTTATGCGCCATCACCGTTCTAAAATCACATTAAAACATTAACCCAATGTTTAATTTTTTATCTTTATGATCCTTTTTAGATACGAGGAGGCCCGGGAGGAAGAAAAGCGCCTTAGCCAACGGGAGGACTTCAGTGACATGGTTGCCGAGGTGTGTGCATCATATTTTTAACTTTTTTCTTTTGAAAATATATAATTTTTTAAAATGATGATGAACGCTTAACTCTGTTGGGATTACTGTGTTTGCAGAATGAAAAGAAGAGGAAGCGAAAGATGCATGAGAAAGATAGCAAGTCGAAGAAAAAGGATTTCAAGTTTTAGGAAGCTCAAGCTCGTTTTCTCTTTGGATTGTAAAAGATGTGTGGAGCATAATGCGTGGATCATGAATGTACGTTCTGCTCGAGACGTTTTAGGAAAACAAAGGTGCATTGGATCTGCATAAACATGTACTACTTTATAACCCATCAGTCAGTTTAGGGAGCTTTTGAGTTTGCTTTTTAAAGCTATTTGAAATAATCGGACTATGTGCTTCGAGTTCGACAATCAGATTATGTCACATGTGCTTTGATTTTCAGTTGAATTAAAACACATAAAAATGATGTTTTAGTATAAGAAGATCATATAATGTCTGTCCTGTTCTAGTTGTAAAGATCTATATTGCATCAAGTTTCTTTTTTCTTTTTTTTTTTTTTTTTGATTTTTTTTGTTCGGACCTTATTTTGATAAGAACTATTTAGCCTTTTCTAATCAATATAAACATACATTTTCTTTTTCTATCTGTTTAAACTTAACACCAATTCACCATATTCTTGTGTTCATTTCTCTCCTATGCCGTTGTTCTTTTTCTCTGATGAAAAAACTTTTCCTGATTAGTTTTTGTTAAAATTAGGATATAGTTTTCCTTGTTTCTAACTTTTCCTGATTAGTTTTTGTTAAAATTAGGATATAGTTTTCCTTATTTCTAAAACAGAAAAGATCATTGAATAAAAACCAAATATATTGAGCGTTCAAAAATTAATTGTATGGCATTTTATAAAGATAAAAACTCATTGTGTTCCAGTGTTATGAAATGTATATTTAGTAACTCGACTTTTATTAACGTGTTAATTTTTTTTACCTATCAATTCCCGCCCAAAAAATTAACTCGACCCCCTTTTTATTAAATGATATTGGTATTGCATTTTTTGGCTACCCAAACTTAAAGAACGGTTCTAGATTTAAAACATATTCCGCTGCTCTATGTGATTTATTTGCCTCATTTTCATGAAATGAAGAAACCAAATTTTATTTTATAAGAGAAATATATGTTTAATGAACCATGTCCGCGATAACTACTGGATATCAAGTAGATATTGAGTAAAAAAAGTGATATAGTGGATTTATTTATTTATCAAAGAAAGAAACTAGGAATGAGCACGGTACCCATTCGTACCGAAAAACAGGGAAAGTGGGTACCGGTACCTGGCACCAAATGCTCATCCCTAAAAAGAAACAGAAAACGTCACTTGTTTTTTCTTTTGTATTTTCTTTTTCTTTTTTTCTTTTAAAAAAAACTATATTACGGATATCTTCATTTCACAGTGGTCCTTGGTTGGTTATAAATAATGTAGTGCAACTATGAAAGTACGAAAATAATTGCATCACATTTCCAAACGTAAGTAATGCGTGTAGATTGTTTTATTTAAAATAAATTCTACACGTAAGGTATGTGAGTATAATAAATGTTGAATGTTATACATCAAAAGTTATTGATTGATTGAGATGCCATGCATACTAATTGCCTAATGCTATATCTAAATTTCAATGAAAGTCCCTTACGAGTTTTCTTTTTAGTGGCTCGTTTTTTTTTTTGCAAGATGTTGGGATTGAACCCTAACAAAGGAACAGACGATATCAAAGCCAAATTCCCTATTCGAGCTTTGGTCCAACTATCAGAGGTTACAACCTCTGATCTATCTTCACACTACTTTCCCTAGACAACTGCTCCTATCATCTGATCGAACAAAGAAGTAAAGCTCTGATAGAAGAAACAAGATCAGAGGATAGAGATCAGTGGTTAGACTAGGTTATTCAATGTAACAGTGCTATGTACTGATAGTGTTAGTTTAGCAGTGTTTTAGTTAGTTATGATTTTGTTAGCTGTCACTATCAACCATGATGTCATAAAAGATGCTCAGTGGTTGGATAGTTAGTATAAATAGCTGATCAATGTAACAGTTAAACTTGTCTTCCTGAAAAAGATCAATTCGCATTTTATCTTCTTCATTTCTTACTATCAAACGATTGTAATTGGCTAAGGGGGAGTTTGTGAATCACATGCGAGTTTACCAACTTGAAAGCATGATGATGATGAAAACAAATGACCGATTGCTTGTAGTAAAAGTTTTCCATTAATTCCGATGCATATCTTTAAAACTTAAATCCATTTTCCATCTTTAGAAACAAAAACTACAAGTGATTCAAACTTAGATCCTAACAATTGGTATGAGAGCTTGGTCAATCGATTTTGATTTAACAGTCAAATTGATTTGAACAGATCAGCTCTTTGTGCTAATTCGTTTGATAGTTTTACTTGAATACAGAGTTTTATTACTAAAAAAGTTTTTAAAACATAAATATGTTGAAAACAAGAGAAATGGCACAAAACACACAGAATCCAATATTGGATCCATGTTCAAATCACCGATGTTGAAACGAAATGAGTACTTTATTTAGCAACGTCGGATGGGTCATATTCTCGCCCAACAGAACACCGGATGCTGGAGTTCTGTTGTATTTGGACCTCATGTACCCATGGTTCCAAGTACAGAGGATCCCCACACTCAGGTCCCTAAGAAACTCGAAAATTACTCTGAATAGGATTTCCATAAAATCGAATTGGATGCTAAGGCCTTTAGCATTGTTGCTTCGGCTTTGCCCAATCAGATTTATGCGGGATTACTTCATTGTAATAGTGCTAAAGAGTTATGGGATGCTCTTAAAGAGCAATTTGGTGGTACTGAAGAGGTGATAGAGAATAATAGAGAGGTTTTAAATCAACAGTATGAAACATTTTGCCACGTTAATGGTGAGTCATTAACCCAACAGTTCGAACGATATAGCTGTCTCATCTGTGAGCTCAAATTGGTAAATGTGGAATTTTCAAATTCGACTGTCAATAGTCGTTTCTTGAGATCTTTACCCGAGAAATGGGAGACTGTAGCTTATGTCACTAGAACAGCTGTTGGTTACAAGGAAATGACCTTGACACAACTTCTTGGACGACTCCTCACATATGAGAGAGAGTTGAACCAGAAAAAGAAGTTGCAAGAGTCAGGGAAAATGACTGATGACTATATTTTGGGAAACACTGCTCTATATAATCATGAGGAGGGGTCCAGCTGTGGAAAGGATCAGAGTTATGATCATAACATTGATATAACATCTGGAAAAATTTCAACTCTGATCCCTGTACACCCAATTTTGCCTTTGCTGCAAATTGTGAAAGCCAGACCTCTGACAATCTATCTTTTGAAATGAATGACTTACAACATTTTGAACCCACTGACGTTGAAGAGATGGACATTTTGCATCAGCTGGCACTTTTAAGTGTTAGAGCAAGTAAATTTTACAAAAGAACTGGTAGAAGATTTCCAGGATTGCATGGGGGGTTGAAAGTTGGGTTGGATAAGTCTAAAATCAAATGTTACAAATGTAACAAGATGGGTCACTTTGCCAGAGAATGCAGATCACAATCTGTAGGACCAATTGTAACACATCCTGGCAACAAACCTCAAAGCACTGTCCAATATTACCAATATACCCCTGCACCTCAAATGCAAAATACTGCACACTTTGCACATCCTGTTGCTATAGTTCCTGTCCATTATGTCCAAGCACCTGCACCACAGATTCAATATGTCCAAGCACCACCTCAAGTACTCAAACTACTGCTACACCAGCAGAGGTTAATCAACAAACCTTTTTCACACAAGGTTTTGTTGATTGGAGTAGTTTGCCTGAGGATCTAACAGATGAAAACCTTGCTCTCATAACCAAAAATGATTTTGAAAATGAAAATATATGTTTAATGGCTTTGGAGACCATTGTTGAAGGTGATGAATCTGTGGAGCAGGAGTTAAAGTCTGATGTGTTTGATTGTTGTGAAGCAGTGGTTATACCAGAAGTTACACCAGTGGTTGAAGTGAATGCTGTTGATGTTGAAAAAGACACTCTATCTGACCTTTGGGATGAGAAGGTGTGTGAGGAAGAAGAGTGTGATTGTGCTCTTATGGCTGCTTCGAAGGTATCACCTCAGATCCTTAAAGATATATGTTCTGACAAATGCATTATTGCTTTTGCAAACATAAAGCAGGTGAATGAAAATCTGAGAAACAAAATTTTAGAAGATGAACTTAATTTTGAAAAACTTATAAAAGAGTTGAAAACAAAATTAAGTAAAAAGGATTCTGAAATGAGTAGCCTAAGGCTGAATCAGCATAACCAAAGACCAGCTCCAAACCATGGTAGAAAAATACCAAGTTTGCAAACAGGAGCTTGAATCTACCCAGATCACTTGTGAAAAATGGCTAGAGTCTTGTAAAGGTTATGAGCTTATGCTTGATGCTCAAATCAAGAGAAACATAAAGTTTGGAATAGGCTTTAGAGACTATGACCAGACTTGTGAAAATGCTTCAAAAATTGATTATGAGCTGGTTGAAATAGTCCCAACAAACTTGGCTGGTGAAGAAATTAAAATCACAGATAAAAATGGAAACAAAATCATTCTTGAAAAACCAGAGGTTTCAGCAAAAGATAAAGAAATTGAAAAATATCAGTTTAAACCAACCTGGTCAGATGAATGTGATATTTTGGAAAACTTCAAGCCAATGGACTTTTCAACCATTGATGGTATAAAAGCACTGGTGATCCCTATCAAAGACTTGCCAGCAGAGGTTACACCCACTACTCTCAAAAAGTATGATAGGAAAAGGAAAGAAAAGGTTAAAGACTTGTTTTGTGAATTTTGTGAAAAGAGAAATCATGTGGCTGCAGATTGTTTTCTCTAAAAGCCTTTGATATAAACAAAACTTGTGTTATACCCAAATCTCCTAGATGCACCATTTGCAACAAAACAAATCACATGACTCAAAAGTGTGCCTATCTCAAAATCTATCATCAAAAGGTAAAAGAGATTAGAGCAAAAGCTCTTGAAAGAGAAAGTTCAAGCTTTTCTGAAAACAAATCTAAATAGAACTTTGAATCAATTGAAACATCTATCACAAAAGCCTTAAATCAAACCTCTCTTCACAGAGAAATTCAAGTGACAGATGCACCTCCATCAAACTACTTTCCAAGAGGTAAAAGCCAGCCTAGTTATCAAAAGGTGCCTATGGTTTATGAGACTTACAAAAAGTTTTCTAAGCCAAGGGTAAATAGGCATCCTCATGGTTACCAACAGTTGATAGGAAGTGGTTCACAGCAGTGGTTACAAAAACCTGATCTAACAACTGCTCATTTATCTGAACTTAAGTCTGGATCATCTGAAACCCCATCCAAAGCCATTTTGGCTTTGGAAACTCACATGAACTAATCATTTCAAAACATGTGCAGGGAGCTTCTACTTGCCTTGACAGTCTTTGGTATGTAGATAGTGGGGGCTCCAGGCACATGACAGGATGTAAAGCCATGCTCAGAGATTTTAAAGCTCATGGAGGGGGTGATATATCCTTTGGAAATAATTCAAAAGGGAAGGTGTTAGGGTCAGGATGTGTCTCAGCTGGAAAACTCAAGTTTGAGAATGTGAATCTCATTGATAATCTAAAATTCAATCTTCTGAGTGTCTGATAAGGGGTATGGATCTTTCTTCACAAAGGAAACTTGTCAGATAGTAGGCCTAGAGGTTGTTAAAAAGATTAATCAAATAATAGCAGAGAGCAAAGCACAACTTACTGCTAATAGGGTAGGAAATGTGTATGTGGTAGACATGGTAAAAGATAATCCTATGTCAAATACATGTTTGTTCTCAGTTGCTTCAAGAAAAGAAACAAAATTATGGCATAAAAGACTAGGTCACACAAATCTAAAAACCATCTCCACTCTCTCAAAACAAAGTCTTGTCAGAGGTTTGCCTCACAAACAATTTACGTGTGAAGAACATTGTGTTTCCTGTTTAAAAGGTAAACAACATAAAAGTTCTTATAAGTCAATTGAAGAGTCCAAAACAAGTCAGTGCTTACAGTTACTTCATATGGACTTGTTTGGACCTGTGAAAATCATGAGCTTAAAACACAAAAGGTACTGCCTGGTGATAGTTGATGATTTTTCCAGGTTCACATGGACTTTCTTTTTACACTCTAAAGATGAAACAACAAATATTTTACAAAACTTTGTTAAACAAGTTGAAAAGCAATTTGATCTTCCTGTAAAAATCTTTAGGAGTGATAATGGGACAGAGTTTAAGAACAAAGAGTTGGATTCCTTCTGTGAGTCAAAAGGGATTGTTAGGCAATATAGCATCCTAGAACTCCAGAACAAAATGGGGTTGTTGAAAGGAAAAACAGAACTTTGATTGAATCAGCAAGAACTATGCTAGCAGATTCTGGTTTACCCTTGTCTTTCTGGGCAGAGGCTGTAAATACTGCTTGCTATGTTCAGAACAGAGTTTTGATAAACCCCCGGCATCAAAAGACTGCTTATGAATTGCTTTATAAAATCAAACCTCTACTCTCTTATTTTAAAGTCTTTAGCTGCCCATGTTTCATTTTAAATTTAAAGGATTCAATATCCAAGTTTGCAGCCAAAGTTGATTGTGGTTATTTTCTGGGATACTTAACCACTGCCAAAGCCTACAAAGTTTTTAACTTAGGACCAAGTGTGTTGAAGAAACTTTGAATGTGAAGTTCAATGAACTCTCATCTTTGAAAATCCCAGCAAATCCTGCTGAATTGTTTGACCTATCCAAATTTACATTTGAAGATGTGTCTGTCAAGACTAACCATGCAGGTACCTCACAGTCATCAAATCAAGAGCAAGGATATGATTGCATTCTTCCAAATTTCAAAATCTATCTTTCAGGCAGAGGATCAGATGTTAGTAGCAATGGTGAAAGTTCTGCCAGGTCAACAATGGTTAATACTCAAACCTCTGCCAGCTCTCAGAACCAAACATCAGTTGATAAAATTCCACAACAAATGGACAAAAGTCAACCCAATTTCACATCCATTCCACCAATTCCTCCACCACCATTCCAATCAGAGGCCGGACCATCAAATTCACCAATAGAGGATAGCTCAGATGATACACATTTGCAAGCTTCACCTCAAAATGCCATTGTCCCATATCAAGGTGATTTGATTTTCCTCAAAAGCCATCATGTGGATCAAGTTATTGGCAACATCAATGAGGGAGTGCTCACTAGAAGCCAATCCTAAAACATTTGTCTTTTTGCTGGTTTTCTATCACTCACACAACCTGTCAAGTACCAAGAGGCACTAAAAGACAACAGTTGGGTAGAAGCCATGCAAGAGGAGCTCCTACAGTTCAAAAGACAACAAGTATGGGAACTTGTATCACTGCCAAAAGATGTATGTCCTATTGGCACAAAGTGGGTCTTCAAGAACAAAACAGATGAAAGGGGCATTGTTGTCAAGAACAAAGCAAGGCTCATGGTTCAAGGCTATAGACAGGAAGAAGGCATACACTAGGATGAAACATTTGCTCCAGTTGCAAGATTGGAGGCCATCAAACTGTTCTTAGCTTTTGCTGCTAACCACAACATCAAGGTGTATCAAATGGACATCAAAAGTGCATTCCTGTATGGAAAGATCAAGGAAGAAGTGTATGTGTGTCAACCTCCTGGTTTTGAAGATGCATTTCATCCTGATCATGTTTACAGGTTAAACAAAGCACTATATGGTCTCAAACAAGCACCCAGAGCCGGTATGAAACTCTATCCACTTTTCTCTTATCCATTGGTTTCACCAGAGATAGAATTGATAAAAACCCTATTTTTAAAATGGAAAGGAAATGATTTGATGCTTGTCCAAATTTATGTGGATGGCATCATTTTTGGATCCACATGCACTGCCATGTGTGAAGAGTTCAGAAAACTCATGGCAGCAGAGTTTGAGATGAGTGCAATGGGTGAGTTGCAATGTTTTCTTGGTTTACAAGTCAAACAAATGCAACATGGCACTTTCATCCATCAAAATAAGTATGTGAAAGAACTACTTAAGAAATTTGATATGGATGATAGTAAACCTTTCAGCACACCCATGGCAACATCCAAGCTAGTCACATTTGATGGCAAAAATGACCTTGTTGATCAAACATTGTATCGAGGCATGATTGGGTCTTTACTGTACCTAACTGCATCAAGGCCAGACATCATGTTTGCAACATGTATTTGTGCCAGATCACAGTCATTGCCAAGAAAATCAGATCTTCTTGCGGTAAAAAGGATATTCAGATACATAAAAGGTGCTCCCACACTTGGTATCAGGTATCCAGCTAATGGTAATATTGAGCTTGCAAGATATTCTCATAGTGAATTTGCTGGATGTAAAACAACAAGGAAGTCCACATCTGGAGGAGCCCAATTCCTAGGTGATTGCTTAGTGTCTTGGCAAAGCAAAAAGCAAATTGCAGTTTCTATATCCACTGCTGAGGCAGATTATATAGCTGCTGCAAGTTGTAGTGCTCAACTACTGTGGCTTCAAAATCAATTGCTGGATTTTGGTATCACTGCTTTGAAGACTCCACTCAAAATTGATAGTCAAGCAGCAGAAAATATCATCAAAAATCCTGTTTCTCATTCCACCACCAAGCACATTGACATCAGACATCACTTTGTGAGGGATTGCTATGAAAAAGGTTTGATTTCTTTACAACATGTCCATACCAAGGATCAACTGGCAGATGTGTTGACAAAAGCACTTGATGCTCACACTTTTGACAGTTTGATATCTAGGCTTGGAATGCTAAACATGGATTAAAAACAATTTTTTTTGTGTTCCACGTGTAAATAGCAATAAAATGTTTTTAGAAAATCAAAATCCATCCTTAAAAATAGTTTAAAAATGATTTTCAATAAATCCTCAAAGTCTGTTCAAAGCACTGATAGCACAAAAACACTGTTCGTTTAGAAAAGTCTATCCACTGTCAAAAAGTGTATCCTCTGATAGTTACAAATACTGTTCTTATCCACTGATCAACAGTTTCAAACAGTGTTTAGCCAAACAACTGTCTTCCATTTTCAATCAGAGGTTACACGTGGTCAAATGTTATTCGACAGTTGTTGCATCAGATGCCACGTCCTCATCACTTTTTCAGAAACCCTATAAAAACCCTGTTCTATCCAGAACAGAGGATTCACCAAACTGTGTCGATTTCAAAAATCTCAAAACAGTTTGCACTCAAATCATGGCTCCTAAAACAAAATCAAAGCAAGATTTACCATCATTCGTCCTGATTATCAAAACCCCACACAATTACACGGGGATCTTAGAAGAAACCAAAGTCAATACACGATACCACACAATGATTCGGATTCTAAGAGAGTTAAAATTTAAGCATATGCTCGAAGTCAAAACCAAAATTTACATCGCTTCTCTTCGGGATTTCTGGAAAAATGCTAAGGTCAAAACATCCGCTGATGGTGTTCCTTATGCAATAATCTCAAAGGTTGGGGTACTTCTATTCAAATTAGTCCACAATCGATCTCTCAAGTTTTTCATTTGAATGATATGGCACATCCTGTGTCATTTTCTTTAAGAGAGATGCAAGCAGAGTTTGTGGAAAGGGGTTACACTGGCCAATTGAAAGGTATGACAATCTTTAAACCCCATTTTTTAGCAGAGATGAAATTCTTTTTCCATACTCTTTTAACATGTCTCTCTGCAAAATCTACTGCTTTCAATGAGATTCCATTGAACATGCAATATCTGGGATATGCAATTTTGACTGATTCTGATTTTAACTATTCCCAGGTATTGTTCCATGATTTGGTAAATAATTTTAAAAATATTCAAAAAGAAAAGCTTTCTTGATACATCCTTGATTCTTGAGTGTTTACTTGCAAGACCAGATCAGATCTGAAGCAAGTAAACAAGGCGAAGTGACCACACCTGGCTGCCTAACTCATGAAACTTTTACACGAATAACAAATCAAGAAAACGTTTCCAAAAAAGAAGTAGATGAGGATGAGCCAGTTTTACAAGAACAAAATGTTCAATCTCTTCCTCCTACTACTGAGCCCATTGCTCTAGGTGATCAGGGCATTGCAACCACTGCTCTGAAACCCACACCTAAAATCACCAAAAAGAAACCAACAAAAACATCCAGAAAACCCACCAAACCCAAAAAGGACCCTCCGGAAGATGAGATCCAAGAGGTAAACTGAAGGTCCGTGATCAGGCGGTTCTAGACGGAAGTTAGTGGATAAACGTAAACTGATTCGGTAGAATGTTATTAAAGAAAGGAGTAGAAACAGAATGCAGCGAAAGTCTTCATTCATACCGAAAGAGTATACATCTTTATAAGTCCAGCTGCCGGAGTTCCTGGAGAGAATCCGGCAGCACCTCCCCGTAGGGATGCCAAAAACTTAAATGACAAATGAACAACACACCTATATATAGGGAGACAAGTTCGTTGGAGTGTAGGTGAGTTCGGGCGAACTTGCCTAAGCAAGTTCGGCCGAACTTGACATTGCATAACAATCTCAAGCGAACTTGGCCTGCTATAGTTAAGTTCGGCGAACTTGACTAAATGCACATCAAGTTCGGGCGAACTTGACTAAATGCACATCAAGTTCGGGCGAACTTGATCCCTTTTACACTGTAATCTCCGTATTTCGGTCGTGTGTTCGATTCTAACCTATACAATATTCAACACACGCTCAATCTAGCCTATTCGACAAGTGACGAACACAATAGTGCATCAACAGATCCCCCCTTTTCGTTACTGTCGAAGCTTGATCTTGAACTTCAAAACTTTGAGCCGTGTTTGAATATTCTCTGCAACTTCAATCAAGGTGTCTGCCGATATCGTCAAGACGCGTCAACATATTCCCCCTTAATTGATGATCCGGGTTTGCATTAACAACTGTCAATACCGCTGAAATCTCCAGTTCAGATCTTTGGTTGCGTGGTTTCCGACTCCTCTGATTTACTTGACCGACAAATTTTCTCGAATAACCATCAACTAGAAGCTAATCAATGCAGCAGCTTCTCCATTTCGAAGATAACCGCATCCAAGTTCAGTTTTTGAATAAGCGTTGAGCATCGAGAGTTTATTCCGCACACTCCTAAAGTATCAAAAACTCAACCGGCAATTGATAGAAACTTCGAATCACCGCATCGGAAAACTTCAAATCAACGAATACCCTTGAAAATCTAAAATCCCGATTTCCGTAATCGCAGTTAAGCACCCTTCAGAAAGATTTGATTAGCAAATCGGTAATCTGCTCAATCATCAAATCTTCATCGGAAACAGATAATCTGGTAATGCATCAAATCTGAGAATCACACGTCCATAATCAGAATCACATTCTTCTTCTTCAGTCACAATGACAGATGTATAGCTATCTTCGCTAAACCTGGCGCCTTCAAACTACAAAACATCCCTATTTCCGGCTTACCCAATCAAAATAGTTCATTTGCTTTGCAGAGTTAATGATTAGCAGTCGTGTATGCACCAACCCCACATCGGAGATCAGGACCTAAATCCTACATCCCTTAAGCATCAACCTGTATCACTATCTGAAAAATCTGAACTTCCTGTGATCACAGAATCCCAAATATATAATCTCTTTCGTCAGCAACTGGTATACACAGCTTTATCCGGAAGATCCGATCCCATAAATCATCTTCTTTAATCATGGTACCGCGTACAACCCGGGTCAACTGAAACTACTGAGCATCCCTATCTCCTGGCGGTTAGTCCAGTCAATAGTTCATGTGCAAAGCAGAGTTAAAGATAGGCAGTCGTGTGTGCTTCCAAACCATACGCGCGACTTAGGTGTCAATCCACAACCATGACCTCAGAATCTGATAAACAACTCCTCCAAGACTTAGTTATGTAACCACCCACTTTCAAAATAGACATCAATTTGAAATACCCAATGAATCTCAATCCTCTGCATTTCCCGAAAATCTGCAATCGGTAACCACCCGGATACTGTTGCAGTAGCCACAAATTTCAAAAATGCCGGAATCTTCAAATATTGAAAATTTTTTATTCCCCCTCATTTTTGCAAATTTTGACCATACTGAAATTTTTACTGAAATTCCCCCTGAAATCCGGAACTTTCAGTATTTAACAAATGCGGATTTAACGTTTAGGCCCATTACTAGTCACGACACCCAAATGATCAACGTTCTGCATCGGTATCAATGACTCTCCCGTTATCTTCAAAATTTTGTGACCGTATCACCAAATCTGTACTCTGAAGCTCTAGACGGTGTCCCCGAACATGCCAGTTCGGTCTTTGAAAACTCGAAAAAATTCTATCGCCAAATTTTTCTGGACACTCATCACATCAATACGATCAACAAAATTTTTCCATGCCTTTTTTTAGGCATTGGACCAAGTTCGGGCGAACTTGGTTACCCATCAACAAGTTCGGCGAACTTGGTCTCCCAACTCACAAGTTCGGGCGAACTTGAGTTAAGTTTGGGCGGACTTGATCAAGTTCGGGCGAACTTGATCAAGTTCGGGCCAACTTGACCAATATAAGTCAAGTTCGGGCGAACTTGATCCCCAAATTAGCCCATTTTTCACATTTTTCGATCCAGAATTCTTATTTCTTCGAATTTCGAGATGAATCCACCATAGATCTAGTCAAAAATGGTTTTCTAACAATCCTATCCGTTCAATTTTACATTTCATCCGTGGATTGTATGGTTATTTGATGATTTACGTCTAAAAACCCCTCCTAATGTCCAAATTCATGAGCGTATGTGATAACCGTAGCTCTGATACCAATTGAAGGTCCGTGATAAGGCGGTTCTAGACGGAAGTTAGTGGATAAACGTAAACCGATTCGGTAGAATCTTATTACAGAAAGGAGTAGAAATAGAATGCAGCGGCAGTCTTCATTCATACCGAAAGAGTATACATCTTTATAAGTCCAGCTGCCGGAGTTCCTGGAGAGCATCCGGCAGAACCTCACCGTAGGGATGCCAAAAACTTAAATGACAAATGAACAACACACCTATATATAGGGAGACAAGTTCGCTGGAGTGTAGGTGAGTTCGGGTGAACTTGCCTAAGCAAGTTCGGCCGAACTTGACATTGCATAACAATCTCAAGCGAACTTGGCCTGCTATAGTTAAGTTCGGGCGAACTTGACTAAATGCACATCAAGTTCGGGCGAACTTGATCCCTTTTACACTGTAATCTCCGTATTTCGTTCGTGTGTTCGATTCTAACTTCTACAATATTCAACACACGCTCAATCTAGCTTATTCGACAAGTGACGAACACAATAGTGCATCACCATAAACCCTATGACAACACCAATGCCACAAACCATCTGCGTGAACCACTGCTGCTACTTCTTCACAGCAGATGGTTGACAGATCTCCACCTGGCTATAAAACTCCTCCTACATCCTCACAAAAGGATCAGGTTGTAAACATAGGGACACCAAATTATGAAGCCCTAGGACCACTTGGTTCTATCTTCCACAGCCCATCTCCTAGGGCAATGTCTCTTTCTGCACCTATCCCTTCTCCAATAAAATCCATACCACAAATCTTTTTACCCTTGCTGAATGCAATAGAACTAGAGCAGACATTATCCAGCATTTCTCACCAACCTATCACTGAGAATATACTTCAACATGATGCTGGGGCTGAATCTCTATTCTTTGCTATCCCATCAGCAAATGAAGATGCTACATCCCATGGGTTACATGTAACCCTTGGTGATAGTTCAACTAGAGCAGCCACTACTTGCAAAACTACCTAGTTTTCCTTTGGACAGTGGTTACATTTCTAAGTCTCTGTTGAAGGCAACCACTGCTGAGGCTACCAAGGTAACCTCTGATGTTGTGGGAAGTCCCCAGTACCAAGAAAAAGGGGCATCTAAGGATGAAGCTAGTGGTAAAACACATGCTCATGATACCTTAGATATAAAATACCACCTCAGGTAGGAGTTCAGATGATCCTATTAAATTAGGTGATGATCTAAAATACAAAGATTTGACGGAGAGAGTATCAAAGATTGAAACCTCTGTTGATGAGATCAAAAATCTCTTGAAGCAGTTGATAGCTACAAAGAGCCAACCCTCTGTCTTAACCACTGATGATCTCAAAGAAGCCCTAGACCCTCTGTTTCAGCAACAAAAGCACTTCTCTGATCTACAACACAAACATCAAATGCAGGAAGTACGAAACATGGTTGAAGCTAGATTCATAGATACAAGGGCAGACATTAAAGCGGTAAAAGCTCATCTTCTCAAAACCACTGGTACTGCTCCACCTACAGTAATTTTTGTAAACACTGAAGATGATGCCAAAAAGGGGGAGAAACCTTTGGGATAGAAGAAGCTTACAATAGATGATCAAATGGCAAAGCCAACAGTGGATATTCCGAGGCCAGATGGTTCAAAGAAAAAGAATCTAACAGATGATATCTTGGCCAGAGAAAATGAGAAGTAGAAGAGAAAAGTGTATCTTGATGGCAAGGTATTGGTTGAGCAAAAGATTAAACATCAAAAAGAAAAAGAAGATGTTGGTACCTCACCAAAGAGGAGACCTGCTAAAAAGGTAAGGCAACCAACTCCCATACCTTCCAAAACTGAGCCTGCTGTAATTCCAACCATTAAAACCTCTGCTTTCCAAAAATCGTTCACACCTACTTCAACTTCAATACCCATTTCCACCAAAGCAGATGTTACAGCAACTGTTGTGTCAACATCTGTTGACACAACAGAGGTTGCAGCAGATGCAATCTCATCCACTAACCTCTACCAACACCAACCAGAATTCCAACTCATCCATCATCACCTGAAGTCAAATTTAAGAGGAGAAGGACTACAAAGATTGTGAATGAGGAAGAGATCTTTCCTGCTCCTACTCCTTTATCATCACAACCACTGACCTCCACATCAATGCTTCCAACATCTTCAACTCAAACCACTGATCCCCTTAAAGTTATACCTGCAGCAAAGCAATATCCTCTTGATTTACCAGCTGTCAAGGAAGAAATTCTAAGCTTCTATTTTGAGGAAGACCCTAACAAAAGAACCATATTATCTCTTGATGGTTACCCAAGACCTGCAAATATTGATGATTATCTAGAACTCAAATTGAAATAAGCAGAGGATATAACAAAGAGAGACTCAACTGGTAAAAGTGATCGAGAGATACAGACCATCATGTCTTTTTAGCTAAGCAAAGCCAAAACATTGCAAGATTTTGTCAAAGATCTGAGTAATAAGCTGTCAGAAAGGGAAGATCAATACCTTAAACATGAACTCATTGAACATAGAACAAGCAATATAAGGAAACAAAGGCATAGTTCAAGGATTGGAGTGTGGATGAGCTGAGAAAAGAAATTGTAAGAATGCAAGAAATGTTAAAAGATCCTCACATGAAGCCAAATCCTCCTAACTGAGAAAAACATAAGAAAAACATGCCAGACAGAGTTTGAAGATTAAAAGGATGAAAGAAGAATTGATACAGAATCACTATGGTTCAAGGAACCAAGTGACAAGATAGGGAGAAGTCAGGGTGATTGATACTTATAAGATGTTAGAAGAGAGGAGGAAGACAGATCCAAACATGCCTCCTAAACCAGTTTACCCTCCATCAGATGAAGTTCATAAAGCTCAACACTCTAAAAAGTCTATCTCATCATCTGTCCCCTCTGAAGGGGTATGGTCCCAGAAACCTTGCACCAATCAAAGGAACCATACCCATTATTAACTTCTAAGAAGACATTGCGCAAACTTCTCTATCAAGGAAAGTCACTTAAACCCTGCGCCAAGTATCCAAAGAAGGAAATGATCACTTAACCACCTTGCGCGGGCTCGCGCAAGGTTCAAAGTTAACCTTGATCAAATTCCTTGGATAACACTTTATGTACAAACCTTGCGCCGATATTTATATCAAAGCAAGTACTCACCAAAAGCGCTGTGCAAGCAGCAGGAAGAGGAAAGAAGATCAGTTAACTAACTTGCGCCTCTCACGCAAGGAAACAGTTAATCCGGAGAAACTTTCCCTTAGCAAATCCTTGAATTGGTGCAGAGGCAAAGGGAATCTTTTCTGTTGTAACAAAATGGACACGTGGCGAGCAACAGATGAGTAACAGCTATGAAACCTTCTAGAAGCCACTATTACCCAATCGTGCAAAGCATCTTTTCGGTTACAACCAATTGCCACTTGGCAGCATCTGGACGACTGAGTAAGATCACGGTGATGGCATGCTCACTTTTATAAAATGTAGTGATCTC
Source organism: Scalesia atractyloides (assembly GCA_947069175.1). Taxonomy (NCBI): domain Eukaryota; kingdom Viridiplantae; phylum Streptophyta; class Magnoliopsida; order Asterales; family Asteraceae; genus Scalesia; species Scalesia atractyloides. The sequence continues at coordinate 29,593,845 of CAMTDV010000021.1, forward strand.
ATGATGACACGTGGCACCTCCCTAACCGTTGATGAGCTCACGATCTATGTGCACTAACAGATTGCCACAAACTAAACGAAATAGAAAAGATTCCGTTAAAGTTATCATCTCTCATTTTGGCGCCCAAACTCTGGCTATAAATAAGTAACTTAGACTTCAAGTAGAAGGTATTCATTCTCAACTACTCTCTCTCTTACTACACTTTACTTCCGACTACCTGTACTTATTCTCACGCCGGAGGGTAGTCACGGAGAGAACCCCCTTCTCCCGTGGCGAGCTGACGGTGTTCTGTTTTGCAGGATCAGTCGAAGTACTGTTACATTCATCATCACCGTGAAACCAAACGAAGGATTAACCCCTTTATGCAGAGCCCGTTCCATAGATCTACTTAGATTCCGGCCTGGTTGATCTAGGATTTCTTCATTGGCGCACACCGATTTTCTTTTATTCTCTCATCTTTCGTTTTGTTTCACCCTGATCTACAGCTTCATGGCTGATGGATCGTCATTTCCAGGTCCTCGATCGAAGATCCGTCGCGTCGGCGGAGCTCAAGGGCGACGGACAAATCGTTGAGGATTTGTCCGATGAAGCTGATATTCCGTATGATCCTGATCATGCGAGCATTCCAGTAACACCAACAGCTCCTCATGTTGACGTTGCATCAATTCTCCCACCTGGAGAAACTCCACTATCATGGTTGATTAAGTCTCAAACTGCTTTGAATTCCATGTATGCTTAGTTATGTGCTCAAACCCGGCATTCCAGCTTTTCAAACTCCGGTTGGTGCACCTCAGGCACGTGCTTCGCCGGCGCCTCGAGCGTTGAGTTACGGAACTCAGAACCAGGATCGTGTACCTTCGCATGTATATGTGCATGGAACTGAGATGTATTCTAAAACCAGAAATGATTTGTTCATTCTGGTAACAGATATCAGGAAGAGAATGTCCATCAACGACAATCGGTTCACTCACGTTTGGGCCCACGATCGCCACAAAAGCGGGACATCCAACACGACGAGTATGATAAGACTTATGAAGAAGGAGATAGTGCAAGTGTTTTCAATCGTCTATCTGCAGATCATGCCAGTTACAAGCCTAGGATCTGAGCAGTGTATAATCCCGAGGCGGAACATGATTACAATTTGATTTATCGACCTGCTGAAGCTGCAGAACAATCAAAATTCGTGAAGGAAATCGCTCTAGTTCCGCTAGAACGAGCAAAATTGCCATCAAACATTGGGAAGTTTAACGGATTATCAGATCCAGATGATCAAATGCGTTTGTTTACTGGCGCATGACTTATTGGAGGATGGACTCTACCTATGTGGTGCCAGATGTTCGTCCAAACGTTAACCGGAGCCGCGCGACTCTGGTTCGACAACTTACCAACAGGTAAGCTCTCTTCATGGAATGATCTTAAGGAAAAATTCCTTACTCATTTCAGTCAGCAGCGTCTTTATATTAGAGATTCGTCTGATGTAATGAACATTTGGCGAAGAGGTAACGAGAATTTGGAGGACTTCATTACGCGTTATAACAAGGAAGTTTTAGAGATCGGTGATGTACATGAAGATCTTATCCGCGCACAGTTCAAGTACGCGGTAAGTTGTGACGAAATGATTAAGGTACTTTCTGGTACTACTGGTTTACCGAAAAGTTGGGATAAGCTCATGGCAGCAGCCAAGGTCTATGCGCAGACCGAGCGCAACCTTAATTCAAACAGACCTCCTTTACCTCAACATCGTCCTGAGGATTTGAGCAAAGGAGGTCGGAAGTTTAAAAAGAGTTGGAAAGACGTGCACCAGAGTTCTTATTCACCATACTCTCCAATGGATGCTCGCACAACGATTAACAAGATCGCAACTCAGAAAGCCATCAAGAATGAGAACATGGAGCGACAGTGGACTCCTCTCACCAAATCTCCCGCGGAAGTCTTAACCACAGAGAACTACCAATTTAAACAACCTCAACCTATGAAGAATAAAAAGGGCCAAGACCCAAATCTCTTCTGTGATTTTCACAAAGACACAGGGCATACAACCGACAATTGTATTAGCCTGCGCACAGAAATTGAAAAGGCTTTGAAAAGTGGTAAATTGACACATTTAGTGCAATCAGTTCGAAAAGAGGTCAGGCAACTCATGCGCGGCGATGAAGGGCCAAGCAACAAAAAGATGAAACAAGTTGCCATGATTCAAGGGAGCTCGTCATGCAAGCGCAGCTTTCAAAGATTCAGAGGAGAGAAATGGCAAAAGCAGCAAGTGATATTTTCTGTTATCCCTGGCGGACCTCAGGAGGAAAGACCTGTTGTGATCACAGGTATTTTCGGCCATTACCAGACTAATTACATGTTCATAGATCCGTGTAGTTCTATGGACATCATATATGAGCAATGTTTCAAGCAATTAGATCCGGAAGATAAGGCACGCCTAGAACCGGTTGATTTCTCGTTAACCGGATTCTGCAATGAGGCTGTCTTTCCCCTTGGGCAAATAGTTTTTCCCGTGACTCTCTCAGATGGTAAACACTCGCGAACCATTCAAGTAAACTTTATGGTCATGCCAGCAACTTCACGTCATGATGTATTATTAGGACGACGAGTGCAGAGAGATTTTAGCATGATCACATCTGCGCCACACGCCGCTTGTGATTTCCCAACACCAACTGGTGTAGCTATTTTGTTCGCTCGAAAAGAGATCATGTCTATCGAAGAACCAGTGGTCAAGGCTGCCAAACCATCATCACCAAATGAACCAGAGGAATGGGTTTTGAACATTAAGTATCCAGAACAACCAATTGTTCGTGGACCTGCTGTCTCTATGGCCATTCGCGCAAAGCTTAAAACCATGTTGTTTTGAAATATGGATATCTTCGCTTGGACTCCTACAGATATGGTAGGAGTTCCGCGCAAGATAGCTGAACATTGTTTAAACGTGTTTCCGTCAGCGCAGCCGGTGGTTCAGAAAAAGCGCAGCCTTGGATCGGAAAAGACAGAGGCAATGAATGAGCAAGTCGCAGAGTTACTAAAAGCTGGTATCTTGCACGAAGTTAAATATCAAAACTGGGTCGCAAACTCAGTGATGGTGAAAAAGCATAATGGCGGATGGCGCATGTGCATGGATTTTAAAGATCTAAACAAAGCCTGTCCCAAAGATTGTTATTCTCTTCCCAAGATAGACAAAAAAAGTTGATTCATTAGCTTCTTTCCACTGGAAATGTTTCCTAGATTGTTACAAAGGATATCATCAAGTGCTGATGAAAAAAGAAGATGAGGACAAGACAGCTTTTCGCACGGAGAATGGTATTTTTTGTTACACAAAAATGCCCTTTGGCCTCCGCAATGCGGGAGCTACCTATCAAAGATTAATGGACACCGTCTTTGGCGATGACATCGGCAAGACAGTGGAAGTATACATCGATGATCTGGTCATCATGAGTAATACAGCGGATATGATGCTAGAGAATATCCAGAAAACCTTCGATTCCTTGTGCAAGGTCAATTTAAAGTTAAACCCCGGGAAATGCTCTTTTGGCATGGAAGAGGGAAAGTTTCTCGGTTTTGTAGTTACTAAAGAAGGGTTCAAGGTTAATCCAGAAAAGGTGGAGGCCATCCAGAGAATGTCGTCTCCCACCACCATCAAAGAAATGCAACGATTAGCTGGAAGATTGGCTGCGCTTAACCGTTTTTTTGCTAATCATGCTGCAAAATCATTCCCATTCATTTGAACCTTGCGCAACTGTGTCAAAAGTAAAACGTTTTTATGCACTCCTGAAGCGGAGAAAGCTTTTCAAGAAATGAACGATTGTCTTATTCAGTTACCCACACTCACTGCTCCGCGTAGCAAAGAGCTGATGATTCTTTATCTTTCAGCATCTTTAATGGCAGTTGGAGCAATATTAATGGTGGATCGCGAAGGTGTTCAATCTCTGATATATTACATCAGCAAAATGCTGATTGATCCAGAAACGCGATATTCTATAATGGAAAAATTAGTGTTAGCTCTTGTTCACGCTTCACGCAGGCAGAGATGATATTTTTCAGGACACGTCATTATGGTCCTGACAAATTATCATATTGGTCAAGTCTTATCTAAACCAGATGTCTCGGGATGCCTCGAGAAGTGGGCAATTAAATTGGGTGCATACAACATCTGTTACAAGCCAAGACCAACTATCAAGGGTCAAGTATTAGCTGATTTCGTTGCTAAAATTCCAGCAGATAAGGTTGAAGAATGTGAAGCAATTCAAAACCCAGTTCCCATTGTTGATAACAGAGAATGGATCTTATACACTGACGGCGCATCAAACAATGATGGCGCAGGAGCAAGATTGCGTTTGGTAAGTCCAGATGGTGAAGAATTCACTTATGCAATTCGGCTCGAGTTTAAGAGTACCAACAATGAAGCAGAATATGAAGCTTTCTTAGCAGGCTTGCGCCTTGCTATTAAAATGGGTGCGTCTAACCTAACAGCTCATGTCGACTCCAAGCTTGTTGCTGAACACATTATCGGTTCTTATGATGCAAAGGGCGACATCATGGCCCTCTATCTAGAAAAGAGAAAGCACTCATCACTCAGTTTAAGCAATTCCAAGTTGTCCATATAAATCGGAGTGAGAATAAGCATGCCGATGCCTTGAGCAAATTAGCTGCGACAAGTTTTCAACATCTGGCAAGAGAGGTTCGCATCGAAGTATTAAGCAACCCATCGGTACCACTCAAACAAGTAAGCATGGTTGAAATCAGAGATCCATCTTGGATGTCTCCAATAATTTTGTACCTGCTGCATGGATCGCTTCCAGCAGACAAAGCTCAAGCAAGGAAAATACGATGTAAGGCCATCAATTATGAAATGGCAGATGGTATCTTATACCGGAAGTCATATTCTGGACCTTTACTTCGTTGTGTGAGCAAACATGATGCGCAATACTTAATACGAGAAATCCACGAGGGATTATGCGGTATTCATTCTGGACCGCGCATGGTTGTGGCCAAGATTATGAGTACAGGCTATTACTGGCCTGGAATGTATGTTGATGCAGTTGAGATTCTGCGCAAGTGTATGTCCTGTCAGAGGCATGCTCCGAAGACATTGCACCCAAAGAATCCCCTTGTTCCGATAACCACTACTTGGCCTTTCCAACAGTGGGGGATTGATCTTATCGGACCCTTTCCTGATGCGCCGGGCGCAGTCAAGTTCGTTATTGTCGCTGTTGATTATTTTACCAAATGGGTGGAGGCTAAGCCGTTAGCATCCACCACAGCGATGGTAGTTCGTAAATTTATATGGGAGCACATTATCTGCCGTATCGGCCTACCATTACGAATCGTCATCGATAATGGTCCCAATCTCCCAGCTGCAGAACTACAAGCATGGATGCAGGAAATGAAAATCGAACATGTTTTTGCCTCCGTTGCCCATCCACAAGCGAACGGTCAGGTAGAAAGCATAAACAAACAACAGGTGGAAGGCATAAAAGCATGTCTGGGCACGACGCGACATGGTTGGGTTGACGAATTACCAAGTATACTATGGACGCATCGGACGATGCCAAAAACAAGCACTGGCGAAACACCATTTAGTCTTGTTTACGACACGGAAGCTGTAATACCCGCAGAAATCGGCCTTCCATCACCCATAATGATAGCTCTTGAGAAGCAGAATAATGAAGAGCAGTGCCGCCTTGATCTTGATTTAATTGAAGAGAGGCGCGAGAATGCAGCGATACGCGAAGCGAAAGTACAAATCCAAATGGAAAAATATTACAACAAACGGGTGCGCGTATGCACCTTTTACCCGGATATTTTGTACTTCGCGACAATGAAGCATCAAACGTTGAAAAGCCAGGAAAACTGACACCAAAATGGGAAGGACCTTATGTGATTCATGAAGTCCTTGGCAAAGGAGCATACACATTGAGACGTTTGGACTGCTCCAGCGTCCCGCGGACCTGGAACGCCCAGCAGCTGCGCAGGTGTTACATGTAATCTCAGAGCTCATTAAGCCCTGCGCTTTACATGAGCCTGCTTACATCAGTTTTCATTTGTAATCTTAGTGGCAGATTGTAAGCTTTACGCATTATCAATAAAATAACATACTTTATGTCGCTACTTACATTCTTTGATATATTTATTACAAATGCATGCAATTCCTTTGGATAAACAAAAACACATACTCATGAGCCACAAGAACGACACAATGCTTACGCTCACACATGAGGTTACTTATTGTTCATTTGTCTATCCTAAACAAGTAATTGGTCACATGCAAAAATTGTAAACTAAATATATTATATTCACATTAAACGTACTTGCGCATCAAGCGCAATAATTCATCAAAAGGAGAATACAAACATCTAAGGAACTTAAAACAATCTATCTCTCTTTTCCTGCTCCCTAAGCGCCTTCCTGTTCCTCTGCTTTTGAAAAGATCTCTTTCAGTCTATCAACAAAATCATCATGCTGCAGCGCAGCATCAACAAGGTCCATAACAAGAATGTGCAAGTGATCATAACTCTCTTTGGCAGCAGTATAGAGAGCAACAGTATCGGTTCCATGAGTAGCAGCGCGGCTTGTATCCCATTGGGTTTTCAGCGCATGGGCCACGTGAAGTGTGCATTCCTTATAGCCCTCAGCATGGCCATCATTCCGCGCTGCCACCATCAGCTCCGCTACTCTCTCATCTAACTCTGTAGAGTTCAAGATGGAGTTCGCAATCTACAAACAAGTGCATCAGTATAAGATATAATAATTCAGCAAATATGTATATATTCCAAGACAGGGATAATACCTCCACAATCCCATATTCCCGCAACCAGGTGAGTTGATTCATCAGGTATTCTGTCAAGGTCTCTGCTATAGCACGAGCGACCTCCGCATCATTGATTTTCTGTTCGCCTTCAGTCAAATGACGGGTCAACTCGGCTTTCTCAGTTCGATGAAGGTTAATATCCTTTTTCAAAGTATCAACCTCATCCTGCAACCGCGCCTGATCAAAAAAACATAGAAGTTAGATCATCAATCTCTTTATTCTTAAGGAGGAGAGTCATTTTGGTTGCTACCTCATTCTGCTCACTCCTCTCCCTATGGGAACGAGCCTCTGCCCCGCAGCAACCGCATCGTCTTTCTCCTTTTTGAGTTTTTCAATCTCGTTGCACAGAGAAATCTTCTCATTATTATCCCGATCACAAGCCTCCACAAAGCGCTTACATCGTCTGCGTGTTGCACGGCAGCAGCATCATACTTGCGCTTCCAGGAGAGCGCAGACCATTCTTCAGTCTTCTTTTCTGCTTCAAACTTGGCCTTCGCAGCCTCAAAATCGAAGACCATCTTCAGTGTATTCTCCCTCTCAATCTTGGCCTTCGCCTTGTCACTTTCCACATCATCACGCTCCTTATTCATGCTGCGCCATTCGAGTACGATTCTGTTAATTGTGGAGGAGGCGAGGGCAGACTCTTGTAAGTATGCTTCATATGTAGCCTCATGATTTTTCTCCTCTTGGAGCTTCACCTCCGCCGGAGAGAAAATTCCCTTGTACCATTCCCTGCAGGAGCGCCAATCGGTGAAGACATCACCCTGCTTTACCTTCCACACAGGCTGATGAAGTTCAGATGCCCATTTATCTGAATAAGAGATACAGTAAAAATCCCCAGGCGTTTCTTCAGGGCGAATCGGCTATTCTTCATCAGACTCATCGAAAGAAGGCATAAAACCTTCGCCTTGTGTTGAAGGGCCAGCACCCTTAGATATAAGCGTTGAAGGCTCAGTGATGCGTGTGGATGTTTTGTCTTGTTCTGCACCGGCATGTTTTTCCGCATCAACACCCTTAGCAGTATCTTTAACCTGCTCGCCAGCAGGATTCTTCGCAACATCTGAGGCAGTATCTTTAACCTGCTCGCCAGCAGGATTCTCAGCATCAACTTGTTTAGGCTCTTCTTCTGGTGCCACTTTCTCAGATCCGCCTCGAACAATAGGGCCAGTATCAAAATAGGGGCGCTCAAGTCCACATCTTCCCCTTCAGTATTCTCAGGCCTGCGCAGCGACAGTATAGAAGAAGATGATACCGGTGCAGCCTTTACAAGTTTCTCTGCACAAACAAACACGTGTTTCAAAAACATAGGAACCGCACAATTATTATTACAAAAGGAAGGAAGCAGACATACCAGGGGAAAATTTCTTTGCAAAGGCTCCCAGGTTACCTTTCTTGCCAATGCGCGGGCGCGCAACCTTTTTTGGCGGAGACGGTGGTAAGGTCTCAGACTCTTTCCTCTTTTTGGAGGTGCGCTTCAACGCCTCTTCAGGGCTTGAAGGGATCTCCAAAGAATCATCTGGATTCGAAGCAGGAAGAGAGGAGTTGTCGATGGGTTCTGGTTTTGGTTTCTTCAAACCTACAGGCGCAAGACCTTCTAGTGAGTCGGACACCACCACGTAATCACACCAAGAGTCAGATACGAGACGCGTACCTTTCTTGCCCTCAGCCTTTGTAGCCACAGTTGGCTTACTTTTCTGGTCTGACTTGGTGGAATTCGGCGCAGCAGCAGTAGTTGGCTTTTTCTTCTTCTTCGATTCAGGGCCTACGCCCAAGTTTAGCAAATCACCTACATGACCAATAAATAGAGAAAAGCGTTGCGCCATAAGTTACATTGTAATATTACTTAGAGTTGGTATCTGCAAGTAATATTGCAATAACTAACTCAGGCTTTACACGATGCAACTTACCAGTGGTAGCGGTGGGCTGCACGTTCAGATCTTCTTTCTTAGGGATTTCAAAATTCCCCAAATCTGGTCGAACCAAGGCTCTTCATTTTCCTCAAGAGGCACAACAGCCATCTTCCCATTATCCCTCTTATACGCCACCATATACAACGGCGCAACTATTTTGCAGAGCACAACAATAAAACTTCATCAATATACAATACTTACGAAAGATAGTTCTAAAAAAGTATGAAGTTATGTACCAGCTCCATCTTCAGTGTAAACCGGTTTCTCTTGTCTTTCCTTCTTCTAGAGGATGCTCATACTTGCAGCAATTAAGGCCCTTTCTGGCAAAACAATATTAGGCACATCCTTTATGTTTTGATACCACACCTCATTGGTTGGGATGGCCAAGGTCTCCAACTCTATATCCTCTGCAGCCCTGAACGTCATCACCATCGAGATCACCGCCGCCTTAACATAGAAAAATTTATGCTTCCAGTCGTGATAAGATTTGGGTGGCACTACCAACAAACGTTTGGCTTGCACACGTTGCTGGAAAGAATAAAAACCCAATGAACAGTGAAGCTGGTAGAACACTCGGAACTTCTCCACTGTCGGAATAATTTGCATCGACCGGCAAACAAACTCGAAGTGCCGGATCCTCACCATGCCCATCGGGTTCAGTTGGGAAATATGAAACTTGTAGAAGTCAAGGATCTCCAACATGAAGTGGGTTACCGGCAGTCTAAAATTGCCCTCGGCAAAGTAATCGTAGAATAAAGTAATATAGCCGGCCGAAGCATCCACCACCGTGGAACCCTCAGTAGGATAAAAAGCTCCCCAGGATTTGGCAAATAGAAAATTGTCGAGCAAGGAATCGATATAAGCTTTTCCCCATTTTAACACTGGCATTGTAGATGTCACCGGTACCTCAACTCTCCTAGTACTGGATCCAGTCGCCATAATAACCTTACAGAAAGAAATCTTGAAGAAAGGTTTTTCTCATAACAACAGAAGATGATCGGAATTTTTACAGTCGTCGGAAAATATGGATACACGTTTTTCTCTCTCTAGAATATCAAAGGGTGAAGAAGCAAATGGAAACACATTTCCCTTATATACTAATCGCAATTAATGCCAGATATGACTGCAACGACTTTTGCGACAGTCACACATCCCCAGGTAACTGCAAGGGCGAGTGGGGAACAGTAATCGCCCCACGCGCGCGAGTGTCGCCGAATTATCATTAAATGCAGTAAGACATGTACTGTTGACAGCCTGTCAACAATACCACCAAGTCTCAAGAACGTGCGTGTTCACCAACTACATTATCTGGATGAGCGACACGTGTCCAAATATATTTGAAATTCAAATATTTTCCAAAAGATCACTTGTGACACGTCACCAAAAAAGCATAAAGAAACAAAAGACCAACACCCGTACAGCACAGCATATTTTTTATTAAGTCCAGTGCTCCACCTACTCTTTACTTTCACATAGGAGCAACACTAGACTGGGGGGACTTGAAGGGGTATGGTCCCAGAAACCTTGCGCCAATCAAGGGAACCTACCCACTATTAACTTCTAAGAAGACCTTGCGCAGACTTCTCTATCAAGGAAAGTCACTGAAACCCTGCTCCAAGTATCCAAAGAAGGAAATGATCACTTAACCACTTTGCGCGGGCACGCGCAAGGTTCAAAGTTAACCTTGATCAAATTCCTTGGATAACACTTTATGTACAAACCTTGCGCCGATATTTATATCAAAGCAAGTACTCACCAAAAGCACCGCGCCAAGCAGCAGGAAGAGGAAAGAAGATCAGTTAACTAACTTGCGCCTCTCGTGCAAGGAAACAGTTAATCCGGAGAAACTTTCCCTTAGCAAATCCTTGAATTGGTGCAGAGGCAAAGGGAATCTTTTCTGTTGTAACAGAATGGACACGTGGCGAGCAACAGATGGGTAACAGCTGTGAAACCTTCTAGAAGCCACTATTATCCAATCATGCAAAACATCTTTTCGGTTACAACCAATTGCCACTTGGCAGCATCTGGACGACTAAGAAAGATCACGATGATGGCATGCTCACTTTTATAAAATGTAGTGATCTCATGATGACACGTGGCACCTCCCTAACCGTTGATGAGCTCACAATCCGTGTGCCCTAACAGATTGCCACAAACTTAACGGAATAGCAAAGATTCCCTTAAAGTTATCATCTCTCATTTTGGCGCCCAAACTCTGCTATAAATAAGTAACTTGGACTTCAAGTAGAAGGTATTCACTCTCAACTACTCTCTCTCTTACTACACTTTATTTCTGACTACCTGTACTTATTCTCACGCCGGAGGGTGGTCACGGAGAGAACCCCCTTCTTCCCGTTGCGAGCTGACGGTGTTCTGTTTTGTAGGATCAGTCAAAGTATTGTTACATTCATCATCATCGTGAAACCAAATGAAGGATTAACCCCTTTATGCAGAGCCCGTTCCATAGATCTACTTAGATTCCGGTCTGGTTGATCTAGGGTTTCTTCACCCTCCATCCTTGCTTTCAATCAATTAAAAAGGCAAGAAAAGATAGATGAAGAAGTCAAGAGAGTGTTTGAACACATCAAAGAGGGAATTAAAAATATGGTTGACTATCACACAGATGAAGCTAGTGAAAAGCTCAGAGCATAATTGACAAAGATAGTTCAACAAAAATCTCTTCAAACCTCAACCAATAAACGTTGTCCTAGAAAGCCAGAAGACCCAAAAATTCTAAAGTGGAAAGTCGATAAAGACTCCCACGAATTGACATTGCTCAAGTCTAATGGTGATGCTGTCATGATTAGCATGGAGGCTGCATATGAGCTAGATGCAGAAGACCTTCAAGATCTTTTGAATTTGACACTCTAAAAGGATAATGATGATGATGATGATGATGAAATTTCTCTGAATTTTGAATTACAGTTTAAAGGCCAAATCAGAAAATTTATGTTGAGGAATAAAGACCAAGAATAAACAAGTGTTTTGGCATCATCTGTTCCAGGGGAGATTGTTGGGATTGAACCCTAACAAAGGAACAGATGATATCAAAGCCAAATTCACTATCCGAGCTTTGGTCCAACTATCAGAGGTTACAACCTCTGATCTATCTTCACACTGCTTTCCCTAAACAACTGCTCCTATCATCTGATCGAACAAAGAAGCAAAAGTCTGATAGAAGAAACAAGATCAGAGGATAGAGATCAGTGCTTAGACTAGGTTATTCAATGTAACAGTGCTATGCACTGATAGTGTTAGTTTAGCAGTGTTTTAGTTAGTTATGATTTTGTTAGCTATCACTATCAACCATGACGTCATAAAAGATGCTCAGTGGTTAGATAGTTAGTATAAATAGCTGATCAATGTAACAGTTAAACTTGTCTTCCTAAAAAGATCAATTCACATTTTATCTTCTTCATTTCTTACTATCAAACAATTGTAATTGGCTAAGGGGGAGTTTGTGAATCACATGCGAGTTTATCAACATGAAAGCATGATGATGATGAAAACAAATGACCGATTTCTTGTAGTAAAAGTTTTCCATTAATTCCCCTGCATATCTTTAAAACTTAAATCCATTTTCCATCTTTAGAAACAAAAACTACAAATGATTCAAACTTAGATCCTAACACAAGATTTAAATCTACAATCATTTGATTGAAAAATACACTACTTAACATCCCCTTAAAGGCTGAAAGAGACTTGTCGGATCTAGGGTGAACGTCATGGACTTTTTTACGAGATCAGTATGGGTGGGTGATCATACTCGGTTTTAAAGTTGGGTCGGTAGTGGGGATAGGTCATTTTCAGTTATGTCGCTTAGAAAGGTCATAGAAGAGAAGCTCTTTGGGTATTCTGCTCAGATGTGTCACTGGCTCAATTGGGTTCCCATAAAAATTAGTTGCTTCGTTTGGAAGACGTTTCAAAAAAGAATTCAAGTGGCAGAAAACCTTTTGGTGAGAGGGGTTCCTCTCATCTCGGGAGATTGTGCTCATTGTCACAACGCTATGGATACTGTTGATCACACGTTTATGTTTTTTGATAAGGCGAAGCAGGTTTGGAGAAGGATCTTGGTTTGGTCGAAATGGGACTTCACGGGCTTGGGAGAATTTGGAAAGCTCAGGTATTTTTTGGAAGAGACAGATTCGGCTCCACATCACAAGCTGTTGTTGGGTATCACCTACTCGGTCTTATGGAGCTTGTGGAATGTGAGAAACGACAAAATCTTTAGGGGATAAACTGGACAGTGGAAGCGATTACGGAAGAGGTCGTGACTTCTCTTTTCAATTGGGTTAAACTCAGGTCGAGGAACTTGGTTGGCAGTTGGGAGGAGTGGATTTCGAAACCCTTTTCAAGTTTACTGTAATATAGTTTTGTTGTTTTTTTTTCTTTTGGTCTGTTTGGCCTTTCTTGTCTTCTGTTTCTTTGTTTTCAACTATCGCTGGTTGTTCTCCTTTCTTTTCTAATGAATGCTACTGTTCCAAAAAAGAAAACTAGAACGAAGAGAGTTCTATACAAAACACATTTTCTTTTTCAAGAACCATGAAGAACAAATAAAACATTTGTATTTTTGTTAAAAGTGGTTCATAATTTTATTACATTCAATTATATTATATACGTTTATCATTAAATTTGTTTTAATACTTGTCTTAACATTAGTCTTAAATTTTCTTTTTCATGCTTGCTGGGCTTACACATGCTGACTTGCTGGGCTTCACATGAGTTAGGCTGGGCTTGCTGACTTGCTGGGCTGGACTGGATGGTCAAAGCATACGTGATGAGAAGACTGATGAAGATTAGATTTAAGTTGTTACAAGTGGTTGTAACTATATCCGGGTGGTTCGGATATAGTTACTGGATCCGGGTTTACTATATAAGTGAGCCTTTGGTCATAGAGTCAACTAACTGGTCATTTGGTCTCCTGCATTATTGGTGTTTCTCTCTCATTAGCGATTAGGGTTTAATATGTGAATCACTTTGATTCGCAGAGTTGAGTGCCTGTTATTTGTCAACAGATTATCATATTGATAATTTGCAGTAGAGTGTTCAGTCCTTGAGTCTTTGATCAGTTCATAGTTGTTTGTATCTTCATATTCTAGGTTAATAAACTTTCGTTTTGGGTACAATCTGTTCTTGATATCAGTTTCTGACATGGTATCAGAGCTTCAATAGCTCTTGGGTTGATAATTTGTAGTAGAGTGTTCAGTGTCTTGAGTCTTTGATCAGTTCATAGTTGTTTGTATCTTCATATTCTGGGTTAATAAACTTTCGATTTGGGTACAAGCTGTTCTTGATATCAGTTTCGTGACATGGTATCAGAGCTTCAATAGCTCTTGGGTTATAGATCTCGGCCTCTGATCATCGTTCCACTGCAAGTTGTGAATAGATCTAGTTAGATTGGCTTGAATTTGGGGGTTTTCCGTTGGATCTGGGTAGTATTATTGATGTTGTAGTCCAGATCTTGAAGATTCTGTTGCCTCAAAGTGCGTGCCTGTCAAGCTTCAGAAACCCTAGATCTAGGGTTTGCGATATTGATTTGGTGAACTTTCTGTTTGCCGATTTCAAATCTGGAAGAAGAGGTTGTTTGTCTTGACAACTATGTGTTCTTATAAGAAGTTCTTAGGAGATTATTGCTCTGGTTAGGGTTCAATCCTTGAAGATTGTAAAATCCTAATCAGATTGGGTGAAACCCTCACTTGGGTTTGCACTTTGGTGAGATCTTTCCTTTACTTTGTTTTCTTTTCTATTTTCTGCATTTAGGCATTTGTTGCCGGACTAGTCGGGCCGGTTTTTGAACTGGGGCACAGAGAGGGTTCACTCTGTTGCATATATTGACTGCTATTTGTGATTGTTTTCTGTCTTGATACTGCTAGTTGAGTTTATGCTTCTATGCAAAGGCCTGGGTAGGCACCTTTTGAGTGACGAACCTACTATCTGGTCCCTGGCATAGTTTCGCAATTTAGTGTGTTATTATCTGTATTTTTTGTGTTGATGTTACATGTGAATTGATTTGTGAGTTTGATTGTATTCTTGTTACTTGTTCTGTGTATCATTATCACTGATTTGATTGAAACTATGATAAGTAAATTGGAGCCTAATAATCCACTTTATTTGCATGCAAGTGATTCTACAACTTTAACTGTAATTATTGTAAAACTTAAAGGCACTGAGAATTACATTGTATGGGCTAATGCCATGAGTCTTGCTTTAAGGGTAAAAATCAAAATAGGATTCGTTGATGGGTCTTTTGTAAAACCTGAAATTAATGTTGTGCTTGAACTCAATGGGAGAGGTGTAATTCAGTGGTCCTTACTTGGATTTTGAATTCAGTATATGAGGAACTTTACTTAGGTCATGTGTATTCTAAATTAGCTTCTGAGGTTTGGAAGGAACTTAGAGATACTTATGATAAAGTTGATGGGTCAATAGTGTTTGACTTTATCAAAAGATTAATTCATTTAGTCAAACTGGCTTGTCTGTTGCTGAATATGTGGAAAAAAATGGATTAGATCTTGCAAATTCCAATCTGTACTTTGATGCTTCAACTCAATTTAATAATTTCAATCATTTGATTAAATTGATGCAATTCTTGATGGGTCTGGATAATGTGTATAATAATGTTAGAACTAGTTTACTTATCAGAGAGCCACTTCCAAGGTGAAAGAAGTTTTTTCTATTTGTCTAGAGAAGAATCACATAGAAACTCTAATGTTTCTTTGCCAAATGATCGGCCTGTTGGTTTGTTTGCTAAGTCTAATTCTGTTGTTGAAAATAAGAGAAAGGTAGTTAAGGGTCAAAACCAAAATCTAAAATGCTCTAATTGTAATAAAACTGGACACACTGTTGATAAGTGTTTTGAATTGATTGGATATCCCTCTTGGATGAAACCACCAAGAGGGAGTCAAGGAAAAAAAACTGGTTCTAGTAATAGTACTTGTGTTGATGAGTCTTCTGTTCCTAGTACTTCTTTAATTGCTGATCAGTTTCTAAGTTGTTGAGTTTGATTAAAGATAGGACACCTGAAACATCTCAGAGCTGCAATGTCTCAGGTGGGTTGTTTTGTTCAACTGTTTTTAGTAGTCCTGACTACTCTTTTGGCTATGATGTGGGAAAAGGTTCAGGTTGGATTATAGACTCAGGGGCTAATAACCATATGGTAAAATCTGAAACAAACCTAACTAATTATATTGATGTATCTAGTTAGAAAATACAAGTAAAGCATCATAATGGTACTAATACTTTTGTTTCTAAAATAGGAACTTTTAAACTAGCCGATGGTGTGATTTTACATGATGTATTCGTTGTTCCTGAGTATTGTGTTAATCTAATTTCTGTTCATAAGTAGGCTAGAGATAATAAATTGTTTGTTGGATTTGATGAACATAAATGTTATATACAGGACTTGCTAACAAAGAAAACCCTGGTGATTGGTAGTTAACTTGAAGGCTTATATATGTGTGTTGATTCAGTTGTGTCTAATGCGGTCTGTAGTAATACTTCAATTTATAAGTTGTGGCATGCTAGACTAGGGCACCCTGCTGATCAAGCTATTAAGATGTTCAAGGATACCTTGAACATTTCTTCTGAGATTGATCATGATCCCTGTGATGTGTGTCACAGGGCCAAGCAACATAGGGAGCCCTTTCCTTTGAGTGAACATAAAAGCTCTTAGTTGGGAGAGCTTGTTCATTTGGATGTATGGGGGCCTTATAGTGTTGCAAGTAGAGATGGACACAAATATTTTTTGACCATAGTTGATGACTATTCCAGATCTGTTTGGGTGTGTTTAATGAAACATAAAACTGAATTTTTGAAAATATTAAGAGTTTTGTTAACATAGTTAAAACTCAATTTAAACAATGTGTTAAATGTTTAAGGAGTGACAATGGATGCGAATTTGTTAATAATCAATGAGTCAGTTGTGTAAACAGTATGGGATAGTTCATCAAACTTCATGTGCTTATACCCCTCAACATAATGGAATTGTTGAGAGGAAACAAGGCACTTGTTGAATGTCACTAGAGCTTTGTTGTTCCATAGTAATTTACCTGTTAGGTTTTGGCATGAGTGTGTACTATCTGCTGCATATCTTATAAATAGGACTCCTACTGCTGTGCTTGGTGGTAAAACTCCATATGAATTAGTTTACAAGTTTGAACCCTTCTTAGATCATTTGAAAGTGTTTGGGTGTTTGTGTTTTTGTATTTTTTTAAATGAAAGTGATAAACTAAATAGTAAGGCTGAAAATTGTGTTTTTATTGGGTATTCTCATAAAAAAGGGATATAAATTGTTTAGTCTTGATACTAAAAATATAATTTTTCTAGAGATGTGAAGTTTTATGAAACAATATTTCCTTTCAAGGAACAAACCATTTTTAATAATTTTAACTCTAATCCAATAAAAGACATTAATTCTCTTAATTTTTTTGACTTGTATGAAAACTCAGAACTTAAACACTTTCCAAATGTGGATGATCCCAATGATGATAGAAGGGGACAAGGTGAGTCTGATGTGAATACACAGGAAGGTCAGCAGTCAGTGATTCATGATACCTCTACTGTGGAGGCTGATGTTCAGCAGCTCAGTGAGGTTCCAGAGTCATTTGACAGGGCAGACCCTATGACAGTCACAGATGAAGCTCAAATACCTACTGAGGGTGCCACTGAAAGTTCTGAGACTACTTTATTACATCGTAGATCTACTAGAACATCTGTATTGCCTAGAACACTTAATGATTTTATTATAGAAGGGAAGATTAAATATGGGGTTGAAAAGGTTGTTAATTTTTCTAAACTAACTTTAGAAAATAAATGTTTTGCTTCTACTCTTTCTAAAATGATTGAACCCAAAACTTATAAAGAAGCAATACAAAATCCCAACTGGGTTTCTGCAATGAATGATGAGATTCAAGCATTATACAGAAATCATATCTGGGATATTGTTGATAAACCAACAAATAGGAGTATCGTCGGTTGTAAATGGATGTATAAAGTTTAAGTATAAATCTAACGGGGGAATAGAACGATATAAAGCAAGACTTGTCGCTAAAGGGTTTAGTCAAAAGGAAGACATTGACTATGAGGAGACTTTTTCTCCTGTTGTTAAGTTAGTTACTATTAGGTGCATAGTTGCATTAGCTGTCCAAAATAATTGGAAGTTTATGCATTTTTGTTTGGTGACCTAAATGAGGAGGTTTATATGTCTATGCCTGAAGGATATAACTCTAATGGGTCATGATGGTATAACTAAAGTTTGTAAACTTAATAAGTCCATATATGGGTTTAAGCAAGCCCCTCGTATGTGGAATGAAAAGTTGGTTAGTGTTTTACTTGAAATTGGTTTTGTTCAAAGTAAATGTGACACATCATTATTTGTTAAAAGTAAAAGTGGTGTGTTTGTTGTGCTAATTGTATATGTAAATGACATTGTTGTTACAGGTAATTCATTAACTGAAATTGAGAATATAAAGCAAAGTTTAAAAACAAAAGCCATGATCAAAGATCTTGGTTTATTGCAATATTTCTTAGGAATAGAAGTTTTAACCTGTGATGCTGGTATTTGTCTGTCTCAAAGGAAATATTGCACTGATTTGTTAACTGAGTACGCATGTTAGGTTTAAACCAATTAATGTACCTATAGATCAAAATCATGTTGTTAATGCTTTGCTTAACAGTAATTCTGGTCCTTTAGAAAATATAACCGGTTATCAGCAATTAGTAGGAAAGTTAATTTATCTGTCACACACTCGACCTGATATCTCATATGTTGTACATGTACTTAGTCAGTTTATGCATAGTCCTACTGAAGGTCATTTAAAACTGGCTTTTCATTTGTACAGATACCTGAAGTCTGCTCCAGGACATGGTTTGTTGTTCAGTAAAAGTAGCTCTTTTAATTTGTGTGGTTTTGCTATTCAGATTGGGCTAAGTGTTTAGTCACTAGGAAATCCGTTACTGGTTTTGTGTCTTTTTGGGCAATTGTTTGGTGTCATGGAAAAGTAAGAAATAGACTACTGTTTCTAGGTCTTCAGAAGAGGCTAAATACAGGTCCATGTGTGTAGCTGCATGTGAGATAATTTGGTTAAAAAACTTGCTGAGTGAGTTGCTGATTAATGTTGACATTCCTATAAATTTGCATTGTGATAATAATGCTGCCTTGTCTATTTCAGCAAATCCGGTGTTTCATGATCAGACCAACATTTCGAATTAGATTTGTTTTTCTTAAGAGACTTGATTACAAAAGGTGTTTTGAAGTGTGTTAGTATAGAATCTGCAAATCAGGTTGCAGATATTTTACTAAATGTGTTTTACTAAAATTACATCAAACTCTTTGTATTAAACTGAAATTGTTTGATATTTTTAAATAATAGAATTGAGGGTGTTAAAAGTGGTTCATACATTTTATTACATTCAATTCTATTCAATTCTATTATATACGTTTATCATTTAACTTGTTTTAATACTTGTCTTAACATTAGTCTTTCATTTTCTTTTTCATGCTTGCTGGGCTTACACATGCTGACTTGCTGGGCTTCACATGAGTTACGGCTTGGCTCTGGACTGGATGGTCAAAGCATACGTGATGAGAAGACTGATGAAGACTAAATTTAAGTTGTTACAAGTGGTTGTAACTATATCCGG